>NQII01000272.1:246739-346317 GCA_002778355.1 Clitarchus hookeri | reverse complement strand
CGCGTTTGAGGCCGAGAAGCGCGGGAGTGATAAGGGCGACACTGCCACGCGCATCAAGTGCGCCATCGCCGCTAAGCGCAAGGCTCTGAACTGTCGTGCAGTGTTCTCGTCGCACTGCGGTTACCTGTGGGACTTTCAGCGGTGACCATATTAGTTTATTGACGGAAAGTCTGTAGGAAGATTCAGTGCAGCGCCTTTTTGAGTAGTTGTGTATATGTATCTAACGCGTTTATTCTGAGATACAGTGCTTCGAAAAAGCCGGTTTTAGCCTTTTCGCAGTTCTATGAAATGGTGTTTCTAAAGTGTGCGACGTCTTGAAAGCACTCAACAGCCCTCGTTTGAAATGTGCGTTATTTTCGTAGATGCATGTTAGAAGCACGTTTAATAGTTTCGTTGAAGAACGTGTGTTTCAAACACACTGCAGCGCAGTTCTAGTGCAATGCAGGCCTGTCGCTCTGATTGCGTTGCAAAGTGTTGAAGACCACTTTTTTTTTTTTTACGAAACAACTAAACGTTTTCCTATTATATCAATCTACGAAAAGAAGACACACTTCAGACTAGGTAAGAATAATACTCTCAATGCGTCATGCACATTATAAATGCTATTTCCAAGCCCTTCGACATTGCTAAAAACTGCTTTTTCGCATCGCGGTATCTCGTAATAAACTGGTTGGAAACAAGCGAAAAACTATTATAGGGACCTGCACTGAACTTTGCTTCAGACTTTCCACCAATAAAACTATAGGATCACAGCTTAGTCCCATAGGTACACGCAGCACGGGTGAAACACTGAACGCCAGTTCAGCTTCTTGCTCGTAGGGGTGATCGGGCGCTAGGTACGAGTGCCAGTGTCGCCCTTATCGCTGAGCTTTCTCCTGAGCTAAAAAGCTCCAACCAGGCGGCGCCCTTAACTGAGGCTTGATTCACATGTACGCCGATCACGCCAAACAGACAGAGCGGAAAGAACATGATGGCTGTTCACATGTAAGCAGATTATTTCGCTAGTTTGGTGTTTGCTTGCAGAATATTTACGACCACGCTGCTTCGCTCGTTATTTCTAATACCAAGATTGCTAAATAAGTGATGGACAACAAACTAGATGTAATATTTCTATACTATTTTATTAACTATATTATGGTACGAATTTCTGGTAAATATTTTCCAAGTGACGATAATTTTGTTATATACTTTCCAAAAAGTTGACACTTTAGTGCTACCTATCGGTTAATATTCAAACTTCATTTATTTACTACGAGTGTTGAATAAAATACACGTATATGATTCCGTATTTAATTATAAATGCATACACTGAACAATTATATACTATCAAATCAGTACACGCTGATANACGTATATGATTCCGTATTTAATTATAAATGCATACACTGAACAATTATATACTATCAAATCAGTACACGCTGATACTCCAAAAAAAATTAGCGGAATAAAATATGTGAACTGACAGACTTCTGGGAAACATAGACGAAGTAAGCTTTTTCCGTGAACAGAAATATCGGCGTGAGCTAAAATTTTCGGCGTGACTCGTGCGGAAAAAAGAAAACGGTTTTTGATTGGCTGTTCTAGTTTTCCGTTCTATCTGTTCGGCGTGATCTGCGTACATGTGAACCAGGCGTAAGTCTAGAAAATTACACCAAAGGGACAACGCACCCATTCGTATGCATTTAGGATAAAAATATTTTCCAAGATAACTATTTCTTACTAGGCATTACCAACACACCTATGTTCTCTGCTTTTTTAATTCATATTAATTATAATCGAAATATTTTAATTTGTAGATAAAGTATAAGTAAAAGTTCAGTTTAACCGAAATTGATATATTGTTATGTTAACAGGAGTATAAAACGCTTCTGACACGTGACATATTTAGAAACCAATCTTATATGTCACACATAAGGTAATTTTTAAAAGGTTTGGTTTAAAAAGTGTGAAGATACCGCGATACCTCTTTCTCTCTCCTGTAATGTTACAAGTTGTACTGCTCTACCCAGAATGATTCCGTTTTTTGCACATATTGTTCCACATTCTGTTCTTGCCTGTTACAGCACGCTAATTTTNATTAATTATAATCGAAATATTTTAATTTGTAGATAAAGTATAAGTAAAAGTTCAGTTTAACCGAAATTGATATATTTTTATGTTAACAGGAGTATAAAACGCTTCTGACACGTGACATATTTAGAAACCAACCTTATATGTCACACATAAGGTTATTTTTAAAAGGTTTGGTTTAAAAAGTGTGAAGATACCACGATACCTCTTTCTCTCTCCTGTAATGTTACAAGTTGTACTGTTCTACCCAGAATGATTCCGTTTTTTGCACATATTGTTCCACATTCTGTTCTTGCCTGTTACAGCACGCTAATTTTNTTCTACCCAGAATGATTCCGTTTTTTGCACATATTGTTCCACATTCTGTTCTTGCCTGTTACAGCACGCTAATTTTTCTTTTGAAAAAACAATTTGCTGCATTACCATAAAGGTAAACAGATACTTTCAGGCAAGTTAATGATCACTATAGCGTGTTCGGACAAGTATTTAAACATTTTTGAGTAATATTTTGGTTTTATATTAAGCGCATGTATAAATTAGTTTCTAGGTTCGGTAAGTAACGAAGTGAAGGGTCTTAAAGTAATTGTTTTACTGCATTTCTGTGACTTCTAAAAATTCTTTTAATTTAAATCGGAAACCTTCTATAAATTATATTTATATAATTATAGGCTATTTATAAATAATAATTAAGCAGAAATCTGACAGGGCTAGCAGCAGGTGCATAAGAGGTAACCACTATTTTGGATCGTCATATAGTTAATATTAAAATTTTTTGCTTAAACTAAACACAGAATTTTTTTGTTTTTTTTTTGTAATTTTTGATGGCATGATATAGTTTTTTTACTTTTTTTTCTTTCGTTGAGGGCTGCTGTTGACTGATATGNCCTACCACGGCCCCACGGCACCATTCACTGAAGGCCTAAGACTGGTGGTGCCAATTTCACATGAACTGGGAAGTGCGAGAAGAAATTTGTGTTTAAAGTGGGCGGACTTTTGGAACTTTTGGACTACTGTGGTGAAAAGAAGAATAGCTCTTGCCCATGTATTTGTTTTCGACCTTCTATCAGCAAAAAGGCTCAGCCATTTTTCATAACTGAACTGTAGTTCCCCTGGGGGTAATGCGTCAATAAGAAATTGATATCGAGTTTTTTTTTTCGCGTGGACTCTGGAAAGGGGCAGTATCCACGCAGCGACAGACACACTTCACCTGCCTGAACCATATTTTTCACATTTCTAGGACCTGCGGCATTTTACCCACATTACGTAACCTAGACGCTGTGCATTTCAATCCTTCAAACGCATTTCTGATAAACTGTTTTGTGCTTTGTCCAGAGTGGCGAACCAACTTATTAGAGTATACACAGAGTGTTTTTTAAATGAGCGCAGATATTTTGGGTGATGCAACGGGGTGTCTATACGAGTGTTTTGATGTAATGGACAAGGTGTCGGAAATGAATCGTTATGCTACAAATACAACGCAAGACGCACCCTTGTTGAAGATGCCCTCACGGGTAAACAGTTTCTCGTTTGTCCATAACAGAATGGCAGGGAAGTGTGTAATAGTAATGCGCTGCTGCTAGAACCACGTGGCAAAGTCAAGTAGACGACGACAATCATCACCACAGCCACGTGTGCTGCCTCGAGTACAGCGGTACTGTATGCCGCCGTGCAACCACGTCAACGGCCATCACTATGAACAAATGTTGTAATACTGTACGTGCGGGTTCGATCTCAACTCGCTTTGAGTGATTGTGTTAGATGTTCTTTACGTGATAATTATTGCGTTTTAATTTATTTGTGGCATAAGGATGCATTTCGCCCACCATGCTCATTACACCAAAACAGTCGTCTAGACACCCCCTTGCACCCACCAAAATATCTGGGCTCATCTAAAAAAAACATCCTGCATAAAGTATATTTATAATGCGTGGATGTGACCTTTATTAATTTATGGAGTGTCAAAAATGCCATGTCTCCAGCACATGATGGGGCCGCGGTGGCTGAGCGGTTAGCCTGCTCGCCTTCCTCAAAGGCAAACCGGGTTCAATCCCCGGCCGGGTCAGTCCTGGATTTTCGCACGTGGGAATCGTGCAGGAAGATGCCACTGATCGGCAGGTTTTCTCGGGGATCTCCCGTTCCCCCGCCCTTTCATTTCGGCGCTGCTCCATACTCTCCTTGCTTCACCCTCATTGGCTCTCAAGACCTCGCTGTTAAGAGCCGCACTGTTCACTCACTCCAAAACATGTTGTTTGATCCTTGTGGAATATCTGGCAGCGCTACACTCCCGCCACGCATGCTGCACGTCCCCGCGGGCGGGACGGAGAGGTATGGTCCATACGGTATAAGAAGGCCACTTTCTGACAGTCAGTGAGTAGCAACTTANCTGCACGTCCCCGCGGGCGGGACGGAGAGGTATGGTCCATACGGTATAAGAAGGCCACTTTCTGACAGTCAGTGAGTGGCAACTTAACGTATACGAAACAAACAAACTGCCATTTACAAAATCCTGTATCAGCTGATGCACGAACGAACAAAAGTTAAAATTACGTTGGTTATTCTGAGTGAACTGCCGATGCACACCAGAAAAGGTGAAAATACGCGGATAAGAAAGAGTTCTTAGATTTATTAATACATTTTATTTTACAAGGTCACAAAACAATGGTTGTTAGTGTTACAAACTAAACTTCGTGATAATGTAGTTATGTATAGGTGTTTAAAATGAAATGTACAATAGAACGATACGACGTGGAAAAGTTTTCTGAAGTTGTGCTAACTTCAGAAAGCTTTTTCACTTCGTATCATCCCTCTCCAACCTTGCTTTCAACACGTCCTTGATATTAATTCCAAAAGCATACAGAAATTTTACATAATATANAGCTTTTTCACTTCGTATCATCCCTCTCCAACCTTGCTTTCAACACGTCCTTGATATTAATTCCAAAAGCATACAGAAATTTTGCATAATATTGTTGAATTATTTTTTCTAATAATTCGACGAAACGACACAAATTTGAAATATATTTCCAGCCCATAATATAAGAACAATCAACTTTAAAAAGACGCTATCTGTTATCCAAAAACAGCGGCTCAAACTTCGCCGTGACGTGCTGTGCGCGCTATCTCTCGGATATTATGCGAGCTATTACCAGCCAGAAATTAACAGCTTTCCTGCCCGCTATATAACGAATTTACAAACAGATGCCAATAGTTATATTTCTTAACGAGCTCTGCATGATTTTTAAAGTAACATATATTTCATGTACAACAATTTGGAGTACAAGTAATTTATATTCGGCCGGTAATTTATCGTCTACGTAAATTATATGCCATATTGTTCTCTTGAAACCCATCTCCTTGTTTCCGTAGAAAGTGAGACACGCGTGAATAGTTTTTAAACAATTCTAACGCTATTCCACGTCACATATTTCCAACTCGAATATATTAGCTATAACGTCCAAAGTGTTATAATATATACAACATACCGTCTCGCAAATGTTAACCTAAATTCACAATCTCGGACAATTAAGAAAGAGTTAGCAAATATTTAATTTTTTGCAAGGTTTTATATTTTTTCTTTTATAACCTACTTATTTTTTTAGACAGATGACAGTCTTAAAATATCTTAAAATTTGTTTAGCATTACAGTACAACGAGAATTGGATTAGNTAACCTAAATTCACAATCTCGGACAATTAAGAAAGAGTTAGCAAATATTTAATTTTTTGCAAGGTTTTATATTTTTACTTTTATAACCTACTTATTTTTTTTAGACAGATGACAGTCTTAAAATATCTTAAAATTTGTTTAGCATTACAGTACAACGAGAATTGGATTAGCTGACAGCGTGTTGATAAAAAATACAGCCCCGACTTGACGGACCAGCTGATGGCAGAAGGATACGTAGTCAGATGTAGTCAGCTGTAAACAGTGGTGCTACTTTCGCAGACCTGTNAGTCAGCTGTAAACAGTGGTGCTACTTTCGCAGACCTGTCAGAAAGTGGCCTTCTTATACAGTATGGACTATAGTTAGTTACCTTGAGGGCGGAGAGGTAGTTAGTTGCCTTGAGGGCGGATAGGTAGTTGTTTTGAGGGCGGAGAGGTAGGTAGTTGCCTTGAGGGCGGAGAGGTAGTTGTCTTGAGGGCGGAGAGGTAGTTAGTTACCTTGAGGGCGGAGAGGTAGTTGCCTTGAGGGCGGAGAGGTAGTTACCTTGAGGGCGGAGAGGACGTTACCTGAGGGCGGAGAGGACGTTACCTTGAGGGCGGAGAGGTAGTTACCTTGAGGGCGGAGAGGACGTTACCTGAGGGCGGAGAGGACGTTACCTTGAGGGCGGAGAGGTAGTTACCTTGAGGGAGGAGAGGTAGTTACCTTGAGGGTGGCCTCGCAGGGCGAGGAGAAGGCGAGCTCGACCTCGGCGTCGACGTGCAGGGAGGACTGGTTGGTGCTGGTGCCCTGGAAGAGCGTGCTCACACGCACAGAGTACTGGTACACGTAGCTGCCTCCCGCCGCGTACCCGAACTTGCCGCCACCTACACATATTATCGCATACTCACTCATGTGTCCAGGTGCGTATTTCAAGGGTAGGCACAGGAGGTACATGCCACTATAGGCTGCCCACAGTAAAGTGAGCACTTTTCAGGCTCTCATTACTATTTTCCTATCAGCCGATTTCTTTCCTTCTACCTCTTTTTTTTTCAAATATAAATATGGCCATTTAAGTAATAAANTATTTTCCTATCAGCCGATTTCTTTCCTTCTACCTCTTTTTTTTTCAAATATAAATATGGCCATTTAAGTAATAAAAACAGTGTGTTTATTTCACTGGACTGGAAAGTTAACGTCTAAGGCTACAATAAAATATATTTAATGACTATTTTTCCAAATGAGAGGGCTTCAAAAATTGCTCCCTTAACCATGAATAGCATATACCTAAAAAATATTTTTTTATGCATATTATGGAAGTGGAGGATAAGTACTGCGTGATTTGAGAAAGAATTATTCTGCAATACCTTGTCATGCTTNAATGCATATTATGGAAGTGGAGGATAAGTACTGCGTGATTTGAGAAAGAATTATTCTGCAATACCTTGTCATGCTTCTTAACGAGTAAATTTCCTATACTGTCTGGTTACATTTTAATAAGACACTATGTACATAAACCCATAAACAACAATTTTATTTAGTTTTTTATTTAATTGCAATGTTATGACTTGTGGACTAGAAGGAATGGTAACTGGCGAAGAAAAACATGTCTAACAGCACACGAACGAGTTTTTTTTTCTACCCCTACTCAGTATGAATGCTACTCCTTTTACAGTGTCTAAATTCTTGTTTGCTTTTACCCCCGTGTGGAAACCACAGAGCAACTAATTAGATAGGCGACACTAGCAATTAGATATTGCGTTGAAGTCTTATTTTGGGCTACAAATTGAACCCATATCACACTTATATTGCCAACATAAATTCGTCAAAACACATCAGTATGATTAAAAGCTATAAGTTCAGGTATCGGCAACTCTAATAATACAAACTTAACGTATCTAGATACGTATCTTCGCCGAGCTAAACGTTGTCTAAGTAACAAGGGGTTTTTCCTTCCTTTTAGTTAGTTAATGATTGTCCAATTGGAAACCGGTGTACATTATTTCGGTGGTTGCCTTCCAATAATTAATATGATTTGGCATTGAAGACTGGCGAATCCTCACTTCTCAAACTCATTTGTATTTTCAACGTCCTTCTAACAAACCAATTCGAAAATCACTTATCACGGCACACATACAAGCAGGCAAGGCACAAAACATCTAGTATTACATGACAGCAGCCGTGCAACGATCCTGATGTGAAGCCACAAAATTGTAGTTGTACAGGGAGTGGCAGAAATAACTCCCGAATGTGAAAGGCTAATAAAAAATTCACAAACTATTCTAGTCAAAATTTTACTAAACCATTTAAAATAGTTATGTTTGCCATTTAGTTTTAATTAATTTTTTTAATTTTCACTTAATTTTTAAACGTACCTTTTTTTAATTTTCACTTAATCTTCAAACATAATATTTTTTTAATTTTCACTTAATGTTTAAACATAATTTTTGTTTAATTTTCACTTAATTTTCAAAAATAATCTTTTTTTAATTGTCACTTAATTGTTAATTATTATCTTGTCTTAATTGTCACTAAATTTTTAAACATAATCGTTTTTTAATTTTCACTTACTTTTTAAAAATAATCTCACTCAAATGCCGACCGTCACTGTCTATACATGTCTGAAGCCTCACTCTGAAATTACGCATTACTCTCCGCGTCATCTCTTGTGGAATTTCAGTGATTTCGTGTCGGATAGCAGCTTTGAGTTCATCGATTGTCGTCGGTTTGTTTTTGTAGACTCTACTCTTCAGGTACCCCCAGAGAAAGAAGTCACAGGTGGTAAGATCGGGTGAACGAGCTGGCCACGGGAGGTCGCCTCGCAGTGAGATTAAACGCCCTGGAAACATTTGTCTTAGGACTGCCGTAGATTCTCTTGCTGTGTGAGCGGTGGCACCATCCTGTTGAAACCATACAGCAGGATTTCCACGTTCATTCAGTTTCGGCTCCAGGAAGTTGTGTAGCATCTCTACGTAACGATGAGACGTTACTGTAACTGTTCGTCCTTACTCCTCAACAAAATACGGGCCTATTATTCCAAAGTCTGCTACAGCACACCAAACAGTGACACGTTGGCTATGGAGAGGTCGCTCATGAAGTTGCCGAGGATTATTTTCTGCCCAATATCGAAAATTCTGTTTGTTGACGAATCCTGATAAATGAAAATGTGGTTCGTCACTTGAGAGCACAACTGCGTCTGTTGGAAAGTTTTCCAGGATAGCCTGTCAAGATGCAATACGGTTGGCCCAATCACGTTCACGAAGTTCCTGCACAACCATGATTTTGTACGGATGAAAGTGGAGGACTTGGTGTAAAATTCTTCTCACACTACGATCAGATATTCCCAAGCTGGTAGCGTGCCTACGGGCTGGACGTCTTAGAGATTTGGTAACTGCTTGTTGGAGTAATTGAACGTTCTGTGGAGTTCGAGCGCTGCAAGGTCTACCTGGCGGTGCATTTTTTAAAGCCGAACCTGTGACTCTAAAATGTTTAACCCACAATAGAACGGTTTTCCTGTCATGGACTGTACCGTGCCGATCTATTCCGAAGCGCGTACGAAATAGTCGCTGCGTTGTGATTACAGAATCGCCATTTTAAAAATAGGTTTCAAGGACGAACGCACGATGTTCACCGCTCCATGCCATGGTGACTACTGAAATGGCAGCAGTGGTGCTGCACTATGACACAACCCCGGGCCGCATACCACCACTAGCGCCGAGCCTATGGCGGTGACAAATTCAGGAGTTATTTCTGCCGCTCCCTGTATAATTTGCTACATATTAAATGTGAAATTATGTTCCTCGCCCCTTCGCAGTAATGAACTGATCAAAGAAATTTCGGTTGTTCCTAAGTTTTTAATTTTTTGACATGAATAAACTCCCTTTGTATTTTTCGTGTTGACAACTTGACTGTGACCTGACAAACTAGTTGCTCAAAGGGTCTTATTGAGTGTCGCCACTCCCCTGGGTTCCATTAAGGCGTCTCCACTCGAGAAGGGGTGTGGACTCAAGGCATTCATGCTTCTCTTATAATATGCATTTTGGTGCTTTCAAAACCTAAATTGAAGGTTGCATAAAACAACGAGAAAAGTCTGTAATCCAGAAGCAAAGACGTGTATAAGTGTCGGGAATACATCATGACGATTCATTACAGAGAGTATACAATATATCAACGCATGTGGATGAACAAAACCAATCTGGATGCCCATTTACACTAATTCTGGTGCCCTTTAATAAATGTAGGGAGGGCAGCATTATGTACACTGCCCCCTTTACCGCACCCCCTCTAGATGTTACGCCATTGGCTAACACTATCCGCGTTTTCGGAAATTCTCCAATGGATACACCAGTGATTAATTTTCTGGCGCGCACCCTGTGCTACTAAAGTATTTTTCTAATTAACGTACTTTTTCTTTCTATAAAACAAATCAAGTGTCGCAATTTTCTGCAGTGTTTACGCACAGATCAAGGCAGGAATTATTTCCAGCTGCAATTAAACTCGGCCATTTGTCTTTCTTCCACTTTGCCATTCACAAGTGCTTTATTTTCACGCGACGTCAATCCTGTCTTCCGACAACATCTCGACACTCCGCACGAGCCAATCTTCCAGCGCGATAACTTGCGTCGCCATGTCGCTATGGCAACACAGCGAGTCTGCACTGCGTGTGCATTGCTCCCTGGCCTGCTAGATCCCCAGATCTCAACCCCACCAAGCATGACGGAACGGCGTCTGGCTGAGTTGGTAACAACGGAAGCAAAGTAGTTCCATATCCTAACGTTTAATTAACGTGTTAGGTAAACATTTATGAATAGTGAAATTATATATTTTGCTTTTTGTTTTTATGCATATAAATTTTAAAATTAGGCAAGTTGTAAAATATTTACTTTTCCAACAATTTCGCAGTTTTACTTAACTTGCGCATGCCGGATTGAACAAGACATATTTTTTGTGAAAAATTTAATCGGTTTTGAGGGAAATTCGGAAAATTTTGAGGCAAATTCTGACCATTTTGGCCGTTTTTGAGGGAATAAAAGGGAAATTCCGAGGGGGAAAAGAGAAAAAATTGCCTCGTGGCACCATCCAAGAGGGCGGTCGCCTTTTCCCTTGTCCCGATCCAGCATCCAGATGGCGCAGAATGCCCATTTTCCTACTACTATTCAACACAGAATTGAGTCAATTCCGGATTTTGTGGTACATAGACACGAATTAAGTCAATCTGGAATTTACTCAACTCTGGATTTTAAGGTACCCCATTTTTAACATGAATATCATGCCGCAAATATGTCTACTGCAGTTGACTCAACTCCGGATTATCAAGAAACACTTTTCAGGAACAAAATACAACCGGAATTCAGTGAACCTGGAATTGACTCAACACCGGATTTTTAGCTACTCTGTTTTAGTTCGAAAATCGTACTGGAATGAAGTCAACCAGAGTTGACTCAACTCCGGATTTTCAACAACCACTTTCATACAAAAAAATTTGTACCGAAATTAAGTTAACCCGGAATCGCCTCAACTCCGGAATTTTCGCATTACTATGCATTTCAAGACCTACCGAAATTATGGCAACCGGAATTATGTGAACTTTATTTGACAATATTCAGTATCCATTTTAGTACTGCCACTTAGTTGGGATGCGGAAATAAGNTGAACTTTATTTGACAATATTCAGTATCCATTTTTGTACTGCCACTTAGTTGGGATGCGGAAATAAGTCAACCAGGAATTGACTCAACTCCGGAATTTATGGTACCGGAATTAAGACAACCCGTAGTTGATTCAACTCCGGATTTCACGGTACCTTTTTTATGATGTGTAGATAGTCCCGGAATAGTGTCAACCGGAATTGAGTCAACACCGTATTTGCAACAACCTCTTTTCAGACACAGCAAGTATACCGGAATTTAGTCACTAGATCAATGATGGATTCTTTGTGTCAAAATTTGCTCGTAGAATCCAGTATTNACAAGTATACCGGAATTTAGTCACTAGATCAATGATGGATTCTTTGTGTCAAAATTTGCTCGTAGAATCCAGTATTAGATGCCGAGTCACACTTCTCAACTATCTTCAAGGGTGGGTGACCATTAATTCACATTAATTAATTGTTGAGATCCTCTGCTGAATTAATCGTGATGCTTCCTAAATTTAATCTCATTCGTTTTGCAATTCGGCGTGTGTTAAAAATGTAAACAAATAACAAACGAAAAAAACAATATGGCGGTTGGAGTACATTCGACAGAATGAGCAAAGATGAAGGGGAGGGGAATGTTAATACAATGTGATTTATTGGAGTGGGGTCCGTCGTCTGCTGAATGTGGTGCTGTTGAAAACCTCCGGAAATGCAAGTTTTTAAAAATAATAAAATTAAAATAATTTTTAATAATACTTTTTATTAATTTTTTACACATTTGTAGGAACTTTTGGCAGTTTAAAAACGAATTTTTGGGTTCAAGGTCAAAAGTTACCGGGTCATGGTCAAAGGTTAAGTTCACCTGGATCCAATATGGCGATAGTAGTCGGTAATGTAATATGCTCGCTGACTTCTATGAATTTATTCCGTTTTTACCATTTTTAATCGAGAGTTTTGGTTTCAAGGTCATTTAAGTTCACAGTTTAATGGTCAAGGTCATGGGTCAATGTCAAGGTTACATGGGTCCGGTGATGTCATAACATGGTGGCTGGTCGGTTCCAGTCCCTCGTCCCCTCTATGNCAATGTCAAGGTTACATGGGTCCGGTGATGTCATAACATGGTGGCTGGTCGGTTCCAGTCCCTCGTCCCCTCTATGCCAAAACATAAGAAACATAATTTTTTTTTAAATTTCAAATAAATTTTAAATAAATATTATTAAATTAATAAATAATTGTAGTAGTTTTTATAATTTTTTGGTAATTTTTAAAATAATTTAGCAAATGTTTGGGTTCAAGGTTATCCAGGGTCATAGTAATGGGGTCAAGGTCAAGGTCACCGACATCCAACATGGCTGTCTGGTGATGTTAAAACATGGCATCTGGTCAGATCCGGCTCCCCATCCCCTCTATGCACAAACATTCCCAATTTTAATTTTATAGGTTTGAAAATAGATTTTTTTTATTAAGTTTTAGATATTTTTTATAAATTTTTAATAACATTTTTAAAAAATGTTGATAAATATTTGGTATTTTTGGGATTTTCAAGGTCAAATTTCACTGGGTTAAGGTCAAGGACACCAATATCCAACATGGTGGGCAAGATGGCTGCTGGGGGACCTGAATGACAGAGCATGAACAGCTCCGACGCTCCAATTCCCCATCCCCTTGTGCCGAAACGAACTTTTTTCTTCTACTATATGTACATTTATATTAACAACTTGAGCGAAAAAATCATTATTATAAACAAACAAAGAACGAATTCACGTAAATAAACTCAGGCACCATATGCTTGAGTATAGACAGCCCAAAAAGTTTTTTTTTAATGACCGTGAGAAGTTATTGGTTTGAACAGCTCAGTCATCCCACGGTTACAAAGATTTGCTCTTTATCACATGTATAATTCAGCAAAAATAAGCATGGCGGGAATAAAGACGTGTTTTGCAAACGAACAGTATTCGAAGACATTATTAGATGGTGTCGAACACAACCAAGTCTTGCATCTATCACTTAGCTCGTACACCACAATACCGTCCACGACTTATTATTCCAGGTAACTATCCCGAATAGTCATGAGATGCTGGTAGTATTGTGGTTACCTTGCTTGGCTATGCTCTGCCCTCACAGCCCAGAGGCAGAGAGGACGGACTTGTAGTCGGAGAGGGTCCGGAGATCGCTCCCCGGTTCCTCCGCGGCACATTTCCAGTGTGTATGTCGCACACATGTGTACTGTGAATGTGTCATCAGGTCGGTCTACCTTGAGCTCGTCAAATGTCAACAACACACACTGTCACAAACGTCACACACGCTACGTCCAGCGGCAAATCTATCGGTCACTATTTTTTTTTTAATAAAGTCAACTTTAAAAAGAAACTACTAGTTCGGGGGTCACGGGTTCGAATCATGTCTAAGCCAGGAAATTTTTTAGGCAGTGAAATGGACGAGAGTTGATGGTCCCAGACCGCAATATATAATTTATAAGTGTAAAGGGCGTATACATCGCGTAATTTGTGAGTACAATTTTTGGATGAAATGAAAATTGACACCTGCCATAGCGTAAAACTACACAAAGATTTAACACGTGTTTTATTTCTAATAGTACGTGTTGTTTCACAAAAACAGCTTGTATTAATACAAGCACAGTAGTTTGATTATTTTGCCTGTAACGGCATTTTTACTGTGACACAAATGTAAAAACACATGAAAATGAATGAGGTAAAATTACACGGATGTTGGTGGAAACTCTGCTGCCACATACATTNGTATGTCGCACACATGTGTACTGTGAATGTGTCATCAGGTCGGTCTACCTTGAGCTCGTCAAATGTCAACAACACAAACGTCACACACGCTACGTCCAGCGGCAAATCTATCGGTCACTATTTTTTTTTAATAAAGTCAACTTTAAAAAGAAACTACTAGTTCGGGGGTCACGGGTTCGAATCATGTCTAAGCCAGGAAATTTTTTAGGCAGTGAAATGGACGAGAGTTGATGGTCCCAGACCGCAATATATAATTTATAAGTGTAAAGGGCGTATACATCGCGTAATTTGTGAGTACAATTTTTGGACGAAATGAAAATTGACACCTGCCATAGCGTAAAACTACACAAAGATTTAACACGTGTTTTATTTCTAATAGTACGCGTTGTTTCACAAAAACAGCTTGTATTAATACAAGCACAGTAGTTTGATTATTTTGCCTGTAACGGCATTTTTACTGTGACAAAAATGTAAAAACACATGAAAATGAATGAGGTAAAATTACACGGATGTTGGTGGAAACTCTGCTGCCACATACATTNCAAATGTAAAAACACATGAAAATGAATGAGGTAAAATTACACGGATGTTGGTGGAAACTCTGCTGCCACATACATTCTGTGTAGAATCACACAAGTATTTTTTACAGTGTACGTGAGCGCGGACCTCTTCTGGTCTCAAGCATTCCTTATCCATAGCAGACATGGGTCTACACTGGCATTCTCTAGCTAGAGTCTTGGCACCACATTCTCACTCGCGGTTGCACTATCTCATTTTATTTAAACACACGGAACAAACCATGCGATTCTCTTCTTCTCTCGAAGATAATGCTTCGCGCACCTTTCTCCCATAGGCGATCGGGCATTCAACTCAGATATCGAATATTCGCTTAGATTTAAAATAATTTTCTGGCAGCCAGGAAGACACCATCCGGCTGGTCCTATATCCTGAAAAGCAATATGGTTAGTACGTTTCATCGAAAGGTTATTGAAATGAAATTGTTCAAACAGCGTATTTTTCAGAAACGGCATATCACGGGCCGAGTTCGTAATCACGCGTTATTCAAAATTATGCATGTTCAAGTTATACATTTTGTAACTAAAAATAACCGACAAACTCCGGGAGGTGATAACCTGACGAAAATATATGCACTATTTTCCCCTAAAGTGATTATTAAGGGAGCTATACGCCCGCAAGAATAGAATTTTGATATGATTTTCGTAACGAATATCAGGAACTACTAGCGATTAAGCAACAAATTGGTGAATAGTGTTTTGTATAAAAGAGATCTTGCACCTGTATACATGTGGTTTGTAATACCATCCCATTCTAAATAATCAAAACAGTTGTAACTTTTCTTAAGTTAGAAACAATAGTATTCTCGTTATAAAATATCATATAAACTGTTTACGGTAAACTGAGCACTTTCGAAAGTCCTGCTTAGGGTCTTCTTCTCTGACTACATTGTATCATTCCACCAAATGTATATTTAACTTTGCCATTGTCATGAACACTTTATTCATGTGTCTGCCACGTGAAACAGTAAAATTATTATAAATACAAATCTTTTACAAGTTTGTTAATTCTTATANTTATTCATGTGTCTGCCACGTGAAACAGTAAAATTATTATAAATACAAATCTTTTACAAGTTTGTTAATTCTTATATTTAAAAGTATTAAAAAACAGAAACATAATTAAATCATTTTAATATTCACATATGCTTTCCTGGTACATTTATTTCNTTTAAAAGTATTAAAAAACAGAAACATAATTAAATCATTTTAATATTCACATATGCTTTCCTGGTACATTTATTTCAGCGTTAAGAAACAGAACTACTTCTCCCTCCGTCGTTACCAACTTTACGGAGTGCATGCTACACTTTGTGCCAGTTAAAATATATGCAGCTAAGTAAGGGTAGTGACATTTTCAAAGGTTGATTTTAAAGTGCTAATTTTACCGTCTACAGCCTACATTTATGAAAGCAAAATAGATAGATCGGTCCAATGTAAACAAACGTTCAGCCACTTGCCAATATAGATGTCAGCATAAATGTTCTCGTTTCTTACGTGAAATACTTAACAACAATAACACAAAAAATAATAAAACTATTAACGTAATAGCTATAAAATTGCATACGTTGTAATACTCACCTCGACATTTTTGATTCCCGCAAATTGTTGGATCTTTCACTGGACCTGAAATTAAAGAAAAAAAAGTGTTACTATCGAAGTGGTATTGCTGGAATAAGCACACATTTTCAATAATACATGACATATCCGAACATTAGTCGTATTGTGAAATCAGTTAAGTGGTCACGCCTGGGTTATACGCAACAACGTCGCTTTAACGCGTAGATGGTTGCATAACGCTTCTGACTTCCTGTCTCTCTTATTGCGCAAATTGGGCGCAGCACTTGGAAAAGTTATCAACGGTACAGCGTCAACAACTTCTAGAGTGATTTCCGAGTACAGATAGTTTGAAATGTATTTTACCAAATGACGTAAACAAGAGAACATGAGCGTGCAAAATAAATAGCGTGTCAACATGTTACAGGCCATAAAGATCCTATCACAGAAACTTTCCGTATCTTTGTTTTTAACTTCGTAACACACGCAGGTATAAGTTTTGAGACAATTGAAAAAAAAACAAACACGTGCCCACAGAATAACACAAAATAATTTAATTACATTTTAAATCTTCATCAATAATAATTCTAAGGATTTGTTTGAATCCTGGTGCACCACTTCAATGACGCAGTTTCAAATGTGTGCCGGCGGTTCATACAGAATGAACTACGGACCGATACACGATAACTATAGGACAATGAACAATACAGACAAGAGTGAGAGAAACCAAAGCAAAAATATGTTCATGTCATACATCTTTGGCAATAATTTTAAGCAACGTATTATTTAATTCTGTTGATGTAATTTTCCACTTTGAGCACATCTGACATACTCGCGTTTTCATTTCGTTATTTCTTTTTTCCGGCCAGCGTTCTGAAAAAAAAAATCAAGGAGAAAAAAGTAAAATGTCGGAATCCGCTGTATTAGCATCGTGACTTTTGTATAAATTAAATGCACTAGTAAAAATGGGTGCTGCTATCAGTTGACTAGAAAAGACAACATCGCCAGGATTTTTTTTAATACACAAGCTTTCCGGTACTTGCACCTGTCGTACTCGTAGAGATTCACAGTGAATTCGAATGGTACTGGTTACTGTTGGTGCATTTTGCTGATTCTTCCAAAGACTAAAGACGAGGTAAACTGATCTCACTGGCTGCGCACAACCAATCTCCCTGTCCCAACGTTGAACGGCTTTTCTGCTAATACGACTAGCAAAACCGGCGTGGATTGTATTTGAGGTTAGAACACTGTTATGCAAACAAGTGACCTGAGATGTTTGTACTTCCTCTAACCAACTTGGAATGCAGATAGATTAAATTCAAATTGGTCAAAGTATTTTATTCATATAAAAGTGCCTGTCTTTTGAAAATTGAGATATAAACACACATATTAACCATGTGACTTTGACATTTGTGTTCGATTGGGGATAGATCAATGTTGGGTACACGCACAGAAGACGTATGAGCTGTCTACCTCGTATTTAGTCTATGGATTATTCAGTCAAATAAAACACAAGAAGTTACTGATATAACTAATGAGCCTACTTTCCTCAACATGGGTGCAAATAATTTTTAAATAATTTCTTAAAAGCTGAGTTGGTAGGAAGGACTCGACTTCTCTATGAAAGCGATAACTTTAGAAATGAAACCAGAATCTTATGCAACAGTAGTGAGACAATTACAAATACACAAGTGCCTTACCTGGGACTTAAACCCAGAAAACCTCGTATAATGAACTAGTGTTNAGATAGATTAAATTCAAATTGGTCAAAGTATTTTATTCATATAAAAGTGCCTGTCTTTTGAAAATTGAGATATAAACACACATATTAACCATGTGACTTTGACATTTGTGTTCGATTGGGGATAGATCAATGTTGGGTACACGCACAGAAGACGTATGAGCTGTCTACCTCGTATTTAGTCTATGGATTATTCAGTCAAATAAAACACAAGAAGTTACTGATATAACTAATGAGCCTACTTTCCTCAACATGGGTGCAAATAATTTTTAAATAATTTCTTAAAAGCTGAGTAGGAAGGAAATACTCGACTTCTCTATGAAAGCGATAACTTTAGAAATGAAACCAGAATCTTATGCAACAGTAGTGAGACAATTACAAATACACAAGTGCCTTACCTGGGACTTGAACCCAGAAAACCTCGTATAATGAACTAGTGTTCAATGTACTGAATTATGCAGGTCGGATTCTGAGAATGAGCTTCGGATAAAATCAGTCTATTGCTTCGAATGCTAGGGTTTACTAACTTAAAATATTTACAGGGACATCATTTTGAAAATACTTGACTGAGTCACTTAAAACATGTAAGTTTCCATGATCTACCATGGCGCTACTTGTGTGAATAATTTGGTAGAAATTGGTTTTTGATCAAGAAATATGACATAAAAAACTTTATTTTTTTATTTGATGCTGTCATAAAAAATGGCCAAAAAAGAGGCTTTATAAACGATTATTTTAATGTATGCTGTCTAAGAACAAATTTTGGTTGAATTTAGTTTAATTGTTTAATATATGTGGCAAACTTACCAAAATGATTAATAAAACCGCCATTTTGAACATAGTTGTCTTACCCATTTAAATCATGAATGTTTACATTGACTTNATCATTTTGAAAATACTTGACTGAGTCACTTAAAACATGTAAGTTTCCATGATCTACCGTGGCGCTACTTGTGTGAATAATTTGGTAGAAATTGGTTTTTGATCAAGAAATATGACATAAAAAACTTTTTATTTGATGCTGTCATAAAAAATTGCCAAAAAAGAGGCTTTATAAACGATTATTTTAACGTATGCTGTCTAAGAACAAATTTTGGTTGAATTTAGTTTAATTGTTTAATATATGTGGCAAACTTACCAAAATGATTAATAAAACCGCCATTTTGAACATAGTTGTCTTACCCATTTAAATCATGAATGTTTACATTGACTCATATAGCATTTATGGTGTACACAATTTTCTGCAAATTAGTTGAAATGTTCCAGTGTAACATTTGGTGGGAATCGGTTGATTGGTTCTTGAGATAAGGCATAAAACCTCCATAATTTTCATATGGCGAGCTTTATAAATGGGACCAAAAAAAGTAGTGTAGTAGCATATTCGAAGATTGTATACTGCCAATATATAAAGTTAGGTTAAAAAATATTATATAGCTTCGTATTTATAGCACACAGAACTTAAATGATTTTATAGCCGTCATTCTAAAAAAAAGTTTGAATACTTAAAAAAAAGTTTATTAATATAGCCTACTACAGCACATCTTCGCCAAATTTTGTAATAATGAGTTGATTGTTTCCCGAGATACGAGATAAAATCATTATTTTTATTGTTAGGGCTATCTTTTAAAATTGCAGAGAAATGAGGCTCTGCACAGACAAATTTGATGGTTGTAATAGGTACTGCCAGCATACAAAGTTAAGTTGGAAATTGTTTAGTTAGTAAAATATACTGAGCTAAAGTATTAATATAGCCACCATTTGTTAAATAAGTGCCTGACCTACTTAAAACATACCAGTTTACACTGCCTGCTGCAATACTATTTGTTTGCCAAATTTGGGAGTAATATGCCAATTGTTTCCCGAGATATGACAAAAGACTTAATTTACTCGCATGGTGCTATCTTACAAAATGGTGGACAAAAGATACTATACGTACATACAGTTGAGAGTTGTAATATCTGCTGCCAGCATAAAAAGTTTAGTTGAAATTGATCACATGGTATCGACGATGTAGCATTCAAAGCTAAAATAAATATGTGACCACCATTTTGAAAACAAGTGTCTGGCATGCTCGAACATACCGCTCAACATCATCTTCCTCAGTACTACTTGTTTGCCAAATTTTATAAAAATTGGTCAATTCGTTTACGAGATATGACAAACACTTTATTTTATTAGCATTGCGCTATCTTACAAAATGGCGGATAAAAGTTGCTTAATGTAAATAAAGTTTATATTTGTAATGTCTACTGCCAGCATACAAAGTTATGTTGGAATTGATTTAATAGTTTCGACGATATAGCTTTCTACATTGATATGGCTATATGGAAGCCATTTTGAAAATAAGTGTCTGACATGTAAAAATATATCACTCAGCATCATCTTCATCAGTATTACTTGTTTGCCAAATTTGGCAGGAATCAGTTTATTATTTACCGAGTTATGACATAAAAACTTAATTTATTTGTACTGCGCTATCTTCCAAAATGGCCTACAAAGTGGTTATTTGTTGGTTTATATAATGTTTGTAATATATACTTTCAGTGTACAAAATTTAGTCGAAATTTGTTAAATGGTGTTGCAGATACTCTAAATAAGCTTTAAACATTTGTATTGTCGCAATTTGAAAAATAAGTAACTAATCATGTTTAATCACTTACGTTTACATGACCTACCATAGTATTACTCACATGCTAAATTGGGTGAGAATANAAAAATAAGTAACTAATCATGTTTAATCACTTACGTTTACATGACCTACCATAGTATTACTCACATGCTAAATTGGGGGAGAATAGGTTATAAAATAGTTTTCGAGATATAATGAAAAATATTAATTTTTTTAATTCGTAGTATGTTCCAAAATGGCTAACCAACACAATATGCATACGATAATTTAATGCTTACACGATGGTCTGCCAGCGTACAAAATTTGGTTTAAATAGGTTTAATGGTTCCCGAGATATTTCATATCACCAAAAATTTTAAAATGGCTGACATTTTGAAAGAAAGTGCCTCACGTGGTCTAAAACTATAAAATCCAGGTGCCCTTGCTAAGTATTATATGTGTACCAAGTTTGGTGATATTCGGTACACGCGTTCAGAAATAGAAAGGGGGGGAAACACACACAGACTCATACACACACAGGCAGAAAAGTGATCTCATAAGCCTTTCTTTCCTTCATAAATTAGGCTAAAAATTGACTACCGTCCACAATGACACTAGTAGATCACAACTATAAGATGTTCACGGTAAAGTGAGTACTTTGGAGACCCTAGTTATACTTTTCCTTTCAGCAGTTTTTTTTAAATACTTTACCCACCTTTTTAAATAAATATTGCCATGCAAATTATAAACACAGTGTGTGTATTCCACCGCACTAGGAAGTTAATGCATAAGGCTAAAATAAAACATATTTATTGACTAATATTCCAAATGAGAGGGCTTGCAAAAGTTCTCACTTTGCCGTGATTAGACTATACGTCAGACTAGGCAACAAGCACTCGCGACTGTAATGTCCTGGCAATCACAATACGTGGAATTGTCAACTACCATTGATTTTAATTGTCCGCACATTTACATGCTGTAGTTGTTTAAGGCGGTGGTTAGCAAACACTTAATAATTTTGTACTTGTACCAGACACTGTTCAACCTGTAGTCGTTACTTGATTCGTTATTTCAAACAAATGAAAATATCTTCTAGTCTAAAGTTACTCAACTTTTTACATGTCAAAATCTTAGTTTTCACTGTTACAACTTGTAACTCACCTGCGTATAAGAAGTGATACGTATCGAAAAAGAATGTAATTTGCAACGACGCAAACATAAAACGTTCACATAAAAGTTCGCTTCATATGAAAGTTCACAGCGAGAATAGCTGAAGAAGCGCTTCCCGTTATTTAAGTTCTTGCCTATGAGGCGTGCGTAACTGGAATGATATTTCTCTTAGTATTGAACATGACACAAATGTTAAAAGTTAAATGTTTATTGTGCGTTAGTAACTACATTAACGTTTTCTGTATTATCACCAATACACTTATTACTCTTCGTTATATTACTGACACTATTATTACTCAATGGCTATACTGTCTGTTGAACGCACTGTTCGTTCCATGAAATATTTTAACATTTAGTATATACAGTGCTGCAAGAGTTTCTTATATTGATGTGTTAGATTGACGATAATGAGAAGCAAGTCATTATAAAACGTTAGAACTAAAACATCAAAATATTGAAAAGCAATTCCACTAGAGGAAATCCCTTCACTGGCCGTACGAGTTATTTCTGATAATTCAGTGGTTTTCTAGTTGTAAGGTATCCTTGTTTCTTGTAGGTATACCTATTAGCTATATAATAATAATTTTTTATAGCTTACTTTAACCTATATTTTACGTTTTACCACTTTCTTTAGAATCGGCAGTGTCCAAGCTAAAGCAGATCTACACATAATAAAGTCACCTGCTGATTATATGAGTTCAGTAGAGTTACTTTAAATTAACGCCCAGTTACATTTCCTTCGAAAGTAACGAAAAGATATTGAAATTCACTAAATCCACTAAAGTAACTTAAGTTTATTTTAAAATACAACTTTCCCAGCGCTGTTTAAAAGTAACTTAATTAAAGATATGTGGAGTATTATTATTGGCTAGTTAATTCGTTGGGATTAGTTTCGGTAGTTTTTGAAATACCTGTGATATTGAAAAACTTTGTATTTCATATGGTGCCATCTTACGAAATGGCCAACAAGAAAGCTATGAATAAATTAAATTAAGGCTCGCAAATTGTAGTAACAATATACGAATTTTCGTTTAAAATAGGTAAAATATTCTATATATATGGCATTCTTACCTAAAATACATGACCGCCACTTCGAAAATAAGTTTCGATGTGCTAAAATAATGTAATATGTTTAGTATGGCTTACGAAAGCCTACAAAATTTGGTTGAAATGGGCCAAATTGTTCGTTAGATTCTGATTACCAACATTAAACGTTTTTATCGACGCCGAAAATACGTGCATGATCTACTTAATCAAAAACACGTTTACAGTCGGTTGATATAGCGCTATTTAATCGCTAAGTTGGGCGGGAATCGGTTGAGTGGTTCCCGAGTTACATTAGCTTTATTATTTATTTATATGGCGTTATTTTATAAAATAAATGGCTAGTGCATATGTTTGGTTCTAACAGGTTGAACAGATCCTAACAAATACAACAACACAATTTTTTTTTTTAATTACACCATTTTGGAAATAAGTATTTGCCATGGTTGAAAAGTATAAATATCTAGTCTCGTCTGTCCTTACGATATATTATAACTGTATCGAGTTTGGTGAAATGTGATGTACCTGCCGGTCGTTAGCTTTTCACAGACACATAAGAGCTTCTTACGAGCGGTACTTTCGCTACACATTTACACCGCGCGTTTTGTGTTGGAAAAAGTGTTACGGCGGAGGGATCTTTCTATCTTGGAAGTTTTTTTTTTTTATTTTTTTTTACAAATCTTCGTAATTAAACTTTACGGCCGGATATTAAACACCAAAGCTTGGCGTGGCATAGAGGAATACTTAACAATATTGTTGAAGTTTGTACGTTTCAGCTACATAACTTTACCAAGCGAGACAAAAAATATTCAGTAATGACGAAAACTTTGATGACGGTTATAGTTGAGAGACGAGTGACGGTAGACAAAGAAGCTGGACTTTGATATAACTGTTAAGAAGTTCCGTGTGCCTTGACCAGCTTGGTTTTTAAATATTAAATATGGAAATTAATGCTCCGTCTACCTGGAGCTTCAACTGCGTTACAGAGAGTTTGAAAAGCTCCTTTTCCCACGAAACAATTGAACGTGCGCCCAACGTGCTGATCTACGAAAATAACACACACTTCAAATGAGGGCTGTTGAGTGCTTTCTAGACGCTACGCACATTAGAATCACCACTTCAGAGCACTCAAAAAATGGCTAAAAAAGTTTTTTTTTTTTTCTCAAATAGCAGATACACACGAAACTACTAAAGGGCCCTGCATTGAACCTTCCTACAAACTTTCCATCGATAACATAATAGGGTCACCGCTGAAAGTCCCGTAGANCAAGGGCCCTGCATTGAACCTTCCTACAAACTTTCCATCGATAACATAATAGGGTCACCGCTGAAAGTCCCGTAGATACATGCAGTGTGACGAAAACTGCACACCAGTTGGTAGACTTGCGCTTAGCGGTGATGGGGCACTTGATGCGCGTGGCAGTGTCGCCATTATCGCTCCCGCGCTTCTCGACCTCGAGCGTGGAAGAAACCTCCATGTATGCGGCAATCCAAAATTGCGGGGGAGAAAACACAGACGCACATACACACATATACACACCAAGCCTATCTTCACTTCGGAGAACAGGCTTTAAAAAAAATTACTGTAATAGGCGTGATCTCTTTCTATTGACAGCATTCAACTGCTGAAGAGCTCTGACCAAGCTCAAAAAGTCTAGGAGGATATAAGTCTGGTGAAGAGTGCACGCACATCGAAGGACTGATGTGACAGAACGAACAGCCTGTGTGCCCCTAAGAACAGCCAGAATGTAAGAAAGACCTGAGGTGCACTCTTCTATAATGATCGCTCAGAAAGTTGTCTCCTGTTATTCCAACGGGACTCAGGTACAGGAGGAGACGATCTGGCTCACAAACTCGCTGCATTAAAGCAGAAAAACGACATAAGGGATGTAATAAAAACAGGCCATGGCAGGGCCGCCAGTTGTTCATCACAGCCGAAGCTCAAAGCGGGGATTTCTTATTTAAAATTTAAATAAACTAGAAAATTTTGAATATTTCAGGACTTTTAAATAGCTACCAACAAGCCCACGAGTGGACTCAGTGGTGGATGTAATAATTTTTAAATTGGTAATGTTGATTCAAGAGCCAGAAGTTGTTGTTAAAATCGCGAGACATCGTGAGGGCAAGGTCCAGGAGGGAAGGTTTTAATTAAATTATCTGTAAATTTTCCCCATACCAGTCACTGAGGGTGGCTGGTATTTAAAATGCAATAGGAATGTGTTTTTCTATAATAATGAAGNATTTTCCCCATACCAGTCACTGAGGGTGGCTGGTATTTAAAATGCAATAGGAATGTGTTTTTCTATAATAATGAAGAAATCTAAGTTTCGGTTTTAAAATTTACATTGAAGATGTTGTTCAGTAATTTAATTGTAATTTACATTACGGTTTTTTTTTTTTTGCTTGAATAAGTGAGCAACTCTGACGAGCGACGGATTTGTTACAAAACTTTTAGAAGTCGGTTATNGTTTTTTTTTTGCTTGAATAAGTGAGCAACTCTGACGAGCGACGGATTTGTTACAAAACTTTTAGAAGTCGGTTATATTCGCGTAATAACGCTGAGGGCGTGTTTTATTTCTTTCCTTTTATTCGGGCCGGCACTCGACAAAGGAGTCCCTGGACGGGACGGGGGGCCGGGCGGATGTCCACGACATCCGGTGTCTTGCACGCGTGTGTGCGTGCGTGCGCGCGCGCGGCGGGCATAAGAACCAACTCTGGTTAATTAACAGAGCGCAGGGGGGGATGCCTGCAGGCCTACAGCGAGACTGCAGCGGCAGATGAGGCAACGGTAATTACCCAATCAAACAGCGGCTCCCTCCGCCAACAGGGGAGGGTGCCCTGCCCGCTGTACCGCTCGCTCGCTCCGACTACACGGCAGACAAGTACACAGTGGCGGTCCCTTTCTCTGGTTGGATGCGCGAGGTTCTGGGAGCTGGGGCTCGTGTCTGATTGGCTACTGCGCGCCACGGAAGGTTGCCTATTGGCTTTGCTGCCGGATGACGAGTCAAGGTCGACTCAACAACCGTCAGTCACGTGATCTTCAAACAGTCGCAAGGGCAACTTCTTTTTTTTCTATCCGTCAATCCGTAAAATATTTCTCAAACTTTATCTTTCGACGGACCGACGGATGGGCCACCGCCTTCTGACGACATTTCGTATATGCGAACACGCACTTTGGAATAAAATTCGAGGCCGTGGATTTGTGTATAATATGTTTGGTGGTAAAATCAGGCATTTAGAATGTAAACAATAGTTTTCAGTATAATTCCTTATCGCGTAAAAATTTATCTCCCTAAAACGTTTCTCTCTTGAAAAATGTATTTCCAACAAAAATATACCTTCAACTGAAGAAAGATCTCGCTGTCAAGTTGCCACGCTGAAATGTTGCCGTACAGAAGGATTGCCGGACGACGGATTGCTGTGGATCGCTTTCTACCGGCGACGGGCGAAGGAACAGACGGGCGACTGACTGACGGGTGCGACGGATGGTTGTGATCCCGACTTGAGTGACCAGGCGCCGATCGGCGAACGGCGTTCCGCCATGTTGCCGGCCGACGACGCCGTTTCGCTGGCGTGCGCGGCCGGAGTTGGCGGTACGAGCGGCTGGTTAACCTTTGCGTCCTCGGGTACCCTGCGGTCCCACTGTTAACTCGCACAGTGCAGTGCGTGGAAGCGACGAGGACGCTAACGCGCGTGTGTTATACAGGGCTTTTCACAGTAAAGTGAGCACTTTCGAGGCCCTGGCTACTTTCTCCTTTCAGCCATTTATCATCCTTTAACCACCCTTTTTAATAAATTTGTCCATGCAATTAATAAACACGGTGTGTATATTCCACTGCACTCGGAATAACGTCTTGAGCTAAAATTATATATATAGTATATTTTTCCAGATGAGAGGGCTTTCAAAAGTGCTCACTTTACCGTGAAAAGCCTATAAGAATAAATCTTGACGAATTTTTCTGGAAAATGTATTTAGCTGGATCGCAGTTGACTAAGCCGAATTACCAAAAAAAAAAATGTATCTGTATGCAATGTTATGTTCTTAAGATTAACATGGAATTGTAAATTGTAAGTTATGATGGTAATTAATAAAGTGTTATTTTATATTCGTGGTAACTGAAAACTACACATGTATAAATAAGGACTAACGTGGTTGTAACAAATTTGTCTCCAAAAATTTTAATGGCACTAAATCAACTCATGTGTACAGTGTATAACTAATTTTTCTACGTTCCTTAGCATTTTCTTAAACATGTTAAATACCTCTATATATGTATTAAATGACACTTAAATATATATATATTGCACACGTTCGTTGAGCGGAAAATTTTAAGTACACAAAGAAGANGCTCAGTAGTTTCGTGGGGATTTTTTAATACACTCTGCAACACAGTTCAAACGCCAGGTAGGCGAGAACCTTAACTACAGGGTGATTCTAAAATCATGGGACAAACATTGAGGGTGGTAGAGCTCACTAAAAAAAAACAATTATTGTTATAGGCGGAAGTGACGCGTTGAGGCGCACACACAAAAACATAGCACATTAACGGAAACATAAAATGTTCATTAGCAGCATACTTAACAAACAAGTGATTCCGTACAGAAAATGTTAAAACAGTTGCTGGAAATGCATACACCAACAGTCACGCATGCTTGGCGACCTCTATATGTGGGGTGATTGGCTGACAATGGTGGCGTGCGTGAAATACCAGACGTATTTGAATCTGTTCGCCAATCACTCCACCGACGCTACCAAGCTTGCATTACTGTCGGTGGTAGCAATTTTGAGCAATTATTATAAACATTGCTGTAAAAAGGCATTTAGCGGCGACGTTGTAAATAAACAATGTGTTGCATTTCATGTGTTATTTTTGTGTTTGTGCCTCAACGCGTCACTCCCGCCCATATATTCCTATACAATAATTGTTTTTTTTTAGTGAGCCCTACCACCCCTCAATGTTTGTCCCATGATTTTAGAATCAACCTGTGTTCATGGCCATAGCGATAAGGGCGACAATTACACGCGCGCCGCGCGCCTCATCGCCCTTAAGTGCAAGGTGCTGAACAGGTGTCACGCTTTCATGTGCAAATTAGATGTGTAACACGGGGCTTATTACACGCGATGAAAGCCCGCAGGTTTAACTACCGCGGTGCGGTTTTACTTGTCTCCTGCCTTTCTAAGTAAATTGCGCAGGCAAACTGTAAAAATGCGTTTTATCATATACACAAATTTTTTTTCTCTTAGAATACACCTAATATGATAAAAACAAAACTGTACGGGCTTATGTAATTGGTTGTTGTCTTTTCTGGCAAAACGCTGTATTTCCAGGACGTTTATTTGCTGAGATACGCGCCAACAATGAATGCACAGAAAATATGTCTGGGCTATCTCCTAAGGATGCTGTTTACCAAAAAATTCATTATTTTATATATGTACGAAATACTGTTCAACTTGTAGATATTTCTTAAGAGGAGATCTAATTTTTTCTCGTGTATAAAAAAAATTAGACATGTTTTTTTTTTGTTACACAATAGCTTGTTAAAACAGCAATTTTATTGTTTTGGAACATACAAATGATAAAATCTAACTCACCTGAAATGAGCAAATTCACTTTGGAATAAGATACCACGAGTTAGTTCCAGGAGTCTTTAAAATCACGCTTTGAAATGCTTTCGAAAATTTTAAAAACCGCTTAATACAAGGAAATTGTCGCATATTTTTTATTTGTAGCAGTTTAAATTTTGCTAAGAGTTCATTGTAATAAATTTTATTTGTACGTTCTAAAAACAATAAAGTTGTGATTTTGACGCGCCACGGTGAAAAAACTATCGTATCTGAATTTTTTTTTATGCGAGGGAGAGTACTTTCAAGTAATGTCCACAAGTTGAACGGTATTTCGTACATATATAAANTTCAAGTAATGTCCACAAGTTGAACGGTATTTCGTACATATATAAAATAATGATTTATTTTTTGACCAAATAGGCTGGTGGACCCAGGAGGGCGACTCTAGCTAGATAGGCTGTGTCGAGCCACTGGGTCGCAGACGTGTTGCCAACACCACAAATACAATGGTAATTTATTCANTAGCTAGATAGGCTGTGTCGAGCCACTGGGTCGCAGACGTGTTGCCAACACCACAAATACAATGGTAATTTATTCATGTTGAAAATTGTAAACTGAAGAACGACCAAAATACCTTGCTCAGTTTGTAACTACGAGATGGTTAGAAATATAATTAAAATTTTAATATGCAGCAAATTACACAACGACGATTTTGTAACTTCACTCCACTGTCGCGCGGTTGCCCCTGTTCCCACTTCATGCTTTGTGACTTGCCTGGTGCTGTCTGCTTCACCGAGGCGAGATCGTCGATTCTCGATTTGCTTTGTTCGAAAGGACGTTTAAAACATAAAGGTGTCTGCAAACGTGAGGTACGCCAGTCTTCAATGCCTAATTTTAGAAAGAATTGGAAGTCAACCCCCACTTACACCAGTTTCCAACCGGATGAACAGAAAAAAAAACTTAAGACAAATGGGGTTACCTAAACAATAATCAGCTTGACAAAGATGTGTTCCCTAGATTGTCTCACCAGAGTGGCAAATATCTTCGTCTTCGTGTTGATGTGCTTTGACGAATGTTGTTACGTTGGCAATAAGAGCTTGGCGTTCCTCTCTACTTTACTTTCTCTTTGGATTGACCATTGTTGGATGGATAGGTGGGGGGGGGAGTATGACGTGTTGCGAAGCAGGCAGGCGACGTAGGGCGGACGGATGGCTCAGACTCGAGGACCGCGCCGTCATTGAGCTGCGACGGCGCCAGAGTGAACCCTACTATCGCCGGCAGATAACCTCCGTCAACTGTTATCCCCGAGCGCCGGCAAACAACGTCGACGACGCGATCACCACACGCGCGCCCGCCTCACTTCAGCAGCGCTCGTTCAGTGCTGACAATGCTACCAGTTCCGCAGGTGCAACGCTGCACTCGTCCCGTAATCACGTTGCTCTTCGCGGGTAGCGTGTAAAAACTATAACGTGGCGGAAACATTTTGCGTTAAACACCCAAGGGGCGTTCACGAACTGGAACCCGAATTAGTCCACTGAAATGATGAAGCATTCGGTATTTCTGTATTTAGTTTTTAGTGTGTAACGAAACTTACTAAAATACTAAATCGCAACCATCGCTGAACTATCGACGGCGTCCGAAATAAGACGTACCAAGTGATAAAATACTAATATAATGAATTTCCAATTAGAACACAGCCTAAGTTAAAACAGCCTGATAATAAAATATACATACNATAAAATACTAATATAATGAATTTCCAATTAGAACACAGCCTAAGTTAAAACAGCCTGATAATAAAATATACATACAAAAAAACACATTATACTTTAAAAATTATATTAAAAAAATTATAGCTTAATTATTACATTGATACTAAATTGCGATGACTGACTTGAGGATTGATTTAATAACTCTTTCCTTATCGGCCTTTTGAAACGGGAAGGGTGGGAATATATCATTTAAGTCGAGTTTGAGCGTTATCTGGCATTTATGACTACGAAACAACGAATATTTTCAATTTCGCTTAGTTTTCTGTTCCTACGATATGTTACAAATTTTCAGCGTGGCCTCTCGTCAGTTTGTTGGTATGATCGACCGCAAANATAAAATACTAATATAATGAATTTCCAATTAGAACACAGCCTAAGTTAAAACAGCCTGATAATAAAATATACATACGAAAAAACACATTATACTTTAAAAATTATATTTAAAAAATTATAGCTTAATTATTACATTGATACTAAATTGCGATGACTGACTTGAGGATTGATTTAATAACTCTTTCCTTATCGGCCTTTTGAAACGGGAAGGGTGGGAATATATCATTTAAGTTGAGTTTGAGCGTTATCTGGCATTTATGACTACGAAACAACGAATATTTTCAATTTCGCTTTGTTTTCTGTTCCTACGATATGTTACAAATTTTCAGCGTGGCCTCTCGTCAGTTTGTTGGTATGATCGACCGCAAANTGTTTTCTGTTCCTACGATATGTTACAAATTTTCAGCGTGGCCTCTCGTCAGTTTGTTGGTATGATCGACCGCAAAAATGTCCTACTTTTGGTATATTTTGAGTGTAAGAACGCGCTGCATTTTGAAAAATTCCCTGAAGTTTAGAGACTACTTTCCCGTAATATATAAAATGTATCAACTCATAATAACTGAGATTACGTCACGGATAGTACAACTATATTACAGTTGACAACAATGCTCTGCTAGAAAAGCGGTCCCATGAACGTTCTGTTTTAGAGTAACATAATCTTCATTTGCAAAGAGGATATAATCTATTCACAGTTTCTTCACATTTTTTTATCAAACCTTAAAAAAATCACCCCATTTATGACGTGCTTGGTTGTATCCTAAATATGAAACGTATTACAAGCGTTATACTTGTGTTAACATAAAAATGCCTTATTTTTTGTTAAATTGAATTTTTTACCTTTATTTTATCTATAAATTGTAATATTTTACATTACTAATTAATATAAATAAAAACAGGGAGAAAATAAGTGTGTTGGTAATGCCTAGTAAGAAATAGTTCTAATGCAAAATATTATTACAATGAGGGCGCACGAATACGGTGCGCCGTCCCTCCGGTGTAATCTTGTAGGCGGAGGAATATGGAAGCAGAACTTTATCAGGGCTTCAGAAAAAGTTGGAAGTAACCGTGAAGTATTATAGCTTCATGCACTCATGGCGGCCAATAACGAAAGAGAACTGTCGGACACGTGGGCAGTACGTTGAGTCCTAGGAATCACAGTCAACTTTCCCCGCGACAAACGATCGTCTCTAAAGCGGGACTCACCTGTAATTTTCAACGGACGGAAGTATGAGCCACCGCCTTCTGTAAACATTTCTTATATGTGAATACGCACTTTGAAATAAAACGCAAGGAGGTGGATCTGTGTTTATTTATATTTGGTGGTAAATTCAAGAATTTTAAAATGTAAAAAAAAAAATTCTGTATAAATTGTTATTGCATGAAAAATTTATTTCTCCTAAACATTTTTCTCGTGAAAATGCATTTCCAGCCAAAATGTATCTCCAACTATGGAAAGATCGCGATGTTAAGTTGTCACACTGAAANCTCGTGAAAATGCATTTCCAGCCAAAATGTATCTCCAACTATGGAAAGATCGCGATGTTAAGTTGTCACACTGAAATTTTTGCCGTGCAGAATAATTGACGGACGACGGATTTTTATGAATCGCTTTCAACTGACGGACGAAAAAAACCGACGGTTGACTGAGGGATTCGACGGAGTGTTGTGAGTCCAGTTTAATTGTACGTAATTTTGAGGCCCACTACCCTATGTTAGTTTGCTAGGTTAGGATATGATGTTGAAAAATTATAGTTTCAAAACGCGCATGCGCGGTGATGCTGGTCGCCCACGTGCGCATGCGCAGTAACCCCGGCCTCGGCGGTTCACTGACTCTCGTCTTGAAAGTACACTATACGCTATTCTCGGTAAAGTGAGCACTTTTTAAAGCCCTCACATTTCGAACAATAGCCAATACATATATTTTATTGTAGCCTTAGACGTTAACTTTCCAGTGCGGTGGAATAAAGACACTGTGTTTATTACTTGCATGGCAATATATATTTAAAAAGGTGGTTAACGGATACAAAATTGCTGGTAGGAAAAAGTAACTAGGGCCTCAAAAGTGCTCACTTTACCAAGAGCAGCCTATCCATACATGTGTACACTATAGACAAATGGCCCTTCCACACAATCAAATCTTTCTTAAAATTACTTTCAATTTTTATTGAATTCAATTCAATGAATGCTATATGACGTCATAGAATCATCATAACCACGGCCATTTCCTCTTTCAATTTCTTGAATGTCTCGTTTTCGTTCAAGATTTTCGTTTCGAGCATGTTCTGCATTTTCTTGAATCCAAAATTTCAATCTCCTATCACAGCTTTTCAGATAGTATTCACAGAAGTAATGTAATAATAATAGAGTTGTGTGCACACATTTAAAGTTTTTACAAAATAAGGATGCATATTAAAAAAAAAATCTACAATAAAATGAAGAAAATTTTTGGGGTTTAACCAGTTGTTTTCGTGTCATGCATGAGTCGTAAATACTTCTAGAAATTTAGTTTTTGGAATTATTTAAACCGGTTTATTAAAAAGTTCGTGATAAATTTTCATTTGGAGATTTGTAAGCTTATTGAATGCAATTCATTGAAAGGCAAATGCAGTATTTTTTTTTTTTTAGTTAAATAAATAATATTCAAGTAGTTGAACTCAATAAATATTTGACCGTGTGAAAGGGCCTTAAACATGAGGTAAGCCGATTTTTCGTCTTCTGCGCACGCGCCCAGAATGGACCTAGCGCACATCAGCACGTGGTCAAGAGAGAGAGAGAGAGAGAGAGAGAGAGAGAGAGAGAGAGAGAGAAATATGTAGAGGTTTGGGCGACTCCAACCTTCCTGGTGCTTGTACTGTGCCGTAGTGTGTCTGAAATACACGTTTAACAACGAAACTATCAAAAGTGCGTCCAACGTGCTGATCTACGAAAAGAACACACACAGACGAGGGCTGTTGAGTGCTTTCAAGACGTCACGTGCATTAGAAACACCATTTCACAGCACTCCGAAATGGCTAAAAACAGCTTTCTCAAAGTGCCCTATCTCAAAATATACACGTCATATACATGCGAACCTTCCTACAGACTTTCCTCAAATTAAATATTACGGTCANCTCGTGAAAATGCATTTCCAGCCAAAATGTATCTCCAACTATGGAAAGATCGCGATGTTAAGTTGTCACACTGAAACTTTTGCCGTGCAGAATAATTGACGGACGACGGATTTTTATGAATCGCTTTCAACTGACGGACGAAAAAAACCGACGGTTGACAGGGATTCGACGAAGTGTTGTGAGTCCAGTTTAATTGTACGTAATTTTGAGGCCCACTACCCTATGTTAGTTTGCTAGGTTAGGATATNGAGTGTTGTGAGTCCAGTTTAATTGTACGTAATTTTGAGGCCCACTACCCTATGTTAGTTTGCTAGGTTAGGATATGATGTTGAAAAATTATAGTTTCAAAACGCGCATGCGCGGTGATGCTGGTCGCCCACGTGCGCATGCGCAGTAACCCCGGCCTCGGCGGTTCACTGACTCTCGTCTTGAAAGTACACTATACGCTATTCTCGGTAAAGTGAGCACTTTTTAAAGCCCTCTCATTTCGAACAATAGCCAATACATATATTTTATTGTAGCCTTAGACGTTAACTTTCCAGTGCGGTGGAATAAAGACACTGTGTTTATTACTTNCAATACATATATTTTATTGTAGCCTTAGACGTTAACTTTCCAGTGCGGTGGAATAAAGACACTGTGTTTATTACTTACATGGCAATATATTTAAAAAGGTGGTTAACGGATACAAAATTGCTGGTAGGAAAAAGTAACTAGGGCCTCAAAAGTGCTCACTTTACCAAGAGCAGCCTATCCATACATGTGTACACTATAGACAAATGGCCCTTTCACACAATCAAATTTTTCTTAAAATTACTTTCAATTTTTATTGAATTCAATTCAATGAATGCTATATGACGTCATAGAATCATCATAACCACGGCCATTTCCTCTTTCCCCTATCTCAAAATATACACGTCATATACATGCGAACCTTCCTACAGACTTTCCTCAAATTAAATATTACGGTCANCCCCTATCTCAAAATATACACGTCATATACATGCGAACCTTCCTACAGACTTTCCTCAAATTAAATATTACGGTCACCGCATAGGTACACGCGGTGCGACGAGAACACTGAGGCGATGGCGCACTTGACGTGCGTGGCATTGTCGCCCATATCGCTTCCGCGCTTGCCGCAACATCAACGTCTTGAGATCCGACGAGGGTCAAGCCAGGCGGGTAAGGAGCAAGGGGTGAGGGAAACGGGGAAATGCCAGAGAAAACCCGCCGACCAGCAGCATCAACTGGCACGATTCCTACGTGCGAGAATCCAGGAGCGACNGGGAAATGCCAGAGAAAACCCGCCGACCAGCAGCATCAACTGGCACGATTCCTACGTGCGAGAATCCAGGAGCGACGCCGCCGGGAATCGAGCCCGGTTCACCTTGGTGGGAGGCGAGCACTCTGGCCACTCCGCCAACGCGGCCCCTTTAAACATTGATAAACGTGTATGTTTATATTTTAATTTTCGAAAGACAAGCCCTTTAAATGGATGAAATAATTTTACCAATTTAAATATAATCTCANGGGAAATGCCAGAGAAAACCCGCCGACCAGCAGCATCAACTGGCACGATTCCTACGTGCGAGAATCCAGGAGCGACCCCGCCGGGAATCGAGCCCGGTTCACCTTGGTGGGAGGCGAGCACTCTGGCCACTGCGCCAACGCGGCCCCTTTAAACATTGATAAACGTGTCTGTTTATATTTTAATTTTCGAAAGACAAGCCCTTTAAATGGATGAAATAATTTTACCAATTTAAATATAATCTCATTGCATTAGAAATATGTTAGCAGAAGAATACAAACAGCTCAAGCCCTTGTTTACTAAGCAGTTTAATAACCTAAAATGACATCCATGTTGTTTACGATAGCCGTGTTGGCAGAAAAGTAGTCCAATGCTGGGAAACGGAGAGTGACTTTGCGCAGCTAGGAAGAGTACGCTATCACACATTCTCGTTACGGTATATACAACTGATTTGTAATCAATCAAGCACTTCTAAAACCAAATGTGAAAAAAAAAAACTTCCGTGCCCATATATTATATTTTTCACCATTAATACTTACCGACTTATCTGAATTAATGTTGACAATAAAAAACAGTTGTATTTTTAACAGTTTATTAAGAGCGTAGTTTTGAAATTAACGGCTACTGAAATAAGGCGTTTGTGTTGTTTATACTTTAAAGTAAAAAATTGGCTTAACCCTTTCAAATCAGTAGTAATGTATTGTATCAGGTGTTGAGAATAAGAAACATTTTGATGCAAGCTGTGCTTCAGCTGTTGCACAAATTGCTTCACAATCACAGCCAATGAGCGATACGCTTTGTGTTCGGCGCTAATGGCGCGAACGTTANCACAATCACAGCCAATGAGCGATACGCTTTGTGTTCGGCGCTAATGGCGCGAACGTTACAGTTGTTTAGTTTTTTTATCAGCCTTGCGTAAGAATATGCAGCTAACGAAGTCATTCTTCATGGAGAAACCCCTTGAAAAATTTTTTGCAAAAATAATTAACAACGTAATACCCGGTAATCGACCCATAATNAATGTATTGTATCAGGTGTTGAGAATAAGAAACATTTTGATGCAAGCTGTGCTTCAGCTGTTGCACAAATTGCTTCTCAATCACAGCCAATGAGCGATACGCTTTGTGTTCGGCGCTAATGGCGCGAACGTTACAGTTGTTTAGTTTTTTTTATCAGCCTTGCGTAAGAATATGCAGCTAACGAAGTCATGCTTCATGGAGAAACCCCTTGAAAAATTTTTTGCAAAAATAATTAACAACGTAATACCCGGTAATCGACCCATAATNGCTTCATGGAGAAACCCCTTGAAAAATTTTTTGCAAAAATAATTAACAACGTAATACCCGGTAATCGACCCATAATATTTTCGTAGAAACTGTTTTCCTTGATACCACCTGTTAAAATTAAAATTTCGCTAAGTTATGAAGAAATACAGTGAGTGAAGAGATTTGGGTGGCTCTTAACATCGAGGTCTCGAGAGACGATGAGGGTGAAGTGAGGTGAGTGTGGAGCAGCGCCGGAATGAAAGAGAGGGGAAACAGGAGATCCCCGAGAAACCCCGCTGACAAATAGCATGAAGAAATAGAGTTCATGTTGGATGATTGGTAACAAATAATCGATAGTGGCCGTAGAGCGAATTTTAGGGTAGAGTGATCACGCTAACTGCGCAAAACCAGTCTCCGTGACTCGAAATTGAACTGATTCTCTGCCAATACGGCTGTCATAAAATACGAGGATAGGATTTAAGGTTGGAACACTGTTTATGTAAACACGAGCTTTGAGATGTCCATTTATTTCCTCTAACCCGTTTGTAATGCAGTTTAATTTCAGATCGGTAAAAGTATTTTATGAATATAAATGTGGTTATCTTTTGAAAAATAAGTTAATAAATGTAAAAATACGTTCATCACAGTTGACCACGTGACTTTGACAGTTCTGTTGGTTTGTGGAAGGTCAACGTGGGGTACATGAGCAGAAGACGAAACACCGGTCCACCTCATCTTAAGTCTTTGTTAGTGGCCCCAAGTCCGGCCTGCAGACAGCACCTGGAAGTAGCATGTTACTCGTGCACGATCGTGGACGCAACGAAGGAATGGGTTAGCGCTTTGAGGTCTACGCCCGAATGCAGCCCTATATATTTTCCCTAGAAAACCAAAACTGTGCGGAAATACACTGAAGAGCAAAAAAAAACAAAACGGGTACACCTGCCTAATATCGTGTAGGGCCCCCGAGCACGCAGAAGTGCCGCAAGACNTCTAGACATTCGGCAGCGTCACTTTGGCTACGCGTGTGGTATGGAGAGTACAGATGCGACTTTTATTGTGACAGTTATATTAGCCCTTTGAGTGCCGCCGACGCAGTATTAAGTCACCTGAATTTAACTGAGTTCGTAGCATTGCGAAACCCGCGTTCTTCGAAAACACGGACGAAGATATATAGGTTCTATACAGCGTAATATCTCGTCAGCGGAACTCAAACAGTAAATTACTCAACTGAACAGGACGGATTGTACACTTACGAAATAACATTTGATTGGGATATTGTCAGAGAGCCCGCCAGTAATGAACGCTGTACTGTATAGTAGCGTGTCCGGGGTTGTAAATGGAAATACAGAGACCTACATAACTGATGGTCATTCGTTCGGGAACACAGGCGACCTACTTTCAGCGTGTCTTAATGTTCTGTGAATATTGACCGCACACGAAGTGTTTAAGGCGCCCGTCTACCTGGCGCTTGAACTGCGTTGCAGAGTGTTCCAAATACACGTTTTTCAACGAAACTATTAAGCGTGCGTCCAACGTGCTGATCTACGAAAAGAACACACACTTCAGACGAGAGCTGTTAAGTACTTTCAAAATATCACGTACGTTAGAAACATCAATTCAGAGTACTCCAAAACCGCTAAAAACGGCCTTTCCAAGGCGCTGTAGCTCAAAATGCACGCATCAGATACATACAAAACTACTATAGGCGCCTGCACTGAACCTTCCTAAAGACTTCCCACTAATAAAATAATATGGTCACCGCTGAAAGTCCCATAGGTACACGCAGCACGACGAGAACACTGCACGCCAGTTCAGAGCCTTGCGCTTAGCGGCGATGGCGTACTTGATGCGCGTGGCAGTGTCGCCCTTATCGCTCCCGCGCTTCTCGGCCTAAACGTGGGAAAAAGTTCCAGGTAGGCGGGGACCTTAAAAGACTGTGCGAATGTCTGTCAGGTAGGATACCTGTCAGGGGGGGGGCTAGGTTCGGTGCGACGACACGGCATAAACCGCAGCAGCGGTGACGTGACCAGGGAGTTCGCCTCCCACCACGATCCGGGTTCGATCCCCGGCGGGTTTTCTCGGGGTTCTCCCATTTTCCCCCGCCATTGCATTCCAACGCCGCTCCCTCCTAGGGTCTCATTTCATGTCATGTCCTTTGAGGAAAAGGCACCTACGGGTCCCAGCTTGAAAGCCTCGCCTCGTCGTGGATTCACTCCCGCACGACAGTTATTTATTTATGGCGTAAACTTGAATCAAGCTGATTATGTTAGAGGGAATACCAGGACTTTCAAAGCTCCTGTGAAATAATTATACGTCACTATTTCATCGGAGTTCACACATTTTCCAGGAATATGAAGAAAAGTTCTGAACATACTAATGAAAATGGTACGTCACCGACAAATCTACACAGGATCTCCTGGTTTTTAATGTTACTTGGACGCTGTTTCATACTGGGTACTGTGCTAATGATATAATCCACTTCCTGTGAAAATTCGTGTATTGTTTAAAAACTGCTGAACGTTAAATTACACCTGACGGTATATAATTGAGCTTGCAATTAAAGTAAAGCCAAACTCCGACAGGAAACGCACTGGAGAACCAACGTGGAGGTTGTAGGGGTTTGTCGAGAACCGGAAGTGGCGTTTGCTTTAACCTGCGCACTCGCGAGGCACGCCGTATGACCCAGACGACCTAATGAAGATATTCAGCATTGCCGCCAGTCACGTCCGCGGGGCAGTTTCCACGTCGTCACAAGTGGTGTGACGTCAGCTGCGGAAGAACAACTCACTAGCTGACATCCCGAGACACAGACACTGGCCGAATTCCGCTACCTCTATAATATGTTTATACACTGAAAAAAAAACAAATTTAAAAAAAAAACTGGTATAGGAGTGCGTAAGAAAATAACAGAGGTGTGGAACCAATCAAAGTTACGTGATTCGGTCGGCAGCTAGATCGGTTACTGCTGCTACAATGGCAGGTTATCAAGATTTAAGTGAGTTTGAACGTGGTGTTATAGTCGGCGCACGAGAGATGGGACATAGCATCTCCGAGGTAGCGATCACATTTGGATGTTCGCGTACGACCATTTCACGAGTGTATCGTGAATATCGGGAATCCGGTAAAACATCACATCTTCGACATCGCTGCGGCCGGAAAAAAGATCGTGAAAGAACGGGACAAACGACGACTGACGAGAATCACGTGACAGACGTGCAACCCTTTATCAAATTGGCGCAGATTTCAATGCCTCCTGCATACCTTCAGACATTAGTCGAGTCCATGCCACGTCGTCATACGGTACTTCTGTGCGCTCGCGGGGGCCCTACACGATATTAGGCAGGTATACCAGTTTTTTTGGCTCTTCAGTGTATGCACAATACAAGAAACTGTGAAAGGTCCGTACTTCTTTGTGCATTAACACCATGTTAACAACGCCTTGTACTGTCGTACTGTTGCAGCACAGTAGTAAGCGTGGCAGGCTGCGATATATATATATACTGGAATTAAACTTTCTACTTAAAAACAAAATATTTAAAATGTTTCAAATTTCTCTCTTACACACTGGTAAACACCAGCATAAGGTTTGTTCTGCTCGTGTTAGGAAAAAAACGTGATTTCTTATGGGAGAGTTTGGCATAGGGAAAATTTCCGCCGCCAGGTGCGTAGCGTTCCAAAGAGGTTATTTGTAGTTAAACTTTTAAGCTACGTGAATAACAAAAGAGAAAGATTTTACTTAATTATGTAATTATTTTACATTTGATTTATGGTTATTGCAATTATTTTGTTTTTGACGTAGGAAATAGAGAAAATTCAGTACACATGCGACACTAGCGCTTACGTAGTGGCGAAAAATTTTAGTTGCCAAACTAAAAGCATTGAGCTTCCCAACCTGATTAGAATAAAGCTCAACCAGCATAACGCAAAGTATTTTTTTTCCTAGTGTTTTTTATATTTCGGAAATAAAACAAAAACCTAAAAGCAAGTTTACGGAGATGTTCGGTAAATTCGCGGGGAGTTTTGTAAAGTTTACGGGAAGTCCGTTAATTAGAAATAAACAGTATGTAAATTTACGTAGATCTGTGTTACGCATCGGTGTTCATTCTACGCAGTATTTCTACTTTCGGCCGATCTTACGCAACAGCTTCACGAGGTCTGGACTCCAGACTTTGGAGCACAAGAGCCTCGTTCGCCGACGTCATGTTGGTCCGAATTATTGGCGGGAACGTGCGAACTGCTATCTTAGGTCTTATTCACAATGGGCAGTCGGCAGTCGGCAGTCGAATGCAATTCACAATGTGCAGTCCATGTTTTTGAAGTATTGTTTGTAAACATTGCTAGTTTAGTTTTGGAAAAAATAAACACTGGGGAAAACAATTTTCTAGCCCGATAATATCAATACACCAAACCCAACTGGAAGGTAACAACTGATTTATTTCCTTATGCTAAATTTTCTAAATTACCAAACGTAATTTTAATTAAATATTTTAGGCCTATTTACCGGTACTTTCTTTTACGAGATCAATTAAGATTTCCGTCACTGAATTATCGCCTTTCCATAATTACGTGCAATATACACTAATTACGTTTAATATCTAGTGAAGTCAACACGCACACTATCAAAATACAAATAATAAACAGTCCTGCAACAAATATGTGTTTATATCACGTGATCGCGAGCGCGACATCTGATTGGTTGGACATTTTCGGCAGTCGGCAGTCGAGCAGTCGAAGATGAATATGGACCATCTCCGACTGCTGACTGCCGATTGCATGTTGTGAATAAGACCTCAGGGAACTGGAAGATCTTCAGAGGCGGCGTTCATTAGTGTATGCGTTTCGACCAGAAGACGCGCGTATTTCATGTAGTACACCGTATAGATAACCTACGCATATAGTGTACATAGTGTACATTAACATTGAATTACATGATGTAAGATTAAGTTGTGTGAAGTTTGTTTATACGCAGTGCACTCTCCGTCTTGTTTTCAACCAATATGGCGAAACAAGCACATGCTTTCGTTCCGTTCGGTTGTACAAACAAGCATGCATTTGGAAACGGAACGTAATTTCGTAGCTTTTCTAGTAGCTGCATTCGCGCAGGGNTCAGGGAACTGGAAGATCTTCAGAGGCGGCGTTCATTAGTGTATGCGTTTCGACCAGAAGACGCGCGTATTTCATGAAGTACACCGTATAGATAACCTACGCATATAGTGTACATAGTGTACATTAACATTGAATTACATGATGTAAGATTAAGTTGTGTGAAGTTTGTTTATACGCAGTGCACTCTCCGTCTTGTTTTCAACCAATATGGCGAAACAAGCACATGCTTTCGTTCCGTTTGGTTGTACAAACAAGCATGCATTTGGAAACGGAACGTAATTTCGTAGCTTTTCTAGTAGCTGCATTCGCGCAGGGAACGGATCACGGCCTGACACATCTGTGAGCGAACACCAACGCGCTTTGAACCAATCGTAGACGTGACGGCTGAGAGGGAGACGGGGGTTGTCACACACCTCTCGTCTAAGAAATACAAGTCAGAATCGTTTGAATGGGCTGGCAACGTCGTACATCTATCGTGTCATTACCGTTCTTACAATAATTTGTCTCATCTCACTCGGAAAGAAACATCTGACATTTGCAAAAATGCAAGGATCAAGCAGATCAATCATTTGACGTATTTGTAAACTTTCACTATCGTAGTAAAGAATTACTTGGCTGAAGATTCTGTCGGAGTGTGGGTATGCAGCGGTGCCAGAATGCAAGAGCAGGGAAAACGGGTGCTCCCCGAGATTTCCACATTCGGGAGCAACCCCGCCGGGAATAGAACCCGGTTCGCCTAGGCGGGAGGCGAGTAGTCTAACCACTGTACCACCGCGGCTCGCTTCTGTTGGAAATTAAATAAATAATAATAACCTAGGGTTTTGTCATTATACAAAATAAACTGGTTAAAACTATCGCTACAAACAATAGTATTTCTAATTTTCATGAATAAAAGTTATATTTACAAAAATTCATTTTTTAAATTAACACTCTACAGTATAATGCATTTCTCATGTTCATATTCTGAATATGTACATGGCATTAGGAGGGGATTATAAATGTTTATCTCTGTCAAATTGAATAGGTCCTGCTTATTTCATGTAAAAGATTTATTGTATTTCAGTACCGACTGGGTAAGCATAAACTACATGGCATTTTTATAAGGTAAAGTTCTAATTTACGTGTCCTGATTGACGTGTGCTTCGGCACCGCTAACGCATAGTGCGCCGAAGCTTATGAATCCCATCGACCTAGAAAAATCCTAACTGCACCACCGCAGGACAGAACTGCAGCTAGTGTTACTGATATCCCGACTTCCTCGCCTTATGGGGATAGATCGAGGGCAAGTCGACACCTATGCCCTATTCACATCAAATAGGCTATTAATAAGTTGCTGGGCACGGAAGTCACTGCACCCACGTGCCATCCATTTGCAATAAAATCAAGATCGCATACCGAACTAATTGCGCAATGAAAATGATTGAATTGACGTCGCAGACACGTTGTCTGAAACGCGTGATATAATGGACGCTTGTGGCCTGTACCCAGTGCTTGATATAATGGGCGCTTGTGACCTGTACCCAGTGCTTGATATAATGGGCGCTCGTGGCCTGTACCCAGTGCTTGATATAATGGGTGTTTGTGACCTGTACCCAGTGCTTGATAGGGCCATGCGAGAGGCTGGTAAGCCAGAAGTGTGCTTGTTGAGAGGCAGACCGGTATGCCCGGGGAGTTGTGCTCGCGAAGAACATCACCGTCCCGCCACCGCTTTGCATCACCGGAACAAGCTCCTCAACGCGGGGGTAATACAAGCCCTGGGGAGGGCTCTTCACCCCCCGCTCCATGTTATCTTTCATTTGAATTGCGGCAGAAAAGAGAGGCTAAACCCCTCCCTCCACCGCACCCGTAAAACTGTAATTTCTGAGCAAGGCTCGCGTGAACCACCGTGAACGGGGTTTTATAGTCTGACTGCACGAATACGGATGGTTTGCTCGTCGCATAGCCTATCCATCCTGACCGTTCAGTCACCACTGTGAGACAACGTGTGCAGGCGTCGACATGTGCAGGTCCTACGTCGCGTAGAGCAGGTACTGATCCTGCCAGACGCACTACAGACAGAGAAGATCGTCTTAAGGTCATGTTACACGGTACTAGATTTCGTTAAAGCTTGTGCAAGGCCCGCCATAGCGGCTAGTACGGCACCCGTCATGGCATTTCTCGCCTTGTCCGGCCAGATTTCAGACCAGGTTTGTTAACACGAACATTTAAAAATTACTAAATGTGCGTGAACTAGCAGTATAGTGGTAACGTCACAACACTTGTTAATGAAGCGTGACTTTTGGACGTGAGTTCGAAACTCCATCGGGCACTTTTTTTATTTTTTTTAAACAATTTTTGTTGTTTCATGCATAACACTTTTCTTTGGGAACATGTACTTTGTTTTGGTCGGCAGGTTAGTTTCTCGGAATGTAATGCATTTGTTTGACATTTACAAGTATATACACCTAGCTGACAAAAGTCATGGGATAGCAATATGCAAATATACAGATGGCAGTAGTATCATGTACAAAATGTACAAATGGGATGTGCATTGGTGGGGCTTTCATTTGTAGTCAAGTGATTCATGTAAAAAATTTTCTGGCGTGATTATGGCCGCACGACGGGAATTAACAGACTTTGAACGCGGAATGGTAGTTGGAGCTAGACGCATGGAACACTCCATTTCGGAAATGGTTTAGGAATTCAACATTCCGAGATCCACAGTGTCAAGAGTGTGCCGAGAATACCTTATTTCAGGCATAACCTCCCACCATGGACATCGCAGTGGCCGACCGCCTGCACTTAATGACCGAGACCAACGACGTGTGCGCAGAATGGTCAGTGTTAACAGAAAAGCAACACTGCATGAAATAACCGCAGGAATCAATGTGGGACGTACGATGGACGTGTCTGTTAAGGCAGTGCGGCGAACTTTGGCTGTACTGTGTTATGCCAGCAGAAAACCGACTCGAGTTCCTTTACTAACAGAACGACATCGCCTGCAGCGCCTCTCCTGGGCTCGTGACAATATCGGTTGGACCCTAGACGACTGGAAAACCGTGGCTTGGTCAGATGAGTCCCGATTTCAGTTGGTAAGAGCTGATGGTAGGGTTCGAGTGTGGCGCAGACCCCACGAATCCATGGACCCAAGTTGTCAACAAGGAACTGTGCAAGCTGGTGGTGGCTCCATAATGGTGTGGGCTGTTTTTACATGGAATGGACTGGGTCCTCTGGTCCAACTGAACCGATCATTGACTGGAAAGGGTTATGTTCAGCTACTTGGAGACCACTTGCAGCCATTCATGGACTTCATGTACCCAAACAACGATGGAATTTTTATGGATGACAATGCGCCATGTCACCGGGCCACAACTGTTCGCGATTGGTTTGAAGAACATTCTGGACAGTTCCAGTGAATTATTTGGCCACCAACATCGCCCGACATGAATAACATCGAACATTTATGGAACATAATCGAGAAGTCAGTTCGTGCACAAACTCCTGCACCGGTAACAGTTTCGCAATTATGGACGTCTATAGAGGCAGCATGGCTCAATATTTCTGCCGGGGAATTCCAACGACTTGTTGAGTCCATGCCACATAGAGTTGCTGCACTTCGCTGGGCAAAAGGAGATCCGACACGATATTAGGAGGTATCCCATGACTTTTGTCGCCTCAGTGTATGTAAAATGACCAACTTGTAAAGTCTTCTACGTTGTCACGCAAGACACTTTTTACATGAATCTCAATGAAATATCACTGTGTGGTCTTCGTGTTTGTAACAAGTACGAACTGTGACCTGGAAGTGTAACTGACGGCACCATATGCCATGTCATGTGGTGTCCAGGGCATATGGCGTTCACGAATCAGTGTAGGATCGTTGGGTTGCCCACTGCCGCGTCAAACCCTGCTTCGATACTCTTCTGCATGCTGGCCATTTGATTAATGACCTGGGGATTGAGCTAGGATCAGTTAAACCCTTGCATATAATATTGTGTTGCTCGTGAAATAATAATTGAAGCCCGACCGTTAAAATTATTCGTTTCCAGCTTCAATCTTAATGCAGAGCCGATGAGGGCGATTGAGGTGAGAATGGAGCAATGCTTGAATGAAAGGGCGAAGGAAACGAGAGAGGAAACGAGAGATCCCTGAAAAACCAAATGGCCAGCGGCATCGTCCGGCACGATTCCCACGTGCGAAAATTCGGGAGTGGCCTGGCCAGAGATTGAGCCTGGCGAACCAGGCTAAACGCTCAGCCACTGCTGCCCCAAAAAATAACGTAGCCATCGTACTGGTAACAAAAATAACTCGACTTGATTAAACTTCTCTGTTAAATCCTGTTGCTGGATCATATGTTAAGCCAGTCAAATACCCTGAAAGTCGTTTTTTTTTCATGAAATGTTACATGCGGATAATAGCTTGGTATGGAAAGAAAAATTTAATTTTGCAAACGGTTAAATTTTTAGTCAAAATTAAAAAGTAACACACTCGTACTCTCATGGCTTCACATCATCTTCAAGAAAATGAGTGAAACTATACTAGTATGTTATCCATCCTACATCAAGATAATGCTCGTTCCCATACAGCTCATATCACCCAACAGGGTCTAGAAGATGTGGACACCGTTCCTTGGTATGCCAGGTCTCCAGATCTGTCCACTATTGAACACACGTGGGCTAGAACGGGGTGACGTTTCCACCATCGTCCACCTAACCAGGCACTGGCCGTTGCAGGAAGTATGGTGCAACGCGTTTCAGGACAATATCCTCTACTTGTATTATGGAAAGCCTCGTCGCATCGCTGCCTGAATAGCCGAGAGAGAACGCTCTCTCTGCCCCATACGGAATACGTTCCTTGCAGACGCTGAACAACGTGCCCCCTTCGCGTGAAATAGTAATTACTACTCATTCGCATCATAATCTCTCAGCTAGGATTCACGCATGGAAAGAGGGTGTAGCGATTTCCATGTCCAGCAGTGTATTTGGTGGCAGTTCGATTTCCACTTCCAGCAGTGTATTTGGTGGCAGTTAATACATATATTTTCAATAAAACAAATATGTCAGTGAACACTAAATGGTTTTAGTTCTTGTCATTCTACGTGTAAGTTTGCGCCACAATCTGTTTTTCGCCAGCAAACAAAATTTCGCCTTTGATAGCACCAAGTAAGTAGTTTTGGTAACCAGTGACAAATCTTTTCTCTCAGTGTAACGTGAAACTTTTGTATGCAGAGCGGTAACAGTAAGTCAACACAACGGCTCCCAGCCTTTGTGACGTAATTTTTTTGGAGTGGTGGTTCCTGTTATGAATGCGTACCCGCTCGCTGATTGGCTGCGCAACGATCTGTATGTCGACGGACGTCTCATCTGCTCGTGCGTGCTGCGAACAGATTACCTGTTGGTAGGGATATTACAGTCACATAGCTACCTATGCGACGTACACAACTGACTAGCAGCCATGCTTTGGTATTTTGATGTAGCGTTCTTAGCCTTGTAGCCACACCACCGTACGACCGCCCAATTATTGGAGGGGGGCAGGGGGGAGATGGATCACGCCCTCTCGTCGCAGAGGTGTCCCAGCTTAGCACCTGAGTTGACCGGATACAAAGCCCCAACCTGGTTCGCAAGGACAGCAAGGGCGTGTCCTTCCACAAGTACTGTGATCCTTGTTGGCGGGGACAGGACAATTTCACGAGTTCACTGACCTATGAGCTAAGACTCCACATTCCTGTATGTACTAGGCGCTACAGACGTTTGTTGATTGGCTGCTGCCACAGAGAGTAGCCAGTGTTACTCCACACCTGACAGTGTGGGATTCGGCACTTGCTGCCTTGCAAGTCTGCTATTGGTTCAGAGACGTCCAGGGCGTGTATCATTAGCTGTGATCCAATTGCGAAGACGACTTCAAGCGTGCACGCGTTTGACGTCTGTCAGAGTTCGTGAAGGTCTCATGTCCCTAGCTTACTATTGGCTGGGCTGAGCAGGAACCAGGCGTTGATTGGCGAATAACGTTGCATCGTGCTGCTGGTCGGCTACGCCATTTTGCTGGCACGAGGGACTTAAGTTCGCGGCACAAGCATCAGTATAGCTTCTTTATTCTTAAATATTATTCTGTGTCCTTGTTTCACCTTCATCAGCGTTGAAGACCTTAGTCGCTCAAATCTCTCTCACTTTCTCCTTTCAACAACGTCAATAATTTTAAAATGATCTACACATTCCGTGAACTCCACTAAAAACCAACGACCCATACACAGCGTGCCATGCGTCTGCGAACCTGAACGACACTTACGAACAACACTGAGTACACAAATGCAGATTTCTTCCTACTAACTGATAGGAAATTACTGACTCCTTCAGTGAGTTCGGCACCGCGAAGGCAAATTAGTTTTCAAAGTTCGAAGCATTTGTATGAGCGAGTGCGCATATCAGTTAGAACAATAACAACGTGTTTGTGTTTTAAACATGCCTCTGATGTTATCAACAATAGAATGGTGAAAACTTCGTTCTCAAACGTGGGGAGTAATTTACTAAATGTTGAACTGAACTTGATGCATGACGCATCTAGCCAAAGAACAGAGCGACGATTTCACAACCTGCCATAACGTGCGTAAAATGCTCATACCGACATCACCCGAATATTTCCTTCCAATGACGCACGTGCTAGGCGACGGAGAGAGGCGCTCGTCAGCACATGAGGCTTGCATCCCCTGATCGACGCACGCCGAAGTTTTGACGTAAATTGGGTTGCCAATGACGTAGGGAATTCCTCTAGGGGATGGGATATAGTCCAGCAGGGAGGTAAAGAGATTAGTCGATACCGAGGACTCAAGAGACGCGGGGTCAGTGCCAGGGGTGCGACACAGTTGGACGGCCGGGACGTAAGCACCGGAGAGACATCGCGGGACGGGCGCCGAGGTGACCGAGAGACACCCCAACCCGACTTCCCGGGACGCGAAGCCGAGACGAAACCAGCACACAGTGGCAGCTCAGTTAAATAACTGCGCCTCCAAATCCAACCACTTTTCCCCGACGTTTATGAACTAAAACACTGACCTGTAGGCCTCCGACGGGTAAGGGAAGGAGGATGAGAAGCGGAACCCAAGAGTGCAGTGTACTATACCAATATAATGAGTGACGTAATGATGCAATAAAATAACTGTTCAGCTATCCGAATCAAAAGCATAAGTTTTTATTAGCCGCCTGATTTCACCCCTAAGTATGTGTTCAGTTCGCTTACGCAATAAGGTTGACAAAGCGATCTAGCGCTCCATCATCCTGTAGATCACATACAGAGTGGAGAGCAGACTGTGACGTGTCAAACTGAAATAGAACTGAACCTTAAAAACAATTTTGTAACAGCTTAGTTTTAAATTACAGAAAACTAAATTGTGTCTGCTTAATTGCAAAGTCACATATTCTTCAGGAATACACTGCAAACTTCTAATCTTTAGGCGATGTAGAAACTAAATCCGCAAAATAAAATGCTGTGTAAAAATAAATTCTGAGGTGATATTTCGTTGAGTGCGTCATTTGCACGGGCGTCGAAAGGGGAATTTGGATAACGGGTACATAAAGCTAATATTGGCTTCAGATAAACGAAGTAATAGTAAATTTGCGAAGTGTTGATAGTGAAAGCAGAAATGTTAGAAGTGTACTCTCGTCGACTCAAATGGATGGTTTTGAATATTTCATGCTTTGTCAGTCCTCCCCGCCTCTCCAGAATGGATTCCAGGAATCTCCAGTGACGCATTTTCTTCATAGTGACGCGGCTTACATTCGCAGATATCTAGCCCCGTGCTCCAGGGGACCTACAGCAGACTGTCTTTTCACGCAGAATCAAGTCAGTGCAGATTTTATTTTCACTTGATGAACAAAGTGTCTTGCATGACAACGCAGAAGCACATTCCGGGCACTTGACTGACTTAAAATATGATCCAGCAACAGGAATACAGCAGTTTAACCAAGTCGATTTTTGTCGTAATCAGCGCATTGGCAACGTGAATTTTTATCACTACGAACGATGATGGCCTGGGGATTGAGTCAGAAGCAGCTAAACCATTGTGTGTAACACTGTGTTGTGTTTAGTGAAAAATTAATTCAAGTCAAGCTCTTAAAAATGATTTTTCTTCACCAGAAACCCATTTACCCATTGTTTTTATATAACAAACCTATTCATCGCTTACCGTTTTATCTTTCCCTGGAGACTTTACAAGTAGGCCATTTCACATATACCTGCATATAAGGATCATACAAAAACATTACAGACCGAGAAACGAACCTGCCGACCAAAACAAAGTACATCTTCGCAAAGAAAAGTGTAGAGTATAAAGCGACTAAAACTGCTTTAAGAACTGATGCCACACATTTGTTGGAGTTTAGCTGATGTCACCACACCTCTATAGATAGCCAGCCAAAAATACACGTTCCTCGCAAGAACAGAACAGTCCTGTATTGCCTGAACGTATATGGAAATACAGTGACCAGCCGAACAACCGTATATGTAGCGGTTCATTTACGGCACCCACAGGTGCTTCTCTATAGAGGCCAATGAGTTCGCACACTAAGGGCGTTCTAGTGTCTAAAATTTGACGCTGTACCGCCACTGTGGAAGACATGGTGGCTTATAGTGTCGTAGTTAATGCCTCCAGGCACAGACTATATGATGCCTGAAGGTTAAGGGGTTTGCAATAATGTAGTCCTTTGCTGTTTCATTTGGAAGGATAGATATATTGTCTCGAGTTTGAACAAAAACAACATACATTAACACTTCCGAGGTGTGGTACTGTAATAATTTGGTTACTCGGATTAACTGCTGACGACTTCGTGATAGAGGGGGGCTTCTCTGGACGGTGATTTTTATACTTAACTCTTGCTGGTATGGTGTCAGCTGTGGAGGGTGAGCTCCGGCGATGGTCGGCCTTAGCAAGGCCCGCAGGTGCTGCCGTCTCACTGGACTGCTGTTCTACTGACGTGGCCAGGGGTCCGAACCTCCCCCCCCCCCNCACTGGCGCGGCTGGCCTAACTCTCTGCTCGGCGATCTTCAACTGACTGACTACTCTGGGCGGTAATAATCAACTGATCTCCCACTTCTCTTGTAAAGGGATTTTTATGCACGTCAGCCTCCCTCCTTAAGTGTCGGCATGTGTCTCTATTATTAGGGGAGGGTGTGAGGTGGTAGAACGCAGAACAATGCCTTTCAAAACCCGTACCCTGGTTCCTGAAGGTTGGGGGCGGGGGGTAGCACCTTGCTCCTAGCTTGCTCTGTCATCTATTCCCTGTTGCGTTTCCACATTGTCCTGTGGTTAGCTAAGGGGGGAGGGGGGTGTTCTCGGCACCATTATCCAGCTCATCAGCTGTTTCTTCCGCGGTGCGTATTTTCTGAATTTAGGCGAACTGCGTTTCTCTATCTCGTGAAACCTCTGCACTCAACAGATCTCACGGGCCTGCTAGAGGCATAGGGGGGTGGGAGGGTGGTAGGGAAGGCCTAAGCCGCAGGACACGTGTAACTGCGATCTGCCACCTGCCTCGTGACATGTGTCGACTGAGAGGCGCTCGCAAAGGGGGTCAGCGAGGTTTCTATTCCAAAAAACGTCACACGTCAAATTGTTCTCTACGTTTTAAGCATATTAATTTTTTTTTTTTTTTGGTTTTGAAATAAATTAATAGTCTAAAAAAATATGATAGTGGCGAAAAACTATTTCTCAAAAACGAATGAAAGGAAATATAGGAATTTTAAATTTATGTGCATACCTTTACTCACACAAAACTAAACAATTACAACGAAAAAAATTCGTTACACTACAGCTCAAAATAATTGCTTACGTCCTCAGAATGCCGTGAAGAATAATTTCGTGGAAATATGTTGTGCAGTTTGCCAGCATTTGAATTTTTAACTTTTTAGATACAATTTTAAGTAAAAATATTTACGAGTTAAAACCGCAGGTGAGCCAAGTGTAAGATTTGAAAGAAATTGCAACGTGTAACTACTGCGATTTCAAGAAGCAGTTTACCTGAAACCAAATTCCGCGTTAAATTAACTTTTTGGTATTAGTATGAAACAATTTTTTTAGTTAAAATTCTTACATTTATGTTATATAGACATACCTATATTAAATGTTACGGCTTTTTATCAATTATTTGTATCATGTCATAAAACCACAAAATATGCTCAAAATATAGAGAAAAAAAATGGCTTACGAACGGTTTTAAGGCTGCTTCCTAATGAGGACTATTTTACATATCCGAGGCCCAGAAACGGGGGAACGGTAAGGGCGACCTAGGTACGTACATAGCATGCCTCATAGCCTCTATGAGCAAGACCCTGAACTAAAGTAATTTCTTTCCATATGCAATTAACCTCTGAGATTTTAGTGGTTACCCTGTTATTTTATGGCGTTATTTTTAATATGTAAGTGTGTTTCACGTCCCTGTTCTACCTGAAATATCGTGTACCAGCCTTTTTATATTTATAAATGATCGTAAAACCATAGTATAAGCAATTTTCAATTTAAAAAAAAACACATTATTGAAGGAATTATAAAACAGGAATTAGTCTTGGAACGATGAATGTTTCTTAAATGCTGTTCGTAAGCACACTTCACTCAGACGCATTGGACAGTTTACGTAGGCGGTACCATTTGCTGGGCACAAATATGACGTAACCTGATTTGTGATTCGCCCCTTTTTTTTTTCAGAGGACGCCATACTGTGCAAATCTGTCGGCACTCAAGGTTAGTAGATGTGCAGAACGTCTCTACATGTTCTGTATGTATAACAACTGTTTCATTGGCTACTATATGAATATTCAACTGTTGATATTCCGGTGGTATGGTAAGCTTAGTAGTTATTTAGCAAACGAGGTGAGTAGTATAGCAATGCCGGTTCTAAATCAAAATTTTAATATTTTTGAAAAGCGGGGAGGGGGGAGAGAAGGGGGTGCCTCAAAAAATTTAGGCAAACAAGTGCCGAACTTAAATATTTCAAAATTTTGAAAAATCCACAGGTGGTTGCGGTTGTGTTCAAAATTGTTTTAAGTCTATTTTACATGATAGTGTGTTAAGTCCTAATCCATAATTATAAACTTTACTAATAGTCAAACATGCTTATATCTTTTGAATCACTACGAATTTTCAAATTTTGTTTATCATAAATGTTGTTTCATCATCTCTCTTAAACACATATTTAAATTTCTTTAAAATATGAAAAATAAAAACAATTAATTTTATAATAATGCTTATATCGCTCTAATCACTATGAATTGTTGAGTTCTGATTTTACAAATGTTGTTTGATAATCTCTCTCTAGCCATGTTTAAATTTTGTTAAAATAGGATAACAATTAAAACATATTATAAAATCATAATACATATATATTAAAATGTATTTAAAATAAGTCTTGTGTGGTCGTATATGCTTATAACTTTTGAGCCACCACAAAATTTTAAATTCTGATTTCACAAATGCTGTTTGATCATCTGTCATAGACATACTTAAATTTAGTTTAAATGGTTTGAAAAATTAATTACCACTTCTTTTTTTTTTAATTTTAGCATTATCTAAGCAGGGATGTTTGGTTTTGGGAATTGCGTAGCCAAGCCAATTATCGAGTGAGTACACGTTCATAAAAGTAACCGCCACGCCAAAAAAAAACCCCCGCCATAGTCTCGCCGGCCTAAGAACGGAGTTGGCTCTGCCTACCCAAGTGAAAGAGAGAGACAGAACGACTTGCAAAGCACCAACCATGCCAACACAGGCAGCTGAGAGGCGGCAGACGAATCTGCAGGTACTACCTCCCACGCACCGTGCCACTGCCATCCGGGGAGAAGTGGTCCAGCATTGGCAGAGCTCCCATGTCCTATGTTACAGCAGCATTGCTACAAGACTCAACACCTTGGAATAGAAGTGGAGGATACAAGAATTGTGGAAACAAAGTACAGCAGAAAAGTAATCCATGAGTTTGAAAGGAACAAGGATGTACACCTTCCTGGAAAGATTCGTCAGATACATCCTGGAGAACGAACAAGTCGTCGAGACAATGAACAAGATGGAGGTGCTGTAGGGAGATTAGTGTTGATTGAATTTAAAGGTAAGTTTTCTTTCCTTCTCTTTCCCATTACTCGTGAGGACTTTTTGTTTTATTTATTTAATACATAATGATTACACCACATGTTTTGTGTTTTATACAGCTAAAGGGGTCAAGCGACAAGGCTCCAGATGCGGAGACCTTGATGTAGAGCAAGAGAGAGAGAGAGAGAGATAGAGAGAGAACATCAGGCACGAACCAAGATACAGTGTACGTTATGCTTCCATTTCTGTGCTCCACATCGAACACGTCCCCCGAGGGCCAAGCTATGAACATTGATATACCAGGTGTCGAGTCATCGACTTCAGACCAAAACGACATGTCCTCAGACATTGTGCATGCATATGGTTGCGCATGCGATGAAACCTCACGGCGAACTAAACTCATGCATGTCATAAATGGTATAATATGACTTCCTTCCCTCATTACTTCACTGCTTTCCCTTATAACCAGCGTAAACCAATCAGATTCTAATAACACCTTCGCAAATATTATCCGAGAACTTTACCTACAAATACCTTGAGAGTTCTCTCACCTTACCTCAAAAATAAGAGAAAAATAATTTTTTGGCAGTTTGAATGATTTTTATACACTTGTTAAAAAGGTGGCTGTAATTAAGTTTACTGCACTGGCATCCATTCAGACAACTTCTCGCTCCATATATAAGGGACTATAGGTTCAACGATCAACAAGATTAGCTCACGCACGACCCCATACTGAGCAGCCGGTGCAAAATAATTCTAATTTACACTCGCCATCAGATAAATCTAACTATACCCCCCACTGAGAAGCGACTCTTCCCTATAACTCAGAAAACCAAACAGCATTTAACTTGTACAAATCCTTCCGTTATGACTACAAGTTGCTAAAATTAAAAAAATAAAAGTAGTAATTTATTTTGTAAAATATCGAAACGAAACTTAAGCAACTTAAGTCTATGACTGACAGAGATAATCAAACATTTGTCAAATCAAAATTTAATGAAAATGTATAAACATATATGACTATAGAACACTCGATTTTCATGAAAAACGTTTTTTTATTTTTATCCTATTTTAATAAAATTGAAATATGCATATAAGGGAGATTATCGAACAACATTTGAGGAATCAGAATTTAAAAATTCCTAGTGGTTCAAAAGTTATAAGCATGTATGACTATACAACACTCAATTTTATAAAAAAAAATTTATTTTAATCATTTTTAATAAAATTTAAATATGTCCATAAGAAAGATGATTAAACGAAATTCATGAAATAAGAATTTAAAAATTCATAGCCGTTCAAAAGTTATAAGTATATATGTAAATATACTTAAAACTTAAAGACTTAACACACCATTACATAAAATAGACTTAACTTAATTTTTGACACAACCACTTCTAGATTCTTACAACAAGCTGTGGATTTTTCAAAATTATTAAGCTTTTAAATAGGACACTTTCCCCTCAATTTTTTAAAGTGCCCGTCTTTCCCCCCTTTTCAAAAACAAAATGTTTTGACCTAGAACTGACTTTGTTACACTACTACTGTGGCGTAATTTTTCAAGTAGTTTACAGTCTACCACGCTCATTGATTTATTTCACAAAAAAAAAATTTTTTTGCTCCGGTCCTTGAACATAAAAACCCAGCTAATATTTTTTGCATGGCATCATGACGTGTATCATTCACCACTTTATGAAGTTTTCTTTTAAATTTAAGTCTTGAAGCAGTATTTTATCAAATTAATATTTGTTTTTTTATGTTGTTATAAATATAGACTCTTCGCGAAAATATTTTGCTATGAAATAGTTTTCAACACACTCCAGAATCGTTTTATGCGGCTCATGATTGGATTATATTGATTTGCTTTGGTGTACCTGTTATCTCTTTCAGCCATTATTAAGAGTGGCTTCCCACGTAAAGACGTAGCCAATTACATACCAAGAGTTGTTGGTGTGTGTGTTTTCGAGTAAAAGGTATAAGACGAAGAGTAAGCTAGGAGTAGATTTGTGATACAACAAATCGTTATTATGGACGCATGCCATTATGATATTTGCTGTACGTTGTAGGAAACACAGAATATATAATCGAAAACGGGCACAAAAATTAATTTAAAAGCGAGCCAAGTTCAACCGTTGTTGTCATTTACTTACTATCTTATAAAAATTTATATGGAAATAATTTAGTCAGACATAAAAAGCGTAATAAGATAAAATACCAGAGCGAGAGCGAGTTATCAAACAGATTAATAACGAATAAATTTTTTTACCTCTCAGATAGATTTTATTTCATGTTTTCAGGTGTTGCAGAGATTAATTATTTTAATGCGCGCTTTACTAATTGCGTTATAAGCCAATGAGCTGTATGCTTCATTTTCAGAGATGTGGGCCGTTCACGGTTGATTGAACACTTTTGAACTCAACCTTTGAAAAATGCCACTGTCCTTACCTGAATGTCGGGTATACTTACTGGCATGCGCTCAGTAAAGGTTGTGACGACGAAGGGAAAGTAGTTCCACGTCTTACCGTTGAGTTAAAAGTGTTAGATTAGCATTTGTGAATACCGATATTATTTATTTTGCTTTCTGGTTTTTTTTATGCACGTAAGTGTAACAATTAGCAAATTTGTAAAATATTTACTTTTCCATTAATTTTAAAGTTTCATGTAACCGATACATGAATAAAGTGATGAATACCATCGCAACGTAATTTTTTAAATATGGCGGATGAATACGCAAAGTGCGTATACGTAGATTTTATAAAGGGCTTCCAAAAATGTTCATTTTAACCGGGAACTGTGAACAGCCTATGAATGTATGAATCCGTCAGAGCCAAGTGCGGCAGTGCAGTTTGCGAGTGAGTTGTCGAAGTGTTATATCTCTGCGCACTGAGCCTCTCAGAGTAAAGTAGCTGACAACTACACTGAAGATCCAAAAAAACTGGTACACCTTCCTAATATCGTGTAGGGTCCCCGCGAGCACGCAGAAGTGCCGCAAGACGACGTGGCATGGACTCGACTAATGTCTGAAGGTATGCAGGAGGCATTGAAATCTGCGCCAATTTGAGAAAGGGTTGCACGTCTGTCACGTTTAATGATTCTCGTCAGTCGTCGTTTGTCCCGTTCGTTCACGATCTTTTTCCGGCCACAGCGATGTCGAAGATTTGATGTTTTGCCGGATTCCCGATATTCACGGTACACTCGTAAAATGGCCGTACGCGAAAATTCAAATTTTATCGCTACCTCGGAAATGGTATGTCCCATCACTCGTGCGCCGACTATAACACCACGTTCAAACTCACTTAAATCTTGATAACCTTCCATTGTAGGAGCAGTAACCGACCTAGCAACTTTGCCAGACGCTTGTTGTCTTACATAGGCGCTGCCGACCGCATCGCGTTACTCTGATTGGCTCCATACCTTTGTTATTTGCATACGCACGCCTATACCAATTTTTTAAATATTTTTTTTATTGCTATTTTGTGTATAACAATACAACTGTGTGCAACGTGCACACAGTTGTACACACAGGGTTTGAATGGGATACGATAAGGACGTAAATAGTGGCGAAAACTGACGTAAATTGAGAAGCTGGACTTCCGTGTTTTTTAAGTGTCAATGTGGGTTCTCTGCAACGTAAAAAAAACATTTCAGCAATGACATATGTCCGGGACACTGGTTCATTCTATCAGTCGTCCCCAACACAGGAATCATTCAAAGATTGCAGAACTGTCATTTGCTTACACGGTGTCGCTTATGTACGATCTTAGTACGGTGCCAACTGTTGTAGTATTCCTGTCGTCCAAAGTAAAACATTTTACTACGACGGTGAAACTACATTCGTTATATTTTACGCATGCGCGCTGGCATATTGGAAGTGGTCATTTTCTGGTCTTGCCACGACGCCATATTCGTCCGTGTTCGTCTCCTTGCACCAGGTTACCAACGAATTCATGTGAGACATTGTTCATAAATTAGAGATGTACTGAACAAATAAATATTAGGTATAAATGATTACAGAAAATAAACCTTCGCGAGGTGATGTGTTCAGGGCTTGGCGTGTGCGCCACTTGTTAGATTTAGGACCGGCCCTTTCACACAGTAAAATTTTACTTCAAATTCCCTTCAAATTTATTGAGTTCAGTTCCGTGTATGCTGGGTGACGTTACTCGGACGTCATAACCACGGCCATTTTATCTTTCAAGCCATTGAATGACACAAATTCCTTCAAAAATGTTCGTTTAGAACATGCTATATACTTTCTCGAGTCCAATTTTTCAACTAGCACTCCGAATTACTAAAACAATATAAATATAAATGGTAGGGTATTTTTTTGCGTTTTTAAACTACAAAAATATTTGCATATATTTGTTTCACGTAAAGTAAATATACCTTACAAAAAATTGTTTTATTTTTTTACATTATTTTTGCGTAGTGTACGGTTTATAGCGGTTTAAAAAAGAGTCACTTTACCTAATTATAATTTTTAAAACTGAAATATTAGCGAAGAAATTTTAAGTTGCCACTTTAATGTGCATTGAATACAACTGCACATGTGAAAAGCCTTACAAAACTATGAAGTTACAATTGAATTTCTACTGAATTCAATTCATTGAAGTGCAGTGAAGACTTTCTGTATTCAATAAGTTTAATTCAGTTGGATAAATTCAATGAAGTATTTGATCGTGTAGAATGGCCTTTAGCGTATGTGCACGCTCGTGTGAAATGGCCTTTAGTGCATGTGAACGCTCTAGTCAACAACGAGCGATGTGCCACAGTGCTACCACACTAACCTTGATTCCTGGTCCGGCCATTCTGATTTCGGTTTTCAATGTTTGTTAAGGTGGCTGCCTGCTTGAAGGAATTTTGCACGTCTGAGGCCTAAAAGTCTGGGAGCGCTAAGGGCGACCGAGACATGCGCATCAACTCTCTCATCGCCTCTACGCGCAAAGCACTGAGCTGGCATGCAGTCTTGCCGTCGATAACGCGCCTCTATGGGACTTTCAGCGGAGACAATGCCATTTTATAACGTAATAATAGAAATAAAAGCTTGATTCACGTTCCTATTCCTATTTTAATGTTACGTACCGGAATGTTCATACCTAAAAATGACCGTGAAAACTCCCGTTTGAGCCATTTTCACTATTACGGAAACATGCTTTAGAGTGAAATGGAGGAACTCAAGAACGTATGCAGATAAGTCAAGTTTATTAAATGTTCTGCTGGAGCTCTGCACACCGTTCGGCGGCCTACCCATGCGGCCACCTTAAACCATGCCCCTTGCAAAACACTTTAGCGAGCCCCAGTAATCAATATTGCTTACAGCATCGCGACCAAAGAACACACAATTGCTTACCAACGCAATGCATTTGTTGCTGACCCCAAAAGTTATTTTGTGGTCGCCAATAAACATTTAAATAAAAATTAAAAACAATTATGTACAACAAAATATTTTGTGATGTTTATTTAGACAAAACAATTTTGTGGTCACCAGAAAAATGTTACAGTNTAAAAAAAATTATGTACAACAAAATATTTTGTGATGTTTATTTAGACAAAACAATTTTGTGGTCACCAGAAAAATGTTACAGTTAGCACAAAACTGTTTTACCAATGTAAGTATTTGCCGGGCCTAACTCTCCGTTGCGCTATCACCGCTCCGCGCCACGCACAACGAGGAGAGACTTTGCCCTGTCGCAAGATGTTGCAAGATGTTGCAAGAGCTTCGTACTCGGAACTGTTTACTAGGGCACTGACGTCACTGCGAGGATGCCGTTTTTCGGCAGCACAAAGGAAATAGCCAATACGAAATAACTTTGCTTCGCTATTTGTTGCAGTCGTAAATATTCCTTTGGATGCCGTTTCAGGACGTCGAACTCTCTGAGGACATCGTTACGTCGCTATACCTCTATGCTGTCCCGGACAACGTACACTCGTAAATCTTTCCCAGCCTTTCTTACGCCAGTTTTCACTTTCTTATTAGTTATATTAAGATCCAAGTAAAAGTATATATTAGCTATTTCAGAAGTAGACGCCAGTAATAGGTAACTAGAGTAATTTAATCCTTAGGATTTTCTTTTTTAAGTATTTCATAAATTTTAACATGTTAAGTTACTTTTAAAAAATATTGCGTGTTCTTTCACTTTTCTGAAAACTGCATGTAGAATGGGAAAATGTTACACGGCAAATTGTAAACAGGCTTGGTGCTAAATTTTGTGCGTGTCAAAATAAATAAATTAAAACATAATACAAATAAATTAAAGAAATAAAAGAAAAGCAACACGCCCATGGGTACAGCCAGGTTGGGGAAAACAGGAACACTGTTTCCTCTGCCTAATAGAAGAAATAATAAAATTACGAATAAAATGGAAGTAAAGAAATGTACCATGCGTGTTAAAATTGAAGTATTATATTATACATGATACAAATAAATCTTATAAGTGTTTCTTGCATGAATTGGATCCATTAACTAAAGTTAATAAATCTGTTCTGTTCTCACTAATTTTTTCCTGAGCATTATCTTTTGCCACTCTTAGAAATTCTTGCTACTACCGTGCGTGTACCTGAGAGGAGAGAATGAAATGAGCATTTTGTGACCAACGTATTTCTAAGCGTACGTGATTAATATCTGGAATGTTCTTTATACTTCGTTTGTTTTTAAAGGTCATTGTACTACATCCACTCAGTTAAAATAGGCGAACATGGAAGACGGTGAAAGTGGGAAGACTTCGACGGCCAACCGTGTTGTTGGTAGTGATCAAACTAGGGTGGCCATATTTTTTAATGCGTGAAGCAGGACACTCGCCATAAGAAATGTGATTTATAATACAAGGAATGCGATTAACTGCCAGGCACGCCAGTACTGTAAATACAAGTTAATGTGATTGAAAAATGGAAAGGAGTACACCTAATAAATATCTGGATGTAAATCGAAATCTGTATTTTAATTTAATTGTAAATTATCACACACTAGTAGAACCGTTTAATAATCATATTTGTTTAAGAAATATTTTTTATTTGAAAAAATGGCACATAGCCAAGTCTTATTTTGTAAAAAAAACAGTTCACAAAACACACTGCATGTGTTAATGTANACAGTTCACAAAACACACTGCATGTGTTAATGTAAATTTATGTGTGAAAAACAGATATTTTCGCAGGAAACTTGGTTAAAGAAGAACATTTCTTAACTTTATTTGGCCTTTCGCATTCCCCAGAACAATGCTTTAAAAAAAAAANAATAATCATATTTGTTTAAGAAATATTTTTTATTTGAAAAAATGGCACATAGCCAAGTCTTATTTTGTAAAAAAAAACAGTTCACAAAACACACTGCATGTGTTAATATAAATTTATGTGTGAAAAACAGATATTTTCGCAGGACACTTGGTTAAAGAAGAACATTTCTTAACTTTATTTGGCCTTTCGCATTCCCCAGAACAATGCTTTAAAAAAAAAAAAGTTGTACTGTGAAAAGCAGGACGTCTAATCACACTAGATCAAACACAATTAAATATCTAGCAACTTGGCAAACATGTATCTAACATTACAGATTGCTGTGTATGAGAAGTTCACTGCTCTCTGTGCCCCTGTGTTTCGTCCGTTAAGGCCCCCGTCTACCTGGAACTTTTTCCCACGTTTAGGCCGAAAAGCGCTGCAGCGATAAGGGCGACACTGCCACGCGCATCAAGTACGTCATCGCCGCTAAGCGCAAGGCTCTGAACTGGCGTGCAGTGTTCTCGTCGTGCTGCGTGTACCTATGGGACTTTCAGCGGTGACCATATTATTTTATTAGTGATAAGTCTTTAGGAAGGTTCAGTGCAGGCCCCTATAGTAGTTTTGTATGTATCTGATGCGTACATTTTGAGCGAAGCAGACTATGAGGCTGGCGAGAGAGCCGGGCGAACCCACGGTGACGGAGACAGTGCGTGCACATGCCGAAGTCGACTAGGCTGCACGTCTGCGGTCGTCCGCCATCGCCTTCCACAGCGTAGACNATTATTTTATTAGTGAGAAGTCTTTAGGAAGGTTCAGTGCAGGCCCCTATAGTAGTTTTGTATGTATCTGATGCGTACATTTTGAGCGAAGCAGACTATGAGGCTGGCGAGAGAGCCGGGCGAACCCACGGTGACGGAAACAGTGCGTGCACATGCCGAAGTCGACTAGGCTGCACGTCTGCGGTCGTCCGCCATCGCCTTCCACAGCGTAGACNGACAGTGCGTGCACATGCCGAAGTCGACTAGGCTGCACGTCTGCGGTCGTCCGCCATCGCCTTCCACAGCGTAGACCCAGAACAGTTACGAATACAGAGGAAACCCGAGGGAGCGAGTCGCCAGCTCCAGCCTCGCCGGCCAGCAATATGGCGGGACGTCGGCAGCCAATCAGCCAACAGGGAATTTCCCGCAGCACGCAGTGGCCAATCAGACGCGAGGCCCGTTTCCGGAGCCCCGCGTGGCCAATCAGCAAACGGGTACGCCCACATCAGAGGAAGGAACTCGACGCCATTTAATTTCTGCGTACTGTCCTATCCTGTGGTATGGAAGTGAGTCCATGGACTAAACGTGAGGTAGACCAACTTTTCGCCTTTGCGCATGTACCCAACATTGACTTACAGCGATAAACGTGTTCGTTTATATTTCAATTTAAAAAACAATCACTTTTATACGAATAAAAAACTCTTAACAATTTGAATTGAATAAAATTGCATCACAAATNCAATTTAAAAAACAATCACTTTTATACGAATAAAAAACTCTTAACAATTTGAATTGAATAAAATTGCATCACAAATTGGTTAGAAGAAGTATACAAACATTTCATAGCATATGTTTACGTAAACAACGTTCTAGTCTCAAATACTATCCACGTCATTTATGATAGTCTTATTGGCAGAATAGCAGTTCAATGACTGGTTACACGCAGCCAGCGTGATCACTCTACCCCACNCAATTTAAAAAACAATCACTTTTATACGAATAAAAAACTCTTAACAATTTGAATTGAATAAAATTGCATCACAAATCGGTTAGAAGAAGTATACAAACATTTCATAGCATATGTTTACGTAAACAACGTTCTAGTCTCAAATACTATCCACGTCGTTTATGATAGTCTTATTGGCAGAATAGCAGTTCAATGACTGGTTACACGCAGCCAGCGTGATCACTCTACCCCACNATTTATGATAGTCTTATTGGCAGAATAGCAGTTCAATGACTGGTTACACGCAGCCAGCGTGATCACTCTACCCCACATGCACTCTGAGTAAGACGCACCGAACATTTGAAAAATTGAGAGCGTCGGTGACGGAATCCGAACACAGATCCCAAGAAACAACAACGTTATCCACTACACCAAGGAGACTGTCCATTAGGCTCATGGCATTGTGAAACTTTACATATCGCTATGGCAGGATTACACCAAGGGCCTTATAGGCATAAAGAGGAATCTAAGCAGGATTTGATATAGTGTTCGATTAACCCTTCCGATCGCAGATAAATGACGTCTGTTTTAACGCGACAAAGGGGCCGCGGTGGTGCAGTGGTTACACTACTCGCCTCCCACCAAGGCGAATCGAGCTCGATTCCCGGCCGTTTTTCACATGTGGGAATCGTGCAGGACGACGACGCTGGTCGGCGGGTTTTCTCGGGGATCTCCCGTTTCCCCCGCCCTTGCATTCCGGCGCTGCTCCATACTCACCTNGCGGGTTTTCTCGGGGATCTCCCGTTTCCCCCGCCCTTGCATTCCGGCGCTGCTCCATACTCACCTCGCTTCACCCACATCGGCTCTCGAGACCTCGATGTTAAGAGCCGCCGACAAATCTTCACTCACTCACTCAGGCGAAAAAAAAAAATGTATGTATAGTTGCAATTCCTAACACTTTAGCTCAGATCCACTTCTGTGATTGGGTGATTTAAACTGTAATGAGTTTAAAGTGCCTCCCAGCGAATCACGTACGTTCAGTTTCGTAGTGGCCGTAACTCACAAGTGAAGTAAGGAAATAAGTAAATCACCAGTCACGCGGACAATCGCCAACGGAGAACTGCAAGTGTGAAATTACGATGTCGAACTGCAACTTGCGCGGAAATCTTCTTTGCTAAAAACAGGCCTCCCTGCACATACTGCAAATACAGGTACGAATGCTGTGAGATGATTCCTTATGCAAAATGATATAGAAAACATCATACGACCTATGTCTTACAGTAATTCGTAAGGGAGATAGGTGCCCTTGAAAATCTATATTTCGAATGGTCTAAATTCAAAGCAATAAAACCCACTGGGGATGAAATAACAATTACGTGAATACTGTTGTCTTGAATCGAGATCTGAAATCTGCGAATGGTTGTTGGGAACTATCGTCGCCATTAATTGAGATAACAGGGGGTTGCCATGTTATTATCCAACAAATGTGTGTACAACTCTCGGGTGTTTATCGCTTTTAATGACGTCATGACCATGTGCATGATAATGTGCAAAATAAGTTGCCGTGGTGTAACTCTCCGGCGAACGGATGTCGGGGACACAGACTAAGTTTGAAAGGGTGCAGTGGGCTGGCCGCCAGGTACGCAGCCAACAACCAACAACCAACAACCAACAACCACAATCAGTTAACACATCTATAGAGTAGTAGTCCAGTCAAGTTAGGAAATGTTTGACGAAATGGCAGGGAAAATTCGAAGAAAGCTGATTTAAGTGTGTAGTTTAACGTAATAAAAGTCCCCGCGGTTATAATGTGAGTTACCGCCGCCATCTTGAAAAAATGGCGGCCAAAATTAGTTATTTTAAAATATTTCNCCCCGCGGTTATAATGTGAGTTACCGCCGCCATCTTGAAAAAATGGCGGCCAAAATTAGTTATTTTAAAATATTTCTCTATATGCTTGTTTAACAGCTAAATTTTTCAAACAAAAAATTATGTTCATTAAATTTTCTATAAAAATGGTATATTTAATTTTTCTCGTAGGACGCATAGTTTTTGTGCTACGCCCTTCCTAATATTCGCTCTTTCCCCCCATCATTCTCAATGGCTATTATCAAAATAATTAAAGCTATGTGTAAGGTAACCAAGGTTTTAGAAGTTATTATTTTTAATACTGCAGTTGTTTATGTGCTCTCCTTTCATTTATATGCAGTGTTATAAATTCTGAGTTATAGAGCGCTATGTACGACATGAAGAAAAGGCTAATGCACTCATAAAAAAAACATATTTCACATTATTGATGGTGGATTTATCTTACATCGTATAGTTTGGGCTGTGAATAACACATGCGGTGACATTTAAAATAATTATGTATGGTATGTTGCTCTCATTAAAATCATAATTCTGTAATTTTATTTGATGGCTACACTGACATTTAGCGCCAAAAATGCTGAAAATTTACTTCGCTCTTATAAACATTTTGCTCCATAAATAGTTTTTGATTACGACGTGGTTGCAGCAACATCCCAAGAAAATTTTTTTGTCAAATAGTTATAACAAAGAAAAATTAATTTCCATTTTTAAAAAAATTGAAAATAATCATTTTTTTGTGAAACATGCTGAATCAGATACAGACTCACCAATAATCACCACGGCCATTGAAACAGCTGCTACAGATGTACACACTATATTCATTGAAGAAGAAATTGATATACTTGGGTTGCTTACTTCGGAAACCCCTCCAGAACATAAAATAATTTTCATTAAACCTGGTAGGGAAAATGTAAAATCATCACACAGTCTTCACAACAAGGAAAGTCTAGGGAAGCATGTTATGTTCCCACATGCCTTTACAGTCTGTGACACAACATCAGCTGTTTTCGGGAAAGTAAAAGAAAAACAACTCGTAAAAATTTTCGAAAAAAACTGCAGATATTTTTTAAAGAGAAGCTTGTTTCACAAAGTGCAATTGCAGATGCAGGAAATGGAGTTTTTGTAGCATTGTATGGTGCAAATANAAAGAGAAGCTTGTTTCACAAAGTGCAATTGCAGATGCAGGAAATGGAGTTTTTGTAGCATTGTATGGTGCAAATAAAAATGAAACATGTTTTAACAATTACCATTCCATCTCCTTCAAAAAAGGAGTCGCCTTGGGAAATAAACTATTGTCTTTCCTACCTCCAGCAGAGGTGCATAGTTTCCGAGCACATCACCAAGCGCAGCTATGGTGCGGCAATAACCAACCTCCTGAACTTCGCGGGTGGCGAAGGACAACACATGATCGTCTACCAACGCCATCGACACGACAACCTGCTCCACGTCATCTTTCTAAAATCTACTTTCTGCAAGTGAACAAGAGGTTGCGGACCATCAAGTGGCTGCAGTAAGGCAGGTCTGAGGTGCGCCAACACTTGTAGCGACTGCAGCTGAGTTTGTCGCCTGAACTCCGAGCCGTCCTGCACGCACGAACAAGACGACGAAGACGGAACAGGCCAGCGCCCAGACGCTCCGGGCCCTCCAACGAGAGACGTGGAAACTTCCAACCACCATAAGAACAACGGCAACAGAAAACCAGTGCAACAATAACTTCAACAATTTCAGTGTAACAACAGTGTAACTTNCACCATAAGAACAACGGCAACAGAAAACCAGTGCAACAATAACTTCAACAATTTCAGTGTAACAACAGTGTAACTTAAAAAAAAAATGACAGTGCAACAGGGGTTTTTTACAGGGGGTTCTCCCCTTTTTCCCCACAGAGAAATAAATTAACAAAATAAGTGAAATATACCAAGAATAAATAAAGTGTAATCTCCAGAACCTTAAATAAATAACTGTAAGTAGAATAGATAGTTAGCTAAAATAAACATATACAGTAACTTTAAAAGCCATGGCCAATTGTGTTTAAATTAATGTTATAGAGAACCTTATAACTTTAATTCTAACTTTAACCTTAAACTAATAATAAATGTAGCCAGTGTAAATTCGGGAATAAATAAAACCACATTTCACATATTTCACTGCTTAGTAAGGAAACAGAATCCTTTTAAANATTTATATGCAGTGTTATAAATTCTGAGTTATAGAGCGCTATGTACGACATGAAGAAAAGGCTAATGCACTCATAATAAAATAAACATATTTCACATTATTGATGGTGGATTTATCTTACATCGTATAGTTTGGGCTGTGAATAACACATGCGGTGACATTTAAAATAATTATGTATGGTATGTTGCTCTCATTAAAATCATAATTCTGTAATTTTATTTGATGGCTACACTGACATTTAGCACCAAAAATGCTGAAAATTTACTTCGCTCTTATAAACATTTTGCTCCATAAATAGTTTTTGATTACGACATGGTTGCAGCAACATCCCAAGAAAATTTTTTTGTCAAATAGTTATAACAAAAAAAAAATGATTTCCATTTTTAAAAAAATTGAAAATAATCATTTTTTTGTGAAACATGCTGAATCAGATACAGACTCACCAATAATCACCACGGCCATTGAAACAGCTGCTACAGATGTACACACTATATTCATTGAAGAAGAAATTGATATACTTGGGTTGCTTACTTCGGAAACCCCTCCAGAACATAAAATAATTTTCATTAAACCTGGTAGGGAAAATGTAAAATCATCACACAGTCTTCACAACAAGGAAAGTCTAGGGAAGCATGTTATGTTCCCACATGCCTTTACAGGCTGTGACACAACATCAGCTGTTTTCGGGAAAGTAAAAGAAAAACAACTCGTAAAAATTTTCGAAAAAAACTGCAGATATTTTTTTAAGAGAAGCTTGTTTCACAAAGTGCAATTGCAGATGCAGGAAATGGAGTTTTTGTAGCATTGTATGGTGCAAATAAAAATGAAACATGTTTTAACAATTACCATTCCATCTCCTTCAAAAAAGGAGTCGCCTTGGGAAATAAACTATTGTCTTTCCTACCTCCAGCAGAGGTGCATAGTTTCCGAGCACATCACCAAGCGCAGCTATGGTGCGGCAATAACCAACCTCCTGAACTTCGCGGGTGGCGAAGGACAACACATGATCGTCTACCAACGCCATCGACACGACAACCTGCTCCACGTCATCTTTCTAAAATCTACTTTCTGCAAGTGAACAAGAGGTTGCGGACCATCAAGTGGCTGCAGTAAGGCAGGTCTGAGGTGCGCCAACACTTGTAGCGACTGCAGCTGAGTTTGTCGCCTGAACTCCGAGCCGTCCTGCACGCACGAACAAGACGACGAAGACGGAACAGGCCAGCGCCCAGACGCTCCGGGCCCTCCAACGAGAGACGTGGAAACTTCCAACCACCATAAGAACAACGGCAACAGAAAACCAGTGCAACAATAACTTCAACAATTTCAGTGTAACAACAGTGTAACTTTTAAAAAAAATGACAGTGCAACAGGGGTTTTTTTACAGGGGGTTCTCCCCTTTTTCCCCACAGAGAAATAAATTAACAAAATAAGTGAAATATACCAAGAATAAATAAAGTGTAATCTCCAGAACCTTAAATAAATAACTGTAAGTAAAATAGATAGTTAGCTAAAATAAACATATACAGTAACTTTAAAAGCCATGGCCAATTGTGTTTAAATTAATGTTATAGAGAACCTTATAACTTTAATTCTAACTTTAACCTTAAACTAATAATAAATGTAGCGAGTGTAAATTCGGGAATAAATAAAACCACATTTCACATATTTCACTGCTTAGTAAGGAAACAGAATCCTTTTAAATGCACCTTTTTGCTGTTAGATTCTCTATTTGATAAAACATATAGTGTTACGTTACGTGCGGACTTCCGCACCGGGCTCGGTATTCGTGCTACCTGGTTATGCGTGGTCCGGCACAGTAAGGGGGGGGGGGCCCTCATCGACCCACCCCTCCGGCAGACCCGCTCACTGCTCCGTCGCCCGGCGGCCGGGGAATGATTGACAGCCGACCTAGCTGGCGTCACAGCCCCTCCTCACCCTTTTCGCAGGTGGCGACGACTTGAGAGGTCCAACAAGAATTTTCTGGCGCAACGCGGCATTTGGAAAAGTTTCTAGGCTGTGGCCAGACATTACAAATACCGCCGCGGCCGGAGGATCGGGAGCCATTGTGGTAGCAATTTGGCTTAAGTACGATAATCCGGCTAAGTCTGGCTCTCAATACCTTGCTGTTAAGAGGCGCCCAAATCTCTTCATTTATTCTTAAGGGCAACTGGTTAGTGATCTAAGAACACAATAGACGTTATCAATATTTCAAAACTAGGGTTACATACAAAAAGTTAAACGCTGAGCCACAGCGTAAAAAAAATTATAGTTTATTAATACTACCATTATTATTTGAAATAAAATATACACCAGGAAATGTCATCAGCGCTCCACGACATCTTATGCGAAACATACTCGCTGATGTGTTTGGAACTGGACAGATATAAATTTGCCCAAGGAGAATTATTGAGAAGTTTCTGCATTTTACGATTTATTGCGGGCCTTATTTTTCTCAAGAAATCTACGTCCACTCCAGATACTCCATATTTCTCACGGTTCAGTTGATTTAAACCAANGATCTAAGAACACAATAGACGTTATCAATATTTCAAAACTAGGGTTACATACAAAAAGTTAAACGCTGAGCCACAGTGTAAAAAAAATTATAGTTTATTAATACTACCATTATTATTTGAAATAAAATATACACCAGAAAATGTCATCAGCGCTCCACGACATCTTATGCGAAACATACTCGCTGATGTGTTTGGAACTGGACAGATATAAATTTGCCCAAGGAGAATTATTGAGAAGTTTCTGCATTTTACGATTTATTGCGTGCCTTATTTTTCTCAAGAAATCTACGTCCACTCCAGATACTCCATATTTCTCACGGTTCAGTTGATTTAAACCAANTGCCTTATTTTTCTCAAGAAATCTACGTCCACTCCAGATACTCCATATTTCTCACGGTTCAGTTGATTTAAACCAAATCATTTTGTCATTTTGAATGAATAACATCTTGGTAAAGACTGGGGTGATGACCTATTCAGCTTCTGTATTCCTAAGATCAAAGAGAGTATTTCACGATATGATATTTTCTGTGGATGAGGGCTTGTTAAATTAAATTCCCGGAATCATCTTATCGTCGCCATTCAGTAACCTGGGCAAAATTCAAATTGGCAGCGGAAGTGGAAATGTCAAAGACCATATTAGTATTAGCAATCAAAGTGATATCGGATGGTTAAAGATCTACAACGAATCAAACCACCAGCACGTGGTCTCACTTCATTAAAATAAAACGTTAGCTAGGAATAAATAGAAATTAGTTACTGCATGACTGCAGTGCAAATAAGTGGCTAAACTCAGTTTTCTGACTTACGTCTGAGCTGACGAGTTATAAATTTTGTTTGCTTGTAAATATGTAATTAAATTATGTATTGGAGAAAGTGACGATTAATATTTGTTTTATCGTACTTGTTGAATTAAAGTGGTTAATAATAAAATAGGTTGGCACAAATGAAACTCAGAGTTATGCACCACTTACTAAAAATTTAATTTAAAAATTCAAAACCCTAATGTTTTAGAAAATTTGGATGGCATTTTTAAGTACGAACTTGTGAATGTAAACGTATGAATTATTATGCAATCAGGAGCTCTCTTCCCTAGTGAAGAAAAAAAACAGTTACGGCCGGTTTATTTTACAGTTAACGTATAGCTTATTGTGTTAAATTTTCTTTATTTTTATGTTCAGGTATACGTCGCACGGCAGCGTATTCACATTAAATTAAGCGTGACTTAAAGTTAAAGTTTCCACGTAAGAATTTGGACCAAATTCAACTTAACATAAAGGCATGCAATTGCAATGGAAATTTAAAGTTTTAATTTCAATTATGCGTGGGTATACGAATTTTTGTGATAAACAAATTAAAGTTTTCAAAAAATGTCAAATTTAAGGAAATTATACAGTCTCGAATAGGCACAAATTTAGGTGAAAGGTAGGGTTATAATGAGTACATAAGTGCACAAGTTTTAAAATACTATGGAATATGTGTTAATTTGTAAATTTGCTACATGTTGTATGTACAAANTACATAAGTGCACAAGTTTTAAAATACTATGGAATATGTGTTAATTTGTAAATTTGCTACATGTTGTATGTACAAACATATACACACATACACAAACCTTTTCCAGGTGCCAGATGATCAGAATTTTTTATAGTATTGCATTACGACTTCACAAGGGATGTTACATTCTTAACTCCAGTGTCATCAGTTTGAAGCAAATTAAACGNATAGTATTGCATTACGACTTCACAAGGGATGTTACATTCTTAACTCCAGTGTCATCAGTTTGAAGCAAATTAAACGCAGAGTTAAAACAACTCCAATGGCAATAGGCTTTTACTGCCTGCTTTTACATAGAACTAACTTTATTCCTGACAATGCAGAGATCAGAGAATTTATCCTACTGGTGACAAGAAACACCAGGATAAGTTGCTAGAGCTTGCCACAAGGGGAAAGACAATTGGAAAGAAATAGTTAACACAAATAGGACGTGCATTCAACATCTCAATACTCCTATAGCCCACGTCATTGCTTAAAATAGTCTTCTAATTTAGGAATGCGGCGAACAGATCGCAGGCATCTGCAGCTTATGCCTGCCTCGTATTCGGAAATTCACCTATGGATCTACCAGTGGTTGAAAAACGGGTGTACACAGATCGAGGCGTTTTTTGAACGTCAGACTTACTTTCCGGAGGTTAACTTACAAACGCAAATTAATGTCATTACCCGTTGGTAAAACTCGCCTTTCGAGTTACCTTTGTACATTTTGGAATGTCCGAAAATTATTTATTCAGAGGAAGCGTCCGAAAATTCACCAGTTGATGTTTTGACGCAAGTCCACCAGATCCACCACTGGTACGTAAGTAGTTCTAACCGGAATCAACCGGAACAGCGGTTACCTAACGTCCGGTGTACGCCGGTGGGTGCAGTGGTTCATTTTTGAACACGCGGCTGAACAGTTATCTCGGCTTCCGACGCCGGGGTGCTTGCATTGCGAGCAGATATTTCGCTTGTCACTACAGCCCTTGTATTTGCGGGAAAAACTAATTCACCATACGGAACGCCGTTAGCATAATGCTAGAAAAAAAATGCATAATACCGCGTTACGCGACCTATTGCTACGAAACTTCTTTCAGTTATTGTTCTTCCGCCTTACGGAATTACCTGTCAGAAAAACTAAAAAACAGAATCNTTGCTACGAAACTTCTTTCAGTTATTGTTCTTCCGCCTTACGGAATTACCTGTCAGAAAAACTAAAAAACAGAATCATATGAAGATTACATATTAAAATACAAATCCAGTATAATGAGAGCACAGTTCGCTTAGTTATTAGGTTGAAGGGTAACTTACTAAAACAGGGTAGCTATTTATATATTTATTTGTTTCTTAATTAAACAGTTTTCTACTGATATGACGTCGTTAGGCTAAATTTATTATTAATGTGGTTAATTCGTGTTAACCAGGCCCGTGTCATCAAAGTCAATTTTTTTTGTATCTAATATAGTTTGTGCTTGACTGTAAGTTGAGTAGGCAAACTACGGTTTTCTTTTTTTTGGTAATTAAACTATTGGGTATTACATGTATTGGTAATTAATTATNTGGTAATTAAACTATTGGGTATTACATGTATTGGTAATTAATTATTAGTTTGAAACATTTTTTAACGCGTGCATTTGTACACCGGGCCAGTGGCTGAATATGTCGTGAATGAAAAAATTAATAAGTAAAGAGTTTGGGGCAACCACGGCAGTTCGAAGATGGCAGACAAATGATCTTAGCTAAGAGTCGGTTTGNGTCAATTTTTTTTGTATCTAATATAGTTTGTGCTTGACTGTAAGTTGAGTAGGCAAACTACGGTTTTCTTTTTTTTTTTGGTAATTAAACTATTGGGTATTACATGTATTGGTAATTAATTATTAGTTTGAAACATTTTTTAACGCGTGCATTTGTACACCGGGCCAGTGGCTGAATATGTCGTGAATGAAAAAATAAATAAGTAAAGAGTTTGGGGCAACCACGGCAGTTCGAAGATGGCAGACAAATGATCTTAGCTAAGAGTCGGTTTGATGTCGCGACCAGTTGAAAGACTTTTCGTCCAAGAGGAGCAGATAACGGCTTCGTCGACGGCACAAAGATATCTGCACCGGCGTCCGTAGTTCAGGAAGACAGCAACAGTCGAGATTGCCGACGCGCTATCAGCAGTGTGACGTACACACGATCTCAGGCTGAACGGTTTGTGAATTACGACACTCTTATCTGGTTACTCGGATATTAATTCATTCCTCGGGATCCTAACAGTTTCTCAATTTGGTACTTGGTTGCAAGGCGAGATGGTTTTTGTTCACAGCTGTACTTGCGCACGGATAGAAGTTAAGAAACTTCACGCGTCTGTATACGTTTTTCAGTTCTTCCATTTCTCTCTAAAGCATGTTTTTGCGAAAGTGAAAATGGCTCAAACGGGTGTTTTCAAGGTCATTTTTAGGTATGAACATTCCGGTACAAAACATTAAAAAAGTAATAGGGACGTGCATCAAACCTTTATTTTTATTATTACGTTATAAAATGGCAGGCTTTCTGCTGAATGTCTCGTAGAGGCGCTTTATCGACGGCAAGACTGCTCGCCGGTTCAGTGCTTTGCGCGTAGAGGCGATGAGAGAGTTGATGCGCATGTTTCGGTCGCCCCTAGCGCTCCCACGCTTTTAGGCCTCATACGTGCCAAATTCCTTCAACCAGGCGGTCACCTTAACCGCCCGGGCGTCCTAATATCAATTTTCCGTGGTTTCCTGAATAATCCAAGTGCATGTGTATGTATAGAGAGAATTCTTTCTGTTCTAGTTACTTGGGTGTACAAGAAGAAAAAGAAACTTTGGGTGGCCACCCCTACCCCCTAAGTTTACTCATATTTACGTAATTTAAGATGGCCGCCATCACTCAACTCACCTTCTGCTAAAGTAAGCTTTCTAGCGAGAATGCTAATATTTATAAACGAAAATTGTTGAGCATTACATTGGGTAGTAGAAGTTTGCCTTTAACAGTTTTTTCATATCTCAACTGTTAGCAGTGTAAAGTCCCGATTTTCTCATTTAGTGTGGAAAACGCTGGTATTTGTACTGTTAACATTAAATTTTTTTCTGAACTAACATATAGCTCATGTTATTAAAAAAAACTGTATTTCTAAAGTGAAACGAAAGGTATCTAATTTTACCTTGTTATATTTTTAACATTACAGTTAAAACAACGAGAAAAAATAACAATAATAATTAATTGTGTATTTGATTGCTTCGGTTGCTTTTTTTTTTTTCATTTTCTTCGAAAGCAAACAAATAAAATATTTTATACTGGAAATTATTTATTGTTTTGATAAGCAAAAAGTAAATAAAATGTTTTTTTTCAGGTGGGTAGGCTGGTAATCCTTGTTACCGATGTATAAAATGGTAATAGGATCGACAATAGATGCCATGTCACGTAACTGATAATATTTGGTGGCTTTTTAGTTGTTTTACGTACAGTTGTCAACCATGTGAATGTAAAAATGAAATTAGTATTATTTGATATTGCTCTCATTTATTACTATAAATGCTAGCGAAAGTAGGTGTAGGCCCTAATCGGTCTCATTAAACTTGACTTCAACTATTATAGCTGTAATGTGTTTTCTCGGTTATATATTATATTTATCCAATGTAATGCTTTGCTTCTCCCACGTTTATTTGTTCTGATATTCAGTGTTGCCAACTGTTATCTTATATAGGAAAATACGTGCTACTCATCCTGATGTGTACGAAGCATTCAAGAATGGTAAGCATGTAGTGAAAAGGTTCGGCCATTCCCGCACAGCTGTTGGTGTCGATATGGCTCTGGATCAAACGATTAATCGATCACAAAAAGGAGCATCTGGTGTAATTGGAATGACAAAGTAGAAACAGTCTGCTGCCCAGTGGGATCTGACATAACACGAGTTACTGCAGATAACCAACTTCCATAGAGAAATAACATGTGATGTACATACATTTACATGTACACCATGAGCTCCATAAAAATGAGTCAGATCACACCAACAATATGATAGTGACTATGGTACAGCTATAGGAAAGAGAAAACCACTTTCAAGTCTCTCGCAACACATCACTACACAATCTTGTAACACAGGTAGCAGTGGCTGCTGATGCAGAAGAAAAATTGTTGAACGTGTTCAAATTAGGCATTGAGATTTACGAAGAATACATAAAGACCAGATGTGTTGAAAAGTCTGCACGTATCTGGGACACAATACATCGCACGAAGTTGCCCACGTTCGGTACTCAATATAAATCAAAGGAAAAATCAAAAGATTTGCTGAATAGAAAGTGTTTAAAGATTGCCACAGAAAGAATAGTTCAAATCGCTCAAGTTGGTGGGTGTGAACTGGCACATCTGTTTCAGTTTGAACTATCAGATGCTTCAATGCTTTTTGATGAAAATGGGCTTCTTGTTAAAATCAAAACGAAAAGTACTCTTATGCAGGAATTAGAAAGGACTGAGTGAAGACCAAAAAAAAAAGAGCCAAATTACAGCCAGATAATAGTACTTGCTTGATCATAGATGTTATGAACCGTTAAAGAAGGTATGGCGAAGGGAACGTTTGGTGATGTGGCCACTGCCTGCTCGATATTTACATCATCACTCTCTGCTGGTGCTTCCAGGACAGACCACGTGTTCGATAGGCACCGACCGTGCTCTTCTAAAGACTCTGAACGTCTGTCAAGGCAGAAGACAACGTCATTGTTTTTTTCTAAAATATCATCTGAAGTTAATATACCGATTCAAATGGACACTTTTTGGCCCCCGTCAACAAACAAATTATTACTTCAGAAGCAGTTAACAACTAGTCTACAATCCCTGATAGCGACTCGACCAACTAGCCAGCTGCATGTGTTGAGTGCGTTCTCTGATTCCCNATTATTACTTCAGAAGCAGTTAACAACTAGTCTACAATCCCTGATAGCGACTCGACCAACTAGCCAGCTGCATGTGTTGAGTGCGTTCTCTGATTCCCCGGATAAAACTAGTGTCAACTGCGTCGGTGCACAAAATGGAATTGAAGAACCAATATCTGCCGTGGAGAGATTTGCAATAGAAGAAGTCGGCTTCGGGATGATGATTCACGCAGAGAGTGCAGCGAATAAATGGCTAAAGAAAATAGTGTTTTTTCAGTGCTGACACTGACTCTATTTCACTGGAAAAGGTTTTACGCTCCAGACGTGAATGAAGTATGGCTGAGAACTGTCGTTGGTGACACGACAAGACTCATTCCAATTCACATGTTCGCTTGAAGACTAGGAAAAGACACGAGCCAAGCATTACCAGCGCTTCGAGCTCCATTTGGTGCCGATTACACGAGCAAGTTTGCTACCAAGGAAGCTGCAGTAATCATGTGCAGTATTTAAAAAACTTCGGCGTATCAGCACTATCTACAGAGTTCTACAGATACTGCCGAGCAGGACTTAGTGAAGAAAGGCTCGTGTTGCAAGACGCTCGACGAGTTCAGGCTATGGGAGTACCTCCACAGGAAAATATATTTCTCTCGATGATTTACCCCAAGTGCAACTGCACATGGACATCTTCTTCGTACTTTCTTCCACGCGTACCTGCTGATACACTCACTGCCTTGATGAAGCACAAGCTACTTTAGATCCACTTAAGTTTGCCTTTGAAATGACAGGTAGCGTTGTACTGCCATCAAAGCTCATTATTGCCGCACTAGACGACTGCATTGGGTCATGTAGACGTACCTGGTGCGCTACATCAAGTTGCGTGTGTAGGATCGCTGAAGTTCAGTTTTGTATGTTTTGCAAATTCAAAAGTTTTTAAATTGACCAAATTGATTGCAGGTACTCATGTAAATGTAATATGCAATTTACACGTATGTGCCAAAGAAATATCGAAAAAATATCACTTAAAACAATATTGGATATGGCCTGTTACAATTTTTTNTTACACGTATGTGCCAAAGAAATATCGAAAAAATATCACTTAAAACAATATTGGATATGGCCTGTTACAATTTTTTATAGACAAAACTGTTTAAATGGTATAAAATTGGCACTGATTTGTATTGTAACAAATGGCAAACAAATTACGTTAAGGGCTTTAAAGGGCGTAGTTACGCAACATTAAGTAAAATTAACAAAAATAGTTTAATACAATAATTTTTTTTGCTGTTAATGAAAGAGAATATTTGGGTAGTAATAATATGAAAATTTTTCTTTACAAAGCCAAATATTTGAGATATAAAAATGATTTTAAAACATTTGTAGACAGTTTAATGCCTAAACATTTTTACCTTAAAGTTTTTTCGATAAATATTACCAGTCNTATTTTAAAACATTTGTAGACAGTTTAATGCCTAAACATTTTTACCTTAAAGTTTTTTCGATAAATATTACCAGTCTCGCTAAAAAGCTTACTTTAGCAGAAGGCGAATTGAGTGATGGCGACCATATTGAACTACGCCATGCTGAGAAAACGTAGGGGTGGAGAGTGGCCACCCAATTTATTTTTTTTTATTATACACCCAAGTAACTAGAGCAGAAAGTATTATCTCTATACATACACTTGCACACCTGTTAGCCACAGGACTAGGAATCACTCCAGGTGAAAGCGTGGGTGATTGTTTGGCACAAGCCAGTGCCGCTACCCTCACCCCACCACCTCCCTATTCACCCACCACCTACCTATTCACCCCGTCCCCGACTGTCAGAGACATTGGCCCTGTCTCTACAATGAATGAGGAGTCCCTGTGCAATGTTAGTAGATGTCGAACTACAGGACAGAACGCCATTCATTTACGTACGTTTTACAAACACGAAGCCTGTTTCAAGTGAATTTAGTTGGAGGTCGCACATCAACTACATGCCCACGTCTATGTTCAAGTCCTTCCTCCTGTCTACGCCCCTGGTTGTTCTCGTCAACAGAACGGGTTAGAGCAGCGTTTCCTAACCTCTTTCAGCCACGGACCCCTAGGAAATCCAGCACAATTTTCAAGGACCCTCTTAATAAAAAAAACAGTAAAAAATTTCGGACCATTTATTGTAGTACTACAAATACAAAAAAAAATATACTTTTTTTTTGTAAAAAATACGTTAATGTGAAGGTTGGTGTTGCTTTTTTTGCAACTAAATTAGTTATATTCGGGTTGACGTTACTGCTAGGTTGTAATCTCAAATCAGATTCCACTTATAATCTGTTCAGTCACGGCCCGCACTCACTTCAGTCAGTCTCGCACACCGCCCGCTGGCGCACGTTCGTCGTGCTAAGTAAGCGTAGCGACTACGAGACACCAGGTGGCATTTATTTATTATTGTTAAATGGTCCAGAGATGAGACTGCGGACCCCCATACATACACTCGCGGACCCCGGGTTAAGAAACACTGGGTTAGAGTGTTGCAAAAAGACGACTTTTTTGCTGGTACATTTGGACATGGTGATTGATAATCTGTCTCGAAATTTTAGCAAGAACTCAAGGTTGCAACATTTACTGCGATGCAAGAGTAGCAACCCCTTTTGAATCTAACTCTTATTGATCACTTTACTCCACAAGTCGCACATATCTTTCCTACCTTCTTTCATATGGGATCACCTCCCGATCCCAACCAATGTAGAACACATACAGGATATCCTGTGTACATACATTTCCTACAGAAGAACACTCTGTTCCTGCTAAAAGACAGGCAGTTACTTCAACATAACAACTTTCCTGCATTGTTTCCCCAACAACCAGAAATACAGCAAACTATCAACATTTTCTGATGATAGTACAGAAATCTGACTGATGCTACCTTGAAACCCGAATACAGAACGGTTCTGTTGTCACTTCTTTATTGCTGTAGATATTTTTAACACCAGATTGAAGAATAAAAAATACGCCATAGGGTGTATTGTTTAAAAATCACTATTCGTTACAAAATATAATATTTTAATTTTTAATGTCAAAAGCGACGGACGTAAAATCTTGCGATGTAATACTCACTTATTTGATAGCTTACATTAGAATTGGGTTTGAAAATGTTTTATTTGCCACAGAGAAAGTTGCTGTTACCTGCTGAACTGAAACGTTCAGTTCTCTGTAGGCCGTTCACAATTGATAGAGCACTTTACGTCCTGCTTAGGATCTACTTTTTTCTCGTTGTGTATCCTTCCACTGTACGTAAGATTAACACTGGCCATGTTCCAATAGACCACTTCGTAATTTAGTAATTAGTTATTTAGTACGGTCCAATTGGAACTGTGTCGGGAGCCATTTGTTTACCGCGATGGTTATCTGTCGAGCGAGGCTGTAGTAAGATATTTTGCATTTTATAACACAAAGTATATGGACATGACTACTATCATAAACTAATAAATGAATAAAAAAATATTCACATGCAAAATCGTGTTTTTACAATATATTTTTGGTTACGTTTACATTCGGATATTTCGCATTCCATAACGTGTCATTGGTAATAATATCCATACATCTNTTACAATATATTTTTGGTTACGTTTACATTCGGATATTTCGCATTCCATAACGTGTCATTGGTAATAATATCCATACTTATTAAGNAATATTCACATGCAAAATCGTGTTTTTACAATATATTTTTGGTTACGTTTACATTCGGATATTTCGCATTCCATAACGTGTCATTGGTAATAATATCCATACATCTATCTACTTATTATATATAATGTCAATCCATAAAAAAAAATACGTTAGTGTTTAATATGAAGCTATATTCGCAGTTTTCTATGGCCGCGATTTGGAAAATTAGTCTGTAATAAATTTTGTTACATAATAAAAACTAAATACTAAACTACCAAACACAACGTCATTATTTTATTAAACTAAAACAGGTCTCGTGGCTTTTTAGTAAACTATAAAAGTGCAAATTGGAACATGGCCATTGTAATGGACTGTGTCACTTTATTCATACGTCATCCAAACGAATTCGTGAAATTTAAAAAAAAAAAAGTGTTAATTAAAACAAATTCTTACTATCATGTGTATACAGTAAGAAACACTGACTTAAGTGGACATAAATTTAATCATTACACTCGCAGCACATCAAATCGTAGATCTATTGCTTCTTTATTCGTTGCCAGCTTAACTGGAAGCAGCGTGCAATTGTGTATAGGCAATACATTGTAAACTGAGCACTTTTGAAAGCCGTCTCATTTGGAATGGCAGTCAATAAATATATTTTATTTTAGCTTTGGACGTTAACTTCCGAGTGCGGTGGAGTATACGCGCTGTGTTTATTACTTACGTGGCCATATTTATTTAAAAAGGGTGTTAAAGGATAAAGTATGGCTGAAAAGAAAAAAGTAACTAGGGCCTCAAAAGTGCTCACTGCCCCTACCTCGCGTATATTTTAACGGACACGCTAACTGGCATGTGCGCAGTAAAGTTGGCAACGGCGGAGGGAAAGTAGTTTCTTGTTTTAACGTTGAACTGAAGGTGTTAAGGTAAATATTTCTGAACATTTTAAATTATTTATTTTGCTTTCTGTTTTTTTTTATGCACGTAGGTGTAAGAATTAACAAATTTGTTAAATATTTACTTTTCTAAAATTTTTACAGTTTCACNGTTTTTTTATGCACGTAGGTGTAAGAATTAACAAATTTGTTAAATATTTACTTTTCTAAAATTTTTACAGTTTCACTTCACCGACGCACGAATAAAGCGGGCAGTCGCGTGGCAATGCTAATTTTACGTAAGACAGAAAGATGCAAGATGTGCATACAAGTAGATCTTAAGCAGGGCTTTCAAAAATGCTGAGATTACCGCGAACAACCTATAAATGACAGTGCGTGAACTAGAGCAGTGCTCCCGGGATACTCACTCTACTGGGGTCTGTCTGGTCCCGAGGGGAGGTGCAAGGGAGGGTAGACTCGGGTTCGACCAGGAAACACCGTCCTGACGAGGCCCAGGAGGGGCGGGAGGGGCTCAGTTTTAGCAGACGACGGCGATCACAAAGCAAGGAAGAGCCTCGACTCAGTGTTACAACTAACGCTGTGGTTTTCTTTGGGAATCCGGAGATGCTGCGGCCGTTTACAACCAACCTAACAACTTACAAGTCGCTACTTAAAATANGGTTTTCTTTGGGAATCCGGAGATGCTGCGGCCGTTTACAACCAACCTAACAACTTACAAGTCGCTACTTAAAATAAAAAAATTACACCCGAAAACTATCAATGGAAATGTATAATTTTCAAGAAGTTATAATTGCAGCACGAATTTGTTGCAACTGTTTGCAATGCTTAATGTAATGTAAAAAAAAAAATATTTTTTTCCAAAACATTCTCAGGCAACCCTGATTTTCGCCAGTGTAGTACGGAACGCTTTGTCTTCATGCACATTNTTTTTTTTCCAAAACATTCTCAGGCAACCCTGATTTTCGCCAGTGTAGTACGGAACGCTTTGTCTTCATGCACATTTTTTCACCAACGAACAAATCATTAACCGCAACGGACATTGGCATCCCGCGTCTTGTTCCTCTCGCAACACAATTATTCGATAACATCTATAGTAAAAGTTATACTTTCTGAATATTTCAACTTCATTTTCGACTAAATACACAAATGAAATATAAAAACTCTTATAGAAGTTGTATAAGTTATGGAGTTAAGCAACTTCCATGCGGTGCAGGAAAATGTTCATTTTCCACGTTGGCACTACGCTGGCCGCTCTAACTTTCTAGTGATCCGATTCCGCCTATACAGGGTGTATCTAAAGTATTGTAACAAGCTTCGGGAGGTGATTCCTGGGATGAAAACAAGCAAAAGTGTTCCTATGGACAAATGCCCTACAACGAGTTGTTATAGAGTTACCGGACGTACTCTGGCCACGTCACAGGCGATGCTTGGAGTATCCGCCATGACCAGCTGATGCACGCGTGGCAACGCCGCTGTTGCTTCGTTCACTACTCGCTACACTCCGCTCGCGGAACTCTGTCCTCACTCCTGTACTCTACACGTCATGCTGGCGACGGGAAACTAATCTCGCTCCTGGCGTACGATTTAAAAAAAAAAAAACTACGTAAACTCTTGTGTTGTATTGCATTCGTTGAGTGGTACATTCCGTCTCCAAACTAAACGTAACAACACAGCAAGTGGCGGTAGTGATACACGTCACCACAATGTGAAACGCCCTGTTATCTCAATGTAGCCGATTCACGGTTACTTCCAACTTTTCTGAAGCCCTGCCAAAGTTCTACTTCCAAGGTATCGTGGACGTACGCAGTACTTATGCAATAAATCTCANAACTTTTCTGAAGCCCTGCCAAAGTTCTACTTCCAAGGTATCGTGGACGTACGCAGTACTTATGCAATAAATCTCAACCGAGTCTGGATACACCAAAGGGACACAGCGCACCGCATTTGTGAGCAATCACTTTAATCATATTTTGCAAATGAGCTATTTCTTACGAGGCATTACCAACACAGCTATTTTCCCCCTGGTTTTATTTATGTTAATTATAAATTAAATATTGTAATACACAAATAAAATATAAGTGAAAGTTACATTTGTCCAAAAATATGGTACTTCTATGTTAGCAGAAGCATAAAATGCTCGTGATGCGTAACATATTTATGACATAACCAAGCGCGTCATGCAAGGGGCGATTATCCGAAGGTTNGCCTGATAACTCTCGTGTCATGGTCAGGGGTCACCCCCCCTGACTTCATACCCCCTCCCCTCGTCCATCCACTTCCTCGCAGCCACTCGCATACACGGGATTTCATTCAGGGAGGGGCTGGACCAAACTCGATTTCTGAAGTGAGCACTTTGCACAGTAAATTTTTTTGTGTTTTCTCGGGGATCTCCAGTTTCCTCCCGTCCTTGCATTCCGGTGTTGTTCCATTCTCACTTCACTTCACCCTCATCGTCTATCAAGACCTCCATGTTAAGACCCACCCAAATCTCTCCATTCCACTTTTTTACCAATGTAAAATAATTTTTTTATAATTTNAGACCTCCATGTTAAGACCCACCCAAATCTCTCCATTCCACTTTTTTACCAATGTAAAATAATTTTTTTATAATTTAAAATGCTAACTCAAAGAAAACTTATTGCAATTGTTTATTTAAAATTTCAGTACACACTTATCAGTCAATTTTCCAGAATTTGTTCTTATTTATTTACATTTTTTACTTTTGTTTTATTTTTTGGAAGGGGTTGCAACCCCTTCAAGTCCCCCCTTGCAATCACATCACTTCACTCTTTACTTCCCCGTCGGAAGACGCTACCATTCGGGGGTTGCAGATAAGATTATCAACCTTACAGAATTGCCGTATGAGGTATCAAACCCCGCATTCTTGTATTTATCAATTTNAGACCTCCATGTTAAGACCCACCCAAATCTCTCCATTCCACTTTTTTACCAATGTAAAATAATTTTTTTATAATTTCAAATGCTAACTCAAAGAAAACTTATTGCGATTGTTTATTTAAAATTTCAGTACACAGTTATCAGTCAATTTTCCAGAATTTGTTCTTATTTATTTACATTTTTTACTTTTGTTTTATTTTTTGGAAGGGGTTACAACCCCTTCAAGTCCCCCCTTGCAATCACATCACATCACTCTTTACTTCCCCGTTGGAAGACGCTACCATTCGGGGATTGCAGATAAGATTATCAACCTTACAGAATTGCCGTATGAGGTATCAAACCCCGCATTCTTGTATTTATCAATTTNATTGCAGATAAGATTATCAACCTTACAGAATTGCCGTATGAGGTATCAAACCCCGCATTCTTGTATTTATCAATTTTTTCGACGTTAGTTCCGTTACACAATGTTTAACGAAATGTTCTGCACGACAGAACTAAAATAATATATTCTCTAACTTAATCAATTTGGTACCGCTTTCCTGTTGTATTAATTTTCAATTGGTAACAGTGGAAAACAGATGAGTGACAATTTCTTGCGGGCGATTATACAAATGATACTAACAGCAGCAGTTTGGCAATAACGGCTTTCAAAAATGTGAAATGCAATCCTTTTTTGCTTTGTCACACCGTAAAACATAAAACAAAATCTGAATTGCTAGCTGCGTCGAAAATTTCATAAATCCAAGATGGCGGGGACAGATACACCATAAGGGACACTTCCGACAACAAGACAAACGAACGACCCCAATTAAATGATAAAGTGAAGTGGTTATCAAAAATAACAGTTTTAAATACTGTCTGTAAAGTGTAACAGTCAGTATTACGTCGTGACAAAGTCAGTAAGTTGGTGGACGCCGTGATGCGTGGCTGCCTACACTCGAGGCGCCAGTCAGTCCACGAACTTGTTGACTGCAGTAGTACTGTATACATCAGTCAACACTTTCTCTGAACATATACAACAAAATATAGTCTATTCGCGGTTTCTTCACAACACTTTTTTTAATCAAACCCTTGAAAAATCATCCTTTTTATGACGTGTTTGGTAGTTTCTTAACGCATGTGTCCCAAGTGTTTCATACTCGTGTTAGCATTAAAAAAACACGAAACTGCCTTATTTTTCGTTAAATTGAAATTTTACTTATATTATATATAAAGTGTATTTTAATTATAATTAATANCGAAACTGCCTTATTTTTCGTTAAATTGAAATTTTACTTATATTATATATAAAGTGTATTTTAATTATAATTAATATAAATAAAAGCAGTGACAAAAAAAGGTGTGTTGGTGATGCTAGTAAGAAATAGTTCTTATGCAAATAAATATTACACAGAGTGTGCACGAATGCGGTGCGTTATCCCTCCGGTGTAATTTTCTATACTCGGTTAAACTTTGTTTGTATGAGGCGGAGGANCGCACGAATGCGGTGCGTTATCCCTCCGGTGTAATTTTCTATACTCGGTTAAACTTTGTTTGTATGAGGCGGAGGAATATCCAGGAAGTAGAATTTTAGCAGGGCGTCGGAAAAGTTGTAAGTAACCGTGAATGGACTATATTATTGGCGACTATAGTCATAACTCAATCTGATTTTAATTTCTGACTCAATCGGCGTTAAAACATAAGACGCGAACCCACACTGGGAGGAATTACACTGCACACATCTCGGAAAGCGCCTGTTCCACGAACGCACATAATGACGAGTGCCACCTGTCGGCGTCAATTGCAACTGCAACCACTGGGCTGGAGTATCAGTGTCAACCACTGACACTGTGTTTATAAATGTTCAGTTTAATCACGAAGAAATGAGTGAGTGAAGCTATTTGGGCGGCTCTTAACATCGAGGTCTTGAGAGCCGATGAGGGTGAAGCGGGGCGAGGATGGAGCAGCTCCGGAATGAAGGGGCGAGGGAAACCGGAGATCCCCGAGAAAACCCGCCGATCAACGGCATCGTCCAGCACGATTGACACTTGCGAAAATCCGGGAGTGGCCCGGTCGGGAATTGAACCCGGTTTGGCCTTGGTGGGAGGCGAGCAGTCTAACCACTACACCACCGTGGCCCCATTTACAAAGAAGTCTGAGGTACGGGACATATGACGTTTCTTCTTATGTCCATAAAGATCCTATCTCTCTCTCTCTCTCTCTCTCTCTCTCTCTCTCTCTCTATATATATATATATATATATATATATATATATATNATCTCTCTCTCTCTCTCTCTCTCTCTCTCTCTCTCTCTCTATATATATATATATATATATATATATATATATATCTTGGTTTTCAATCCAAGGATTGGTTTGTAGCAATTTTCCACGCAGGCCTCTTCTCAGCCTTCCTTCAACAATGCTTATTACAGTCCCAGGATACTATAAATCCCGTACAACACGGAGATGTTGGCAACTCTGTTTTTGTTGTACATCGAGATGCGTTGATATATCGTATGCTATCTCTAATGAATTGTTATAATTAAATATATGATACTTGTCAAGAATGTTTAAAAAATGACTGGCGTTATTGCAGGAAAGAATGCCCCATATGTAGACAATAAAAAAGTTGAGTACAGCGTGGGTCCGGAAACGCTTGGTTTCCGGTTTCTGGCCATCGAAACAATGGTTTTAACCTGCATGTCTTTCTTTTCGCAGGTGGTTGCATTTTATCAGAAGGCACACGTGGTGATTGAAGTTGCACCTCGCGGCATGCACTCCCACCAGGAGCTAGCTGATGTGCACTTCACGTGCGGCAATGCTGCGCGGGCTAGTAGCTTGTACCAGGAGAAGTACCCACGACGACGATGTCCAGATCGGAAGACACTTGAACGTACACATCACCACATGTGTGAACCTGGGACGTTTGCACCTCGTGCTGTCGACAGATGTTATCACTCCGTGTACTCTTCGCCTCGGAATTGCAGACTGTCAGGGTGTGCGTGATTTGTGTCTTCTGATAACTGCAACCGCATGCGAAAAGAAAGCCATACCGGTTAAGGGGGAAGTACCCTTGCCATCTTGGATTTACGTATTTTCCTCCATAACTTAATTTTCGGAGTCAATATTAAAAAACCAAGCTAGTCAAGGCATAGGGAACATTTTAACAGTTATTTCGAAATCCCACTTATTTTTCTTACATGATTAGTTTCACATATGTAAACGTAATCAAACATTACCTAATTATTTAATGATTTCAATCCCACATGGGAAAATACAGGTATAATTGAAACACTACAAATTTCCAAAAATTCGTTAAGTAGTCATCTTTGTCATGTCTAGCTTTTATTTTTTATTTCTGGTCATACATTTTGATTACGAAGATTTGTAAGAAAATTCGAAGATGGAGTGGATACTACCCCCTTAAAAGCATTGTTTTGAAGGCCATAACTCGAAAAAAAATTTTTGTCTACATACGTAGAATTCATACCTGCAATAATGCTCACAATTTTTGAAACATTCTGTATGCATCTTTGCTTTCTATGTATTTTATGCAGCATGTAATTTAGGTTTTCTGCGCACCAAAATTAATGTATAAGAGAAACAAAAATATTTTGCAACTAGATATGCTGTATGGGTTAGGCGCCTCAGTTGAAGAAGTTTTGCAGGCAGACAACCTCAAAGTCATGTCGAAAAACTTATTTTGGGTAGTTCGGGAAGGACATTCAGACACTCGTGAATATAGATGACAACACAACAAAAAACTGCTCATTTTCTTCTGTTTGTGTCANGGGAAGGACATTCAGACACTCGTGAATATAGATGACAACACAACAAAAAACTGCTCATTTTCTTCTGTTTGTGTCAACCAAAACAGGGGTCAAAGCACAAATTTTCAAAAAAATAGTTAAAATAGTAACTACAGTTCATAAAAAAAAGTCACCAATTTAGTGACTCATTTTCTATCATATATACTAGAGGGAAGTTTCAATATACGCTCCAAAAACTTGTAGTGGAAAATTGGTAAATATAAAACATAATTACACCATTCCCCTTTTCGCGAGGGTTTCTAAATTTAGACATATGTATAATCTAACTATCAATCTTCAAAGTATCGCTTTTCCCTCGGATGTGTGAGACTAGTCCACGAATATCGGCAAAACCTGACTTGCAGATGAATGCAAAGGTCTCCAATGCAGCGACAATGATGTGTAAATTCTGNGGGAAGGACATTCAGACACTCGTGAATATAGATGACAACACAACAAAAAACTGCTCATTTTCTTCTGTTTGTGTCATAACCAAAACAGGGGTCAAAGCACAAATTTTCAAAAAAATAGTTAAAATAGTAACTACAGTTCATAAAAAAAAAGTCACCAATTTAGTGACTCATTTTCTATCATATATACTAGAGGGAAGTTTCAATATACGCTCCAAAAACTTGTAGTGGAAAATTGGTAAATATAAAACATAATTACACCATTCCCCTTTTCGCGAGGGTTTCTAAATTTAGACATATGTATAATCTAACTGTCAATCTTCAAAGTATCGCTTTTCCCTCGGATGTGTGAGACTAGTCTACGAATATCGGCAAAACCTGACTTGCAGATGAATGCAAAGGTCTCCAATGCAGCGACAATGATGTGTAAATTCTGTAATTGCAAGGCATTTGAAAAAAAAAAAAAGTGAGAAAGATGCCCACAAATAATGTCGAGAGTGAGAGAATAAGTCGTTATAATACAGTTATTCCAGACATGCAGCCAGGGGCGGATCAATACTTTGGATTGAGGGGGTTGGGGGGGACACAATTTTCGATTTGCCGTGGAGGAGAGGTTATCGCCTCATCACGGTTTGAGAAAGTAACTACAAATCAACTAATTCGCACAAAATAACTTGAAAAAGGTTGTTAACATTTGGTTTAATAGACAAAAAACATTTAAAGAACATATTCAAGTCACATTTTACTATGTTTTGCCAAATTTAGTTATCACTTTAATCAACATAGATCTCAATGTCTTCATGGATATGCAGCAGAGCAAGGCCAGTGAGTCTCTCTTCCTCTATTGTTGCCCTGAGCCATTTCTCGAGGCGACGAAGTGTTGAGAATGTACCTTCAGCTGTTGCTACACTAACTGGCAGTGCAGGTAAAATCCTAAGAAACAAGTTAACACAGGGATACAGATCTGAGTCACACAAACCAATAATCTGAGGCAAAGTCAAAATAATTTGGAATTTCTGTGACACTTTCAACATCATGCTTCCACTTGGGTACCCAAAGTTTGAACTCTGCTACAACAACGGTGGCAGGAGCATCCAGGGGCAGTTTGTATGTCTCTGGCACTCTGCGCACAGCTACAAGATCTTCCTCTGTGTACGCCGTACGAGGCAAGAAGGTACCCAGATTTAAAAGTTCAGTAACATCTGGGCTGAATCTCGCCTTGAGACCCGACGTGATATTGTCCTACTAGGGAATATAAATTGCTATTCGGAAGTATTCACGACCGCACGAAACTGTTACAAAAGCAGATAAATATTTTACTTGCCCAGATTTTCTCCTAATACTGTATAAGACAGAAAAAAAAAATATGCCGATCACAGCAGCTACTTTATTATATAACTAGCAAACCCGGCCACGCGTTGCTGTGGCATCAAANAAAAAAATATGCCGATCACAGCAGCTACTTTATTATATAACTAGCAAACCCGGCCACGCGTTGCTGTGGCATCAAATATTTTGGTTCTATTCATTTCTGTGAAAAATTAACTTTCTTCATATACATAAAAGTTTTAGAAATAATGACTAGTACTTGTTTGTATACAATGTTTTTAGTTTAACCATCTTCCACGCGTATGAATAAGTTGTGTGGTTTTCCTACTCTAGAACACGACACATACAATTGGCCGTGCGANAAAAAAATATGCCGATCACAGCAGCTACTTTATTATATAACTAGCAAACCCGGCCACGCGTTGCTGTGGCATCAAAGATTTTGGTTCTATTCATTTCTGTGAAATTAATTGAAAGAAGTATATGTATTTTCAAAATCTTTATTATTGAAGTACTTGTTTGTATACAATGTTTTTAGTTTTACCATCTTCCGCGCGTATGAATAAGTTGTGTGGTTTTCCTACTCTAGAACACGACACATACAATTGGCCGTGCGAAAAAACAGTCTGTTTCTAAATCTATTCCGCACATTTGCAATGACTGCCCTCGAGCTTTATTTATTGTCGTTGCAAATGCCAATCTGACTGGAAACTGTGTTCTTTTAAAGTGGAAAGGGAATTTCTGATGGAATAAATGGAATTCTGGGAAGAAGCACATCTTCTCCTTAGAAAGCACCTTTCAAGATGGTAGCTTCTATAGTAATGCCCATCATTTTTTTTATTGCAAGGCGTGTGCCGTTGCAAAGTTTTGGTGGATTGATGTTACGAAGTAAAATCACTGGCACTCCTATTTTCAATTTTAATATATGTGGAGGCAATCCTGGAACATCAAGCGAATTTAGAAATTCTGGCGGATAATTTACCGCTTCATTTTCGTGTAATGTTACATCCACAGATTTGTATATGAAATGTTCGCTTGTCGATAAGTATCGACATATATATTAGTATCGATATATGGAGCATTGACGTACTTGTAAGTATCAATATATCGATAAGTATATATATATGTCGTTTTTATATAGATAGATCTGTTGCTAAGTTGCAACTTTACATTGTTGACGTTGCATTGTTGACTAAGGCGCTTCCTGACGCGAAAGCATTGAGCTTTTTGCAGATTTCAGTACCTTTGCAGGTGTACAAACACTCGTGGGAACGACAGGAAGGTTTATAAAAAAACAATGAAAATCGGTTGATTTTTTCGGAAGTTACACGCGTCCGAACAAACGGACACAAGGTTTATATATATATATATATATATATATATATTTATATATATATAAAGACCTTGAACTAATCTCGTAATCCGCTGACAACATAACTGCGAATATGCAAAGTACAGTAGATATGTAAATGTACGTGAAGATTGTTCCCGGTTGAGGACTACAGCAAACCCTGATTGCAATATTGGTTCCTGCACATTTTGAATACTTGCGCCATATGTAAAATTAAGTTTACTACGTACCTGGTCACTTCAGTCAATGCGTCGGTCAAAGGTAAATGTGAAACTATTAGGAACGTGCCAAAGAGTAGAGACAATAATAAATAGACCATTCCTTAACACGATTGCTTCTGCAGCGGCGATGGAAACGAAATGCAGCGATGCCAAGGCGTACATACAAATTTTGTGATTCCGATAATTTTAAAACTCGGGGGACCCTGGCCGTCAAAAGTGAAAAATGGTTGTAGGTATAGGGTATTCACGGTAAAGTGAGCACTTTTTGAACCCCTTTCATTTGGAATGATAGATATAAATATATTTTATTGTAGCCTTAGAGGTTAACTTTCGAGTCCGGTGAAATATATACACTGTGTTTATTGCTTACATGGCAATATTGATTTCAAAAAGTGGATGAAGGATAAAAGATGGCTGATAGGAAAAAGTAACCAGGGTCTTAAAAGTTTTCACAATACTGTGAACAGTCCTTAGGCGAGCGGCGTAATCCTTACGTCACATCTAGTCGCAAACACGTCGCAGCGAGGTGGCAATGTCGAATTTAGGTGGCGTCCTATTTGTGACGTAAAATCTACGCTGTTTTTCTAGGCCATGAATCGATTAGTAATCTTTCGACGTTGAAACGACGTCTAATATCGATGCATTTTGCGACCGATACTTGTTCGACCTTTAAATGACGTGTTTTTTACTTCGCAGAGTCAAATGCATGACTTAGAGAACGATTATAGTCCATATTTTATTAAAACGAATTAATTAAAAGTGAATAAAAACAATAAGTAGTATTAGTTATTTTCATTTTGGCGCAGGCGTTAAGGCGAAGGAGCCAGGATCCGTCCGCCATCTTGGATGACGTAACGAATTTTCCCGTTTTCCCTTAAAAACACTCAAAATTCCTAGAATTTCCCTTTGAGTTTCCCGAATTTGCCTTTTCCCATTTTCCCCTCAAAAAAAGCACTGAGCCTCCATTTGCAAAAACGAGCTCCAGAAAGGCAATTTTCGAGCCATTGAAGCAATTTGGGGGGAGGGGGGGGGAGAAACTCGCCGAGGATCAGCGGATATAGCAGCACTCGCAAGTTCACCCCCCTCCCCTAGCAATTATTATAAAAAACTGAAAAAAAAATTCTAAAATATTGAAGAACATATAACGTTACACTGCCCTACACCTTGCACATCCCACCACCCTCACCTCACCCCCTATCCATCCCAACCCCTTGGCAATTATTATAAAATCAAAATAAATCGAAAAAATAACTAAAAATTGAGGAACATATACTGCTACCCCACACTCCCCCCTGGCTCAACACCAATCACCCTAGCCATCAACCCCTACCCCTACCTATCCACCTTACAATCATAAAAATCGAGAAAAATCACGTAATAAAACCATATTAATAAATAATAACAAAAAAAAAGTAATGTGTTCGACGATTTTTTAATTAATCTATTTTTAACATTTTTTCTTGATTTTTGAGTTCAAGATCATTGGGGTCAAGGCCACCGGCATACAACATGGGTGTTGGAGTCAGTAATGCAATATGTTCCAAAATGTTTATTAGTTTATTTCGATCTTTACAATTTTTTCTAGATTTTTAGTNCCTACCCCTACCTATCCACCTTACAATCATAAAAATCGAGAAAAATCACATAATAAAACCATATTAATAAATAATAACAAAAAAAAGTAATGTGTTCGACGATTTTTTAATTAATCTATTTTTAACATTTTTTCTTGATTTTTGAGTTCAAGATCATTGGGGTCAAGGCCACCGGCATACAACATGGGTGTCGGAGTCAGTAATGCAATATGTTCCAAAATGTTTATTAGTTTATTTCGATCTTTACAATTTTTTCTAGATTTTTAGTTTTCAAGGTAATTGACGTCAAGGTTAAGGTCGTCAACAATCACCATGGTGGTCGGAGGTCTCCGATGTTAAATCTAGCTTAATTTTTATAATTATTTGTCTATGATTTTTCTCGGTTTTTTTTATGATTAGGAAGGGGTAGCGGTTGATGGTTAGTGTGAAGGGGTTGTTCAGGGGGAAGGTGGGGTAATATTACATGTTTCTGAATTTTTCTTATTTCTCTTGATTTTATAATAATTGCGAGGTGGTGAGGGGGTTAGGTGAGGATAGTGGGATGAGCAAGGGGTAGGTGTTATGTTATATGTTCTTCCATTTTTTTTTTCGAGTTTTAGCAATTTTTTTATAACAATAGGCAGTTTATAGTGGCAGTGGGGGGCGAGGGGTAGATGTGGTAGGTGCAGGATAGCAGTTGGGTGAAAGGGGGCAAGATCTGCTGATCCTCCCTGGACCTGGCTCGGAGTCGTGAATCCTCTTACTGATCTGAGGATTAAGTGGCTGATACTACTAAGAGCCTCAAATCCTCTTGCTCGCTTGATGACTTTTCGGCTCTTGCTTCGAGAAGCTTCGGATTGATTTTCCTCATTTTCCCCTTTTTTTTGAAAAGTTTTTGGTGAATGACGTGATTTTTTTTTGTAAAATAGTTGATTTCGGAAATAATTTTTGGGGTAAAGTTGTCGGAAAATATGGCCGCCGACGGACCGGAATGACAGATCAGGAGATGACGTCATCAAAGAGCAGCGTGGCTCCTAGCTCCTTCGCCTGCGCCAGAAGGAAAATAACTATACTACTACAATATTATTATTTTAACATTTTTATTAGTATTACATCTCGTTATTCAGACGTTTAGCATCAATTTAATACTTGCATGCAGTGTTCGTTTCAGTTTATCGAATGGCGTCGTGGACGCGTGGGCATGGGGAATGTGATGCGATCGAGTGTGTATTTGTGTGCCCACATATTATTGTTTAGACATAACATTCCAGTAAGTAAATGCACTTAAGTACCTTTACGTATTGGTGTTTTATGATGCTGGTGGTCGATTTCAAGCGTACTTGGAATATTGTTGCGTGGGTTCACACCAAGTTTGTGTTAATGGTTTCCAGTTCAGCCACTGCCATTAATGCAACTATTGTTATTGTTACTGCTATTACTATAAATGTAACTTAAATTTTGTTTGCAAATAGCTTAATCGGCCTGTTCAAGAGTCTCTGATAAAAGAAGTCTTGTCCCATACAGCACGACGACGTTGGAAAAACGTCGATGAGACGCACCATCAAGAAGTTGGGGACGTCGCAGGGACATCCCGAATGCCACCATGGCGTAGCAGCGACGTCGGGGAACATCCAAATGTCCGTGGGGCCGCGGTAGCTGAGTGATTAGACTGCTCCCCCCCCCCAAGGCAAACCGGGTTCAATCCCCGGCCGGGCCACTCCCGGATTCCAGATTTTCGCAAGTGGGAATCGAGCCGGACGATGCCGCTGGTCGGCGGGTTTTCTCGGGATCCTACGCCCCCCCGCCCATGCATTCCGGTGCTGCTCCATTCTCCTCTCATTTTCTCCCACTAAACTCATCCAAATGTCGCAAGAGGGACATTCCAAGGGGTTAGGGGCCTCGGTTGTAAACAGTGGCAGAGCCATTGTGCAGATCTAGATTTTCGTTGGACCTAGGAGAATATAAAATTTTCCAGGCGTACCAATAGCTTAGATCCATAGAAAATTTTCAAATTTAAGCTTCTGGATTGGCACCTTTGTCTTCCGGAGACAATATAACAAACATTAGGAATTTGGACAAATGGTAAATTTTTTGGGAAGTAATATAAAAGGTCAATCTGTGAGGATGATACTGTGGACAGAGAATAAAAGTGTTTTTTCGTTAGTTGGTTGTTGATTGCTATTCGCAGATACCAGAACACATATACATATCAGCTATAAAAGTTAGCATTTATTAATTTTTAAAAATTATTTTATGGTTCTTCTGAACTTTAATTTGTGAACAAACGTAATATATATTAATTTTATTATTTACGATGAAAAACCTCAGTTTGATAAAATTAGATTGATTTTAGCTTACACCAAACATGTTTACGTGACTGGGCAAATATCAAAGTAAAACAGCAAAGTTTTGAGCGGTGGTACAGGATTATTAAAATATTAAGTTATTACAGGCTTAAAACCAAAGAAGACGGCTCATTCTGGGTTTCAGTTACCATGTTTTAGTTCGAAAATCGTACCGGATTTAAGTCAACCGGAGTTGATTCAACTCCGGATTTTCCAAAAACCCACTTGCATACACAAAATTTGTACCGGAATTAAGTCAACTCGGAATTTTCGCATTACTGTGCACTTCAAGACCTACCGGAACTAAGTCAACTTTAGTTGACCATATTCCGGATACATTTCAGTACAGCCCCTTAGTTGGGATGCGGAAATAAGTCAACCCGGAATTGCCACAACTCCGGGTTTTGTGGAACACGGAAATGGTTCGACTCGATTTTATGCTACCTTATTTCTGACTTGTAAATAGTCCCGGAATACAGTCAACTCCGGATTTGCAAGCTCTAACCAGTAAATAGTACCGGAATATAGTCAACTCCGGATTTGCAAGCTCTAATCAGACACAAGAAGTATACCGGAATTTACTCAGCAGATCACTGACGGACTCTAGGTGTCAATATTTGCTCGTAGGATCCAACATTANAAAGTATACCGGAATTTACTCAGCAGATCACTGACGGACTCTAGGTGTCAATATTTGCTCGTAGGATCCAACATTAGATGCCGAGTCACGCTTCTCAGCTATCTTCTAACGGGCGTGACCATTAAATTAATTATTGACAACCTCTGTTGAATTAGTCATGATGTTCCGTAAATGTAATGTGTTTATCTCCTTAGTTTTGAAATTCGGTTGGTAATTCTGTTTCTTGTCATCAGAGAAGTAGCATGTATAATACACATGTTTCTGCGGGATTACTGCATTAATTTTGATAGCTTTATAGTTTTCACTTTCGTGGCCTCAAATTTTACTGTGAATATAACCATAACAAGTACGACACATCGTTATCAAAAGCATTGGCGTAATCANGGTGGTTGGGATATAAATTTTCTTCATTTCTTGATAGCCTATAGCCATATAAAAACTAAAAACCATTCATATTTCGATTTAGTGTTTATTATTTTTCATTTCAATTCAGAGAGAAACAACTATTGTGTAAAATATTGAGATAAAATGCAGCAAACTAACCGTTTACTCAAGAAAAACATTAATTTTATAATATTGCTTTGAATAAGGTGTTTATAACTATTTAGAATATCAATAACATTGGTACTAAATTTCTTTGAAAGAAAAAACGNTTGCTTTGAATAAGGTGTTTATAACTATTTAGAATATCAATAACATTGGTACTAAATTTCTTTGAAAGAAAAAACGGAGAGTACCTATACATTAATCTGTGGTGGTATGATAAACATCTCGATAAATTATTTTTTGTCTATAGTAATTCTTTTTTATAGAAATAAATATTTTTAGCACAAGGCACGCAACAGGACTTAAAATCACGAAATTGCAACTTTCANATTCTTTTTTATAGAAATAAATATTTTTAGCACAAGGCACGCAACAGGACTTAAAATCACGAAATTGCAACTTTCAATACGCTGTTGATTACGTTAAGCAGCAAATTTATATGATAGTATGCTGAGCACGTGTGTACTATACTGCAAAGTAAAGGAGTAGTAACATACAGCGAGACAAATTTAGTCATGTGGTTTCCCCAACGCTTGCGAACGCGAATAGACTCGCAATTAATGTATGCGCGCGCGGACGTACGGCAGGTTGCATTATTAAAGCTTGCAGGCGAAATGTGAGCAAAATACCTATTATTTCCGGTTTGACTGAAACCCGAACTAGAAGACACTGTTGCTACAACCCAGAACTGAACGCCTGAGAAGTTTCATACCTATCACATAGACCTCAGAAAATAATGACTTACTGGATGAATGAATTATTTTAGAAATTAAATTATGTATTTTTGCCCATGAAAAGTGTTTCGTTAATAACAACACTTTTTCCAATCTTCATAAAACAGTATATACGTATACCTGAAAAAGAGATGTTTTTACACATAATAACATCAATGCAAGTAATTTTTCGGCTACGTGGCTTGATAGAAGAAGAAATATCTCATCACCTGTGTGTGTTGTAAATTGACCATTTAAAAAAAAATTCAAGAAATTAATGAGTTTTGCGGCAATTTNTTTTCGGCTACGTGGCTTGATAGAAGAAGAAATATCTCATCACCTGTGTGTGTTGTAAATTGACCATTTAAAAAAAATTCAAGAAATTAATGAGTTTTGCGGCAATTTTAAATTAATTACATGTTACGTGGAGCGCCTGAGGGGCGTATCTAAGTTCATGAGAGATCAAGGTCTTGATAAAAATAGAAAAACTAAATTCAATAATTATATTTATTCTCAATACTACAAACAGTCATACATCTGTTATTTACCAGTCTGAGCTTCCTAGTAACTATTATTATTAATGAACACAGTCTTTACTCTTGCTAATGTCCCTTAAACTGCTCCAATTATATCCACACATTTAGTTAAAACTGTCTATTTCCATCGTCCCGAATGTCTCTTCACTCAACATCCTGTCCACAGTACTGCAGATCAGTCCCACTCTTCACTGCACACAAACTCGCCGACTCACTCTCGCAGATCGCTGCAGTCGTCCCTCGCCGCTCAGAATATCGCTGAACTGTCGCTTAAGGTCACACGAGACGCCAAACTCTCGGCTCTTAATCACCTCCTCATCAGAGGCCCACATGTGGTATTTATACTTGAGGTAGGTGCCGTCTAGAGCATTCTCGGCAATCCAAGTTGTTCTGGGAAAAGTAATGGCGATGATGACGACATTCCTGCGTGATAAATTGAGATATATGAGGTTCTCAGGGTCAACGAGGCACAAGCCGTGATAAGTTTATCGGCGTGTGCGGCAGCATCCTTTACGATAGGCCGCTCGCTCCGAATAATGTTACAAACTTAACCTCCAGCTCTCGGCGCCTTCCCACACATAGGAATCACTGGGCAGACATGAAACAATACTCTGTATCGCTAATGAGCTAAGCAATACTAGTTCCAACATTAAGTTTGGTTTTAATATTATCTTATAACTACAAGTATATTTAAATGACTTTCGTAGTCAAATATTTAACTTGCTTGAATTTCTTATACGCTAGGTTTCGATATACACCACGTATTTTGTCACGCATGAATGTAAATACAAAATAAAATATAATTTTACGATTTCAAACTTGGCTGACCAAACCCAGAGAACTTGACATACCTTAATATTCTTAAAAGAAAGGGTATTCCACGTAAATACATAAGTAATGAAGAGACAGGGGTTCTGAAGGAAGGTAACTTTACCTAAAAATATATAATTTAATTTTGTGTATTTAAACTTAATCTTACAACAATATTAACAGAAACAAACTTAGCCCGTTAGTCAAATAATATAGGTTAACAAGAAACAACAATTCAATCCACTTCAATTCCTTTATTGTTCCATGTGACTACACATTTGTGCAATGTACATGTAGCGTTGGAATTCAATTTTAAATAATTAAATTATAAAAAAAACCCCCTCACATTTACAAATATCGTTCAAAAATTATAACAAACCCAAATACAAACAATTGATAATTGGTACAAAACCATTACAGTTGGAACAACAAATCGCGTAAAGTAAAAATTCAACATTATTGTAGGTACTTCTTCCAACTTTTATGAAACGCTGATAAAGTTATACTTCCAGGATATTCCTCCACCTCATGCAAACAAAGCTTAATCAAGTCTAGAAAATTACGCCAAAGGGATTGGGACACCACATTCGTGCACGCTCAGTGTAATAATATTTTGCATACAAACTATTTCTTACCAAGTATTACCAGAACACCCATTTTCTCTGTTTTTATTAATATAAATTATAAATTAAATAATATAAATTATAGACAAANGATCAGTCCCACTCTTCACTGCACACAAACTCGCCGACTCACTCTCGCAGATCGCTGCAGTCGTCCCTCGCCGCTCCGGAATCGCTGAACTGTCGCTTAAGGTCACACGAGACGCCAAACTCTCGGCTCTTAATAACCTCCTCATCAGAGGCCCACATGTGGTATTTATACTTGAGGTAGGTGCCGTCTAGAGCATTCTCGGTAATCCAAGTTGTTCTGGGAAAAGTAATGGCGATGATGACGACATTCCTGCGTGATAAATTGAGATATATGAGGTTCTCAGGGTCAACGAGGCACAAGCCGTGATAAGTTTATCGGCGTGTGCGGCAGCATCCTTTACGATAGGCCGCTCGCGCCGAATAACGTTACAAACTTAACCTCCAGCTCTCGGCGCCTTCCCACACATAGGAATCACTGGGCAGACATGAAACAATACTCTNCGTTACAAACTTAACCTCCAGCTCTCGGCGCCTTCCCACACATAGGAATCACTGGGCAGACATGAAACAATACTCTGTATCGCTAATGAGCTAAGCAATACTAGTTCCAACATTAAGTTTGGTTTTAATATTATCTTATAACTACAAGTATATTTAAATGACTTTCGTAGTCAAATATTTAACTTGCTTGAATTTCTTATATGCTAGGTTTCGATATACACCACGTATTTTGTCACGCATGAATGTAAATACAAAATAAAATATAATTTTACGATTTCAAACTTGGCTGACCAAACCCAGAGAACTTGACATACCTTAATATTCTTAAAAGAAAGGGTATTCCACGTAAATACATAAGTAATGAAGAGACAGGGGTTCTGAAGGAAGGTAACTTTACCTAAAAATATATAATTTAATTTTGTGTATTTAAACTTAATCTTACAACAATATTAACAGAAACAAACNTAACTTTACCTAAAAATATATAATTTAATTTTGTGTATTTAAACTTAATCTTACAACAATATTAACAGAAACAAACGTAGCCCGTTAGTCAAATAATATAGGTTAACAAGAAACAACAATTCAATCCACTTCAATTCCTTTATTGTTCCATGTGACTACACATTTGTGCAATGTACATGTAGCGTTTGAATTCAATTTTAAATAATTAAATGATAAAAAAAAACCCCTCACATTTACAAATATCGTTCAAAAATTATAACAAACCCAAATAAAAACAATTGATAATTGGTACAAAACCATTACAGTTGGAACAACAAATCGCGTAAAGTAAAAATTCAACATTATTGTAGGTACTTCTTCCAACTTTTATGAAACGCTGATAAAGTTCTACTTCCAGGATATTCCTCCGCCTCATGCAAACAAAGCTTAATCAAGTCTAGAAAATTACGCCAAAGGGATTGGGACACCACATTCGTGCGCGCTCAGTGTAATAATATTTTGCATACAAACTATTTCTTACCAGGTATTACCAGAACACCCATTTTCTCTGTTTTTATTAATATAAATTATAAATTAAATAATATAAATTATAGACAAANAGTATTACCAGAACACCCATTTTCTCTGTTTTTATTAATATAAATTATAAATTAAATAATATAAATTATAGACAAAATATAAATACAAGTTGAATCTACTTAAAAATAAGGTATTTTAATGTTAACACAATTAAAAACACCTCTGATACTTGGCATAATTAGGAAACAACCAAACACGACATACACTGAAGCACCAAAAAAACTGACTGGTACACCTGCCTAATATCATGTAGCCCCCCCCCCC
>NQII01000272.1:234689-246591 GCA_002778355.1 Clitarchus hookeri | reverse complement strand
CATTTCTCGTGCGCCGACTATAACACAACGTTCAAACTCACTTAAATCTTGATAACCTGCCATTGTAACAGCAGTAACCGTTCTAGCTGCCAACCGCATTGCGTTACTCTGATTGGTTCCATACCTCTGTTATTTGCATACGCATGCCTATACCAGTTTTTTTTTTATCTTCCGTGTATATGGGGGTGATTTTTCACAAAGGTTTGATCCAAAAAGTGTGAAGAAACTGCAAATAGACTATACAGAAGGTTCTATACAAATAAATGGTTTCTGTGCTACCTTTGTTTAAAGTATTATCAACATACAGCGGTAACTTACTCATGTTTATATAACAGAAAACATTATCATCTTAATTTAAATTGTAAATTCTTTTGTGTGTTTCATGTATTTCCCCAAAGATAGAATTACAGTACATCTTATATTTGGTTTCAATATGTTTAACAAGTGAATGGTTTTGATACTAGATGGCAATGTGTTGTATAATTTTATGGTAGAGTAGAGAGGACCTTTGGAGAAAACCTGATGTATTATCATAAATTAAGTGTAATTTATCATTGCTCTGAGTTAAATATATACAAATATCAGGATTTTGCAGTTGTCCTCTAAAATGTTTATTTATAAGCAAAGAATAAAATTTCGTAAATATATACAGACTTGAAAAAGATAAAATGTCAAGTTTTCTAAAAAGTTTTTTGCATGATGCTTTATTGCTACTGTTAGTCATAATGCTTTGTTAGCTGAAAATTATTAAGTCATTGGTGGGGTTACCCCAAAAAATAACCCATCAGAAATAAGACTCCTTAAAAAACGTTTCATATACGGAAGGCTAATAACTCTGTACCATGTAAGTTGGCCAGATTCTGACAGGTCTGCGAAAGTAGCGCCACTGTTTGCATCTGACTACATATCCATCTGCCATCAGCTGATAGGCCACATGGCAATGATGATGTTTATTTTCATGCTGTCATTATCAGCCGATCCCCTTGTCAATGTACTGTTCGTGGGACGTTTTAGGCAAAATTTCTACTCAGAAATACGTAGCTGCGATTGTATATTAGTAATAGTAATGTGTACATAAATCAGTAAATTGTTGTGTTAAAGGGTAAAAATATAAATAATTAATTTAAAATTTAGTAACTACAAAAAAATGTAATACTAAACAAATTTTAAGATATTTTATATTGACGTCTGTAAAAAAAATCAGTAGGTTTTAAAAGTAAAAATATAAAACCTTGCAAAAAATTTAATGTTTGCTAACTCTTTTTATTTGTCCGAGACAGTGAATTTGGGATAGCATTTGCGAAACGTTACTTGTAGCTATTATCACACATTGGACATTATAGCTAATATATTCGAGTTGGAAATATGTGATGTGGAATAACGTTAGAATTGCTCAACAACTATTCACGTGTGCCCAACTTTCTTTGAAAACAAGGAAATGGATTTTCGGAGAACAATATGGCGTATAATTTACGTAGACGAACAATTATCTGCCGAATATAAATCACTAGTACTCAAAATCATTGTACACGAAATGTAAGTTACTTTAAAAAGTATGCAGAGCTCGCGAAAAATAAAACTATTGGTATCTGTTCATAAATTTATATATGTTGCACGTGGAAAGATTTTTTTTTTGTGGCTGGCAATTTTTCAGGAAAAATCAGATAGGTAGCACGCACATCCTGTCTGGGGCAAAGTCTGAGCTTATTTTGCTCGATAGCATATTTTTAAAGTTGACTGTTCTTCTATTACTGGCTCGGAACAACACAAATTTGAAATNCCGATAGGTAGCACGCACATCCTGTCTGGGGCGAAGTCTGAGCTTATTTTGCTCGATAGCATATTTTAAAAGTTGACTGTTCTTCTATTACTGGCTCGGAACGACACAAATTTGAAATATATTTCGTCAAATTATTAGAAAAAATAATTCAACAATATTTCTGTATGCTTTTCGAATTAATATCAAGCACGTAATGAAAGCTGGGTTGGAGAGGGGCGATTAAGAAGTGAAAAAAGAATATGAAATTGAGTTTCATTTGGATACAAATCGTTTTAATTGTGACTTTAATTTTGAACACCTATACATTTCTACTTTAGCACGAAGGTTAGTTTCTAACTCTAAAAACCGCTGTTTTATGACCACGTAAAATAAAATGTATTAATTAACCTACAAACTCTTTCTTGTGGTGCGTATTTTCGGCTGGTCTAATGTGCGTCTGCAGTGCACTCAGAATAGCCAACATAATATTAACTTTTGTTCGTTCGTGCATCAGCTGATACAGGATTTTGTAAATGGAACGTTGTTTGTTTTGAATACTTCAAATTGCCACTTACTGACTGTCAGAATCTGGCCAACTTATATGAAATGAAGTATACATTTTGTCAATACTGTTTTTACGGTAAAGCACATTTTGCTAATTTAGATGTTCATCAGCATGTACTCCTTAAAGTTTTCTAACATCTGTCCTGGATATTTCATTACTTCCTGTCTGTTAGGATACACAGGATTTATGAGCTTGAGTTGGTACTGTGCAAGGTTAGTTTGTTTATGTTGAACAGTTCGTAATGCCCATAATTACTTTTTTTAGTGTGCCAATAATTAGGAAGTGATATCAAAAGGACAATGAACCCAATCCCCTTCAAATACTCCATTGGATTCTGTACCATTTTAACAGGTTAAATTGAAAGGGTACCTACTAACAAAAATAATATCACTCATAAGCCTAAAATGAATCTCACTACATAATATAAGTAAAGGAAACAAATGAATATATGTAAACAAAACATCATGTACAACAATGACAATAATATACAAAAACAACAGTACCACTGACCACAATTTATATATTCATCTATTGAGTAAAAGAAGCACGAAATAAAGAAATATTCATGGTCTTGCCATTAATTTTTAGAAGTCTGATTTACTCAGTTGTTTAATGCTATATGGCATTCTATTGAAAACTAATTCCACAGATGTGAATTACATTTTTTATAATAGCAAGTAGTAATTGTTGACAAAATTAAAATTGTTACATAAACACTAAGACACAATTTTACCAATACTTACAATCAACAAAACCTAGCTGAAAAAACACACAAACACTTCAAACAATACCAGAATTTACTGAAAATACTAATACATTAATCACAGTAATTACATCTCTCACACTGGAATTTCAGTTCACCGAAAGTAAAGAAAAAACCTTTTATTTAATTATTCAAACAATGAAACATTGTACCATCTCAAGATGCACAGAGTATGCAAATATAGGTTGTGACGGTGCTCAGCATGACGAGGGATGGAGAGAATGAAGACAAATGTCTCACTGTCATTGCAAGACATGTCACCATGACTATTTGGAATCCTTCCATACTCTCTCTGCGTTGCTACATAGAAACCTCTTCTCCCCATTGAAGCATTTAGGGGTAAACACATGTACAGTTAATATGCTGTTTCAATTTCACAGTCAGCCAATTTGGGTGTATCCTTGGCACTAACGCTCATTAACTTGTGTGATCATAATTTATGATGATATTTACTTTAATATCACTTATACATTATTAGTTTGTCATAACTGTTTACACTACATCTGCATGCTCTTTCAAACATGGCTATATTTTTCCCAGAAACTATACTCCCTTCTAACATTCACTGGTGTAATGTGTGTAAAAAGTGACAGATAGAATTTTATTACCATGAAAATCCACTTGTATCCACATCATGCATAATAATAATCCTTGCTCAAATAAGACTATCAAGTACAAAGACATTTTCAGTATACAGTACATACTTCAAACTAGAAATAGACAACAAATAAAGTTGTTGAAGAATAATATACACATGCTATCAGTTTCAATAAGACATCCAGCAAATCACAATGTCAACAGGAAAATATAATCAAGCACATATTCAACCAGAAACATTTTAACAATAGGGCTTTGGTGAAGAGAGAGGTAAAAATACTAAATACACTGAGGTACATTCAACAATTGGAATCATGTAAGAAGACGANATGTCAACAGGAAAATATAATCAAGCACATATTCAACCAGAAACATTTTAACAATAGCGCTTTGGTGAAGAGAGAGGTAAAAATACTAAATACACTGAGGTACATTCAACAATTGGAATCATGTAAGAAGACGAAACACGCGACATAAAAGCATGTAAAGATGATGTGCAATACCAAGGTAGCAAAAAACCAGCTTCAGTCAATACTTAATGATAGAAAGCATAGGGACTCACCTGAAAGGAAGGTTTCTGCACGTTANGAAACACGCGACATAAAAGCATGTAAAGATGATGTGCAATACCAAGGTAGCAAAAAACCAGCTTCAGTCAATACTTAATGATAGAAAGCATAGGGACTCACCTGAAAGGAAGGTTTCTGCACGTTAATTGTCCTATATATTGCTTTAATTAGACCACCTGTGTTGTAAATGTGTAGTCACATAATACAGTACATGTTTTTAGTGCACGAAAAAAATTGGATCTTTCTAAGTACAGGTAACATACTTTCTGGTATACTTAAACTGCAACAGAGTGGGTTGAAAGTATTAGGTATCTTACAGTGTGTATGGGCTTACCGTGTTTGAATGAGGAGTTTCTGTGATTTATCACTGCATAGTTCGGATTTAAAAAAATTTAGGGAAATAGAAGTACGTAGTTGCACTTTATTGTTTACGCAAATCAGTGTTGCTGCCCTCGACCCTTATGGCTAAGCATCGTGAACAAAAGTAAATCAGTATGCAGCATCCGCTGTTACCGTTAACGTGGAAAATTTGAACTCTGGTAGCTAGTGCCTACCCAATAGATGTTGGGTGCGGGGATGCATGTGAACAAGCTAATTGAATGTTTTTGCTCTCTGTTTCCACAGGTTGTGGTACTTTTAGACAAGATGCTTCATGTCAGATGCAAAGCGCTGACATAGAAGAATGCTCTATTTCCATGTTCCAGTGTATTAACCATATCATGTACAACTTGACATACTATATCTCTGTACTTTAAGCAGATCTATTGGATGCAATAAACTTTAACTAAAACTCTACTTCCTGAAGCACGCGCAATACAGAGCACATAGGACCACGCCAATTTAACTGATTCATATTGTTTCCCCGGACTGTTGCATAAAAGTTTCTCATACGAATTTGGTCAAAAAAAAAACCCATGGAGCTAAATCAATGCCCCCTCCCCTCAAACTATTGCTTGCACTATGGGCAGCAGAGTTGCACTGATTTTGTGTGAAATCACAGTTCTGGAACCATTAGTGGCCTTTTTTCTACCTCTTTAATGATTTCCTTGTTTTAAATGTGTTTTACCCCACAATTCCCCTGGTTTTCACTATCATCCTATCTGTCGTGTATCTTAGCTTGTATATAGCATATACCAATGCGACCATGCTTTAGTTATTAATAGTACTATCAAAACATACAAATTTCTGGAATTATGAACATTTCCTTCAAATGAGCCACTAACTTTCCATACTGAAATACTCACCAGATTCAAAATAGGATTTACCAAGGGCGATAGTTTATATGGTAACTCAAATTGTGTTCTCAGAATTTACAGGAGAGAGAAAACCATTAGAAGTTAGGTAATGCGATGGGTGAGAATTATAAATTTGTATATCAAAAAATGAGATGATATTACAAAGTTCTATGCGACAGTCTGAACATTCTGATTGGGTATTTATATTTGATAGACCTACAATAGCACAATATTTTACTGTATTACAGATATGTATGTTGTTTTTGATTATCTTGTAAGTCAAGAGTACCATGTATCATCGCGTGTGTACAACCTTAATGNACAGATATGTATGTTGTTTTTGATTATCTTGTAAGTCAAGAGTACCATGTATCATCGCGTGTGTACAACCTTAATGAAAAAAAAAAAATTGTTAGAGTTGTATGTGGACACTTACGTGTCTAATTCTAATCTATATGTATATGAAGTTTTAGTGTGTTATGTGTCACATACAACCCCTACAGAAATATATATTTTCCTTGTGTATTGTTGCATGTTGTACATATAAATGTTTGTTATACAGTGCATCTACTTCTAGCACAGACAAATAGGCTTTCTAGTAAACACAAAATTGTAATAGGAGCAGGTTCTATGGGTGATTTCCTCAATTTATGCAAGGAAAGAGGGCAGGTAATTAAATTTAAATGTGTACGTTAACCAACTAACTCATNGGTGATTTCCTCAATTTATGCAAGGAAAGAGGGCAGGTAATTAAATTTAAATGTGTACGTTAACCAACTAACTCATTTTCACGATAGCTCAAGTGTTTTTATTCTTGTTCTTAATTCCTATTTCTTTGTTCTTTCCAGGACAAGTGAGTAGCAGGAGTACGATGGAGCTAACGATGATGATCGCGAATATTGTCAGGTAAGTACTACCAAGAATGATTCAACTTAATAATCAGAATTCTTTTGAATTGTAGGTATTACTGGGCAGGGAGTGTGAGATTTTTTTTGAAGGTTCTTACTAAACCACATTCTTACCATTAGCTGTTTTGTAAGGTAACTCTCAAATTGATATGGTATCATCTGGTTTATCCTAGGATATTGTTCCTAGTGATATGTGGGTTTCCAGAGCTTTTGTAGAGCCCAAAATGTATTAGCAGTAATTAAAAAGCCAAGCCACAAACTAGCCATGGTTACACAGATCTATATATTGTTTCACAGACCAGAAGACGATATATCTGAGAGCAAAAAAGAAATTGTAAGTAATGCTGCCAAGTTCCGAAATTTCTCTTCCTCTTGAAAGCGACGACGCTGCCATAACTGAAACTAAAAATGAGGGCATGAAACTTGTTAAAAAACCAAAAAGAGATCCAAATTCATGGAAGTGTAATATTAGGAAAACGAAATGCCAGGAAGACAAAAGTCATATTTTGGTTCGCAATAAGTTTGTTCCAGTCAAAAGCATAAAAAACCCAAAAGGACTGTATGAATTTATATGCAGATTGGATTGCAAATAACTCCANTTGTTCCAGTCAAAAGCATAAAAAACCCAAAAGGACTGTATGAATTTATATGCAGATTGGATTGCAAATAACTCCAGAACTGAGAAACCAATTACAAAAAAATATATTATTCCCGTAATCAACACGGGAAACGACACTTCCTCGCTTCAACCAGCGACATGAAACATGTGATGAGACACAGACGGGGAAAGACCAAGTATAATTCTAGAAGGAAATAAACATTTACCTACTTTTTTTTACAGTTGATGGACAGAAGAAACAATTTTTCCTTGGAAATCTTGTTATCAGTCAGAAACCTANTACCTACTTTTTTTTACAGTTGATGGACAGAAGAAACAATTTTTCCTTGGAAATCTTGTTATCAGTCAGAAACCTATTTATACTACTCGTAAGATGAAAAACCCCACGACTAATGTAACTAGTGCTCCTAAGAAAGTTAAAAACACAAAGAGGTGTGTGCCAAAAACCTTAAAAAATGATGTCAGCAACCATATAGCTTCTTTTGCAAAAGTCAGCCGCACTATTGCAGGAAAGGGAGACAAAAAGGAATTTCTTGAATGTCAATTAAATGCATCAGAAATGTAGACTGTACAAAAATTAAAACGAAGGAATAAGACAAAGATTTGGTCAAGGAACGTATGTATAGAGAAAACTTTAACACAGGATTTAATCTGTCCTTTCACAAGCCAAAAAAAGATCACTGTAATCTTTGTGAAGAGATAAGACTTGATGAAATCTGAAGATAGATTAACAAAAGAGAAATACGATGAATATAGAAAAGTAAATTTCAGAAAATGAAGCAGCAAGGCAAGAAAATGACAATAAGGATGATATACAGTACCAACATTATGCTTTGACCTGGGAAATGTTATGACATCTCAAGACAAGACATCAGTTCTTTCTTTTACTATAGTATGCTAAATGTTTATAATTTAACTGCTTATGTCATAAAATAACAGCATTTATTGCTTCATATGGCATGAGGTTATGATGGGGAGAACAGGGAATGATATAGCAAGTGCCCTTGTGAAGATTTTAAAGGTGGTACTCGAGGATTGCCCTGATTTGAAAGAACTTGTAATTTGGGGCGACTCGTGTGAAACAGCTTTTGACGTTTGCTCTGTAGAAATTCCTGAGAAATCATAAATCTCTTGTCAAAAATAACAATGAAGTTCTCTGTTCCAGGCCATAGTTGTATTCAAGAGGTCGACCGACAGTGCTCACAGTGCCACAGAAAGGTTTCTTGATAAANTCTGTTCCAGGCCATAGTTGTATTCAAGAGGTCGACCGACAGTGCTCACAGTGCCACAGAAAGGTTTCTTGATAAACCAGATTATGGAAATGAGGCCTCAAGACTTGAAGAACTATCAGGCTTGCGCTAAGGTTCTTTAAGTTCAAGCAAGTGCCATGCACTAAAGTCTGCACTCAAACGGTCAAAAGAACCAGCTATTTAATGTTGTTTTCAAGACAAGCTTTCTTCTGTTGACTTCAAGGAAATTTATTTGGTGGCATCAGCTATATAACTGGCACGAGGACAGTTGTCAGAAANTTTTCTTCTGTTGACTTCAAGGAAATTTATTTGGTGGCATCAGCTATATAACTGGCACGAGGACAGTTGTCAGAAAGAAGACTACATGCCAAGAACCAGCAACTGAAGCGTCGATGCCATTCCTGGGTAGTGAAACATCAATTAATGCAGCACCACTGTCCCTGGACAGTGAAACACCATTATTTGATGCAACACCATGGACGGTGAAACACTTTATCAAATGTATCAGTTCTATGTGTAATAACCATACTTTTTACAGGAATGGAATACAATGGTGGTGTAGGAACATGATCGTCTTACTCATTTCTACGTGAATTAGTCAGTGTGTTGACAGGTGTACGAGCTTTAAACCCCCGTTCTCGTAACTCCCAGTGCAGTCAAGGTGCTAGCTGCACTGTCAAATTCATAGGTGATGATATTACGTGGCGACGCACCACGTTCCCGGTCAGTCAACACACATCGCCCACCTGGCCATTGATTTACCCTGGCTGTGCCTTCCCATTTTCACGTCACGTCACTTCACTATCACCTGCCCCCGGCGACTTAATGGATCGCTTACTGATGTAACGGCCAATAACTACACCACAGTCAAAGTTATCGAGCTCCCTTGCTCGACACATTCTGCCAGTATCCCAAAGTACTGACCAACATCGAGCCTTGTGCCTAGTTTTATAGCAGCTGTAATAATATCTAGGAATGAGTATACATTTACAGAGAGTTGTCTGAATACTTTTAATAAGATACTGCAAATAAACCCCTGCTACAAGCAATGTTAACCTCATAACCTTTTTTTATATAAGACTACAGAATGTTTTACTTTCACAGTTACTCAGTGTTGCATGTGCAATGTCCTTTAGATGGCTAATGAGAGTTAAGATAAAGAGGGCTAACTTTGATACAAATTTCCCTCCTGTTAAATTTTTCTTCCACATGTTTAAAATGTTCAGTGGTTAAGCTGGCACCATTGAATACCTGAAACTTCCCATTGAAATAGAGGACACACAAATAGTTTTCAGTGTCACAAATTCACTTAAACTTGTCACAAAGTACCACCACCCTCTTACAGTATGCATTGTTGTGGTGGAAGTGTATCATGTCTGCTTAAACTGCTAAAAGAGATCAGTACTGGTTTGAAAACATGCAAGTATTGTGCCATTTCATTACATANTCATGTCTGCTTAAACTGCTAAAAGAGATCAGTACTGGTTTGAAAACATGCAAGTATTGTGCCATTTCATTACATAATATGACATTCAATATCACAAAATGATTTAACATGGGAACATTAGTTAATTAATTAATTCTGTAATGCAGTTCAGNTTCAATATCACAAAATGATTTAACATGGGAACATTAGTTAATTAATTAATTCTGTAATGCAGTTCAGAGCATATGGTGCAACAAGTAGTAGAAGGTTACAGCACAACAATCACATTGAATGTGATGGCCGAACTCCCAGAATTCCAAACGCAGCCTTCAGACACCATATAGTACTTATGAAAATGGAAAAGCATTTACATAAGCATGTGTGTGCATGTGCGTACTCACCAATGTGCACAGTTTACTTTTGAATGCTGACATTAAGCAACCGCTTGTTTATGTTAGGCCCCTTACATGTGGGCGACAAAAAGTGGTCGAACCCGGTGATATTTGAAGCTGAAACTCAGCGACAGTTGTCGCCCAACCTGGCTACTTGTGTTCCCAACTCGGCAACAGAAGTTAATGATTCTAAGTTTATTAAAAATAATTTGCAGTCATGGTTTCTGAAGAGGAAGCATTGTCGGGTGTTCAACTCCAAATACGTGGAAGACAATTTCGGAAGTTCTGGGTGCATACGTGTAGAAGTGCGTGCTCAGTATGGGCAATTTCACATTTTGTATTACGATTTACGGAATTTTCCGGATAGGTTTTTCAATTCCTTTTAGATGTCTAAATTTTCTTTCTTTGAACTACTGGAGGACATCTAACTTACGAGGAATGACACTGTGGTGAGGAAGATAACAATACCAGAAGTACGACTTAAAAATATATTAGGTAACTGTGACCTTTATTCAAAACTTTTATGCTATGGAGAACATAGAAATACATATACTAATATTAAAAATGATTATTAATTGTAATACAGTGAAATCCCGATATTTTGCATCCCGATTATTCATATATCCCGCTAATTCGTGCAAAATTGCAGGTCCCTTGAGAAAATCCCTTTAATTCGTAAAAAAAATACAATGCATTCCGGTCCCCTCGATAATACGTATTTACTTTGGTGCTCGAGCTCAATTGAAACGTCTTATAATTCTTATTTCCAACTTAATAATCTCGTTAACTTGTGATGTTTTTAACCCTAGACTGTACACCAGCTCTAGTTTTATGCAATTCGGGCAGGGTAAAAAAGACCGGAAGGGTACTGTGTGACGTAGGAGGGTTTGAAGGGCAGGTAATGACGCAGAGTAGGCTGTGAGACGATGTGTTTGTGATTCCCTGAACTAAGAGGCGCCTTGATGTCCGGTCTACAGTTATGAGAGGGTAGGAAGGAGCAGAGCGAGTGAAAAAGTAAGAGGGTTTGAAGGGCAGGTAATGACGCCGAGTAGGCTGTGAGGCGATGTGTCTGTGATTTTCCAGAACTAAGAGGTGCCTTGCTGTCTGGTCTACGGTTATGAGAGGGTAGGAAGGAGCAGAGCGAGTGAAAAGTTAGTCAGTTCGGTCTTAACCATGCCTCCGAAAAGAGCTAATAAGTCTCTTTCCATTAGAGAAAAAAAAAGAAATCATTAACGCCGTGGCCGGTGGTAATAAAAAAATTGACGTGTCGAAACGTTATAACGTTCCTCCTTCCACAATAACATCAATTCTAAAGAACAAGGACAAAATCGCCTCCCAGACATCAGAAAGCAAAGTAAAGTGTTTTAAGACTGGTGAGTATCCACACCTAGAAGAGAATTTAAAAAAGTGGTTTGCGCAAGCACGGAATGCGAATGTACTAGTTGAAGGAAACATTTTAAGAGAAAAAGTAAAAGTTCTCTCAGAAAAAAATGGGAATTAAAGACTTTTGTGCAAGTGATGGTTGGTTTGATAGGTTTAAAAAACGGCACAGCATAAAATTTAAGAAGCTTAGTGGGGAAAGTATCGGCCGACGTTTGTTCCGAGTGGAAAGACGAATTGGGAGAAATAATCGATTCTTATGAGCCCAACAACATTTTTAATGCCGATGAGACGGGGTTATTTTATAAGTGTTGTGGAGGAAAAAATAGTAAAGAACGTGTAACCATATTGTTGGCCGCCAACATGGACAGATCTGAGAAATTGAGACTGCTTATGATAGGCAAATCAGCCAAATCAAGATGTTTTAAAAACATAAAAA
>NQII01000272.1:200481-234195 GCA_002778355.1 Clitarchus hookeri | reverse complement strand
CACGCCTCATGCGTCGTCACACGCCCTACGCGTCCTCTTCAGCAGTTGATTACTTTGTTCCCCAGGCGATAGGCACCACCAATATATATTGGCCTATCGCCCCCCTTCTCCTGCGATAAGCGCCTATCATCTCGCAGCAGCGTGAGAAGTGAGAACTGCGCTGTCCCACGCTCCGCCTGTCATCGATACTGCTGTGCCCGTTACCGATATCGTAACTGCGTGGCAGGAAACTAAAACTGTGCTGTCAACAAAAACGACTTCGCAGTCCACAAAAACTTGTTGACGCACTCACCTCCGGATAACGAACTTCTCGTATAACAAAACAGCGCCAACTAATCTAATAAATGTTGATGCTTCAAAAGAAACACGATGTTTGAAATGAAACACTACCGGACTCCTGATAAACGAACACAGCAAACGTCCGCCCATTAAACTACAAAAGTACACGTCTGCTCGATAATCAAACATGGGAACCTGCCACCACGGCTTAAAACTGAAACCCGATAAAAATATACTGAAACTTTCCCGAGCTTCATACATACGAAAGAATTTTACATCCAAGTCCCGAAAATTTAAGTATATTGCGTCATTACAACATTGCTCACAAGGCGTGANCAGCCATGAACATTGGTCACAAGGCGTGGCAAAGTGTTAGCGAAAGCACAATAAAAAACAGTTTTCGTGCTTGTGGATTCACGAAGGTGGAACTTTCATCAGCAGTTTCTGAACAAGACTTGGAATGCCCTGTGAATTGGAATTGTTTCCTCAAAATGAAGAAAATTCTATAACGTTTGAAGATTTCGTCCATTTTGACGATGGCCTAGCAGTAGCGGGGATTCTAACTGACGACGAAATTGTGGCTCCATCTCAGGACATTGATGGTGAAGGTGATGACGAAGATGATGTGCCGACAATTACACCTAAAGTGGCTAAACAATACATCAACAACGTGCGCCATTTCTTAGCGAAATCAGACATTGGCGAAGAAGAATTTTCTGCTTTGAACATGCTTGACAAAGCCATCGACAATACCTGTCTGCAAGGCTTGCACCAAAAGAAAATTACAGATTTATATATACATATGTATACATGCTTTTATCATTACATATTAATGCAAATTTGCATTAATCTCGTTATGTATTTTTTTATTTTTTTTGCTTTCGATTATTGGTAAACCCGCTAATTTGAATATCTCGATTCATATTTAACATTCAGTCCCTTGACAATACGAATTATCGGGATTCTACTTTATATGACAAACTTGAAAATAATATATTGACATATATGTTAAAATAAAAATTCAAACAATTTCATAATGGAATCATCAGTCTGTGGGCTCTCGGCACGTGAGCAACTCTTTGACCCAAGGGAAAACTGTTGAGTTTGAGAGAGATGTAGGTAGAATATTTTGAGACTGAGAATAAAATTATGTGTAGGAAGGCTGCAGATGAAGAGGGTACTGCGTATGTAAGTTATGTTCAGGCAGATGAGGTACAGGTTCACTGCAACGTAAAATATTGTATTGTATGCCATGTGAGCAGAGGCTTTAATAAGCCTAGAAATTTAAGTTAAATAGAAACTTACTTTCAAAAAAATAAAATGCATATTTTTAGAAATGTTAATCTAAGATGATCTTACTTTCATATTTGCCCTTCTTTTTTCTAAGTTACTGAGATGGACGTTGCAAAAAATTACGAGACTAGGCCCACAAAATTGACACTAATAAGCCTACGTGTTTTACGCAAGTAAACCGTGTACTTTTATAACCCGTTCCCTTAAATAAACAGAAAGAAAAGAGCTTTTGAGAAAAAACTATTTCTTAAGCTTTTATTACGGATTTTCTTTGCTGTATTTAATCTCATCCCAGGTATTAAGTGTATCTTCAACTACCATATCTATATTTTCAGCTCATGTGCACAGTTTTTTCAGTTTAAAAATAAAGTGCAGACACAGCTATCGTGACCTCGGAATAATAAAAGGTATGTTAGGTACACAGAACATAATAAACNCAGTTTAAAAATAAAGTGCAGACACAGCTATCGTGACCTCGGAATAATAAAAGGTATGTTAGGTACACAGAACATAAGAAACAAGATAAGCAAGTTATTTAAAATATTTTTTTTTAGTTTCTAAACACTATATTTGAGGCCTCAATATAGTGATTATAAACGAGGTGGAACGCAAATACAGGTTTGCCGCTCATTCTGCCAGCAGCTGCTCAAGAAGTCATATGGTGTTGGGTAGAGACTAGCTTTAGGCCTACTGTCACCATACTGCTCGTTTTTGCAACGTGCCGTAGCCGGCCGCCAGCGTGATGTCAAACCAATGAGAGAGCGTTCCACATTCACGCAACAGCATCTGCAGAAGTTACTGAATACTCAAATTTTGTCATAACAGATTTTTATGCAAAAACGGCAAATTTTTATTTTCAAACGCATATACAAATGGGTTCCGTCATTTTCAACAATATTTGCGAAATTTGCATGTTGCCCATTACCGGTTTTAAAATCTGCAAACTCATCTTCTTTGCAACTTGAAATAAGAGTTTACTGTAGTTTGGGCTAACTATGAATCAGAGTAATGAGATTATATCTTAAATTCATTGAGAGCNGGAAATAAGAGTTTACTGTAGTTTGGGCTAACTATGAATCAGAGTAATGAGATTATATCTTAAATTCATTGAGAGCCAAACAAAATTGCTGAATAAAGTGTCCATGGAAGCATTGCTTCCCCTTTAATCTGCATCTGTCAAATAATAATTACTCTGGACAGTCTACTGCCAAATATATTTAGTTTTTTTTTTGAGTAGGAGTGGGAAGTTCACAACAGAACACTGGGTAATTTCTGATGGCTGTGCAGTAAATGTCTAGCAATGTTCTTTACTTGGAAGCAATCTTGTGTGTCACATGTGGCAGGGCCAATTTTTTTTTAAACTGACAGATAATTAATTGTACTCTAATTTTAAATATAGCCCAAGTTATGTCCACATGGGTGAGTAGAAAAATTAAATTGAGAATAGTAAGAATGCTTTTGACTCATTAGTCATTGTTAACTAAAACGTATACATTATATCTAGTCTCATTTTCAAATCAGCAGAACTATCTTTTTCCACTTTTGAGACACATTAACTTAAAACTAATTTGTTGAACTCGCAAGGTGAAGAACGACTGCCTTCTCTATTCAAAAAAACTTCTTAGTTTTCACGATGAAGTAACTTTTGCCTTAAAAAAATGGAATGCATCTGTAGTAAACTCCACAAATTACAACAATGAGTATCAAAATAATTTTATTTATATATTTGATGTAATGACATCCATTTCTTTACATTTAAGTGTCTCGTGGCTGACTGCGGAACACAAATTTCCGGATGTGTTAAGAATTACACTTATTTGTAAACTTATTACCACTGGCTTGTGTGCTTTACATGGGTTAGAGTCACAGTTAATATATGTATGAATGTTTTCCATGCTAGCCTGTCATTGCTTTCATGTTGTTGGCCAGTTTTTCCAAGATAAAAANTAATATATGTATGAATGTTTTCCATGCTAGCCTGTCATTGCTTTCATGTTGTTGGCCAGTTTTTCCAAGATAAAAATTTTAAACTGTACAATAAAGTACTGGTAAATCCTCAAGTTAAATGACATCATCACAGCTTGCTTAGCAGTGAATATTAGCCACATATAATGTTCACAAATGGTATACTAACTTAAGAATATGCTTGAACAAATTAGTTAAATGTGTCAATATGTAAGTAATGGAAGCTGCTTTCAGAATTTTTAAAAAAATANAAAAAAAATTATCTACTATTCCTAATCTGCAAAAGTTCCTTCCTTTTCCGAAAAACTCGTACCTTGCCACCAACTGGCAGTACCTAGTGTCTTGAAGACAATCCCATCTCTTTGGGCAGTCGGCTACTACAAGTGGCTGTCTAGCTACCGAGGTCACTCAACGCTTACATGCAGTTTGTAGGCACTCGCTTATTTTTAACTATGTTCTTGTCATTTTTCTTATGGAAAATATTTTTCATTTTCTTGGAAAAGCCACTTATTTTATAAGCTCTTTAGTACAAAAAAACTTGTAAGTTTTGTTTTTTTTATGAAAGAAATTATTGTTAATTTTGTTGGGGTCCCACAATACCAAAATTAACACAGATAGAATTACAAAATATGTCGAGTTATACAAAGGTTACTTAATTGCTGTATTTCAGGCGCATGCCAAAAATAAAAGAGAGGTGGCTGAGCTTAGACAACATCTCCCTTGTCAATGCCAGCATAGGTGCTACTTCCTCTTTAAAACATCAAGAAGACATAAGCCAACTTCAAAGAAGTCTGCCATGCCTCTGCAGCAAGAAATGGCCACAATACAGCATTTTCCAACCCAACAGGTTGACCGCTGTAAATACAAAATTTACGCATGAAATAAAGAGGCAAGGGCAAAATTATACATTATTGAGGCGACAATCAAAAAACAGAACAAGAAACACTCGCCCAAGACTATAAAAATAAAACCGTCACTCCATAAAAGGTGGACGATAGTCGGAACTAATTATATTTTTAGTCATGCCATAGAGCAAGAAGGAGAAAGTAGGGTGCATTCCGAAAATATTAGTCACTATCACAGATATCAAGTTGCTTTACACAACCAGTGATGCTATCCTTTTGTTATGCGGTATTTAACATTTAATACTTTATAAAATTATATTGATGAATTTAAATATGAAATTCAGAAACAAAACACAGGTCGTTTCATTACAAACTTTACAATACCTTTTAAATAAAGTTATTTCAATTAGCTGAACCAACAGCTTAACCTGATAATTGATAAATTTTAAAATAAAAAGATTAATAAAATGTTGAAACATTGCTAGTTGAATAAATAAATCTACAGAAACTGTGACTAAAACATTATCTAAACTTGCTTTTACATAAAAATGAACAATAAGACTAAGTGCTGGAAAAGAAAACCAAAAATATTCCCTGAAAGAGAATACAAGGGTAAAATAACATAGTTAAAAATATGCGAGTGCTTACAAACGGCACTCTTACTGCAGTCAAATGGAACCTCAACCCTTTGTTCCTTATTGCTACAAGACACACTGCGGTGAACATTCTGCACTGTAATATATTACGTGAGCAAATACATTGCTTAAACTATCTAATGATTTGTTTTACCAACCCCTTCACAGCACTCCCAAGTACTATCCCAGACACATTAGGAAGGATGTTATAACGCTGGGATGGTTCAGCAGATAATCAAGGTGCTTCAAGACATACTACTAAAAGTTCGTGACTCACATTTTATTAAAATAGAAACACTTAAAAATGAAAATTACTATTACAGCAGAACATTGATATTACCACAGAAATTAATACAATACAAAATCAGACACACAATTTAAATCAAAATACTTATACATAGAGGAACATGTCGTTTTTACTGTGACAGTGTACACACATTTGTATAACAGTTCAGGAAAAAACCCACCAAAGTCTGCAAGGAAAAACAAAGAAAATTGATTATAATAGGATCAAACTCCCATACTTTTAGTAATATTAAAACATCAAGAGAATAAAATTTTAACTAGCTTGATAGAAATAACATTTCACCAATGCAGTTTTGAATACACAATGACTTTCAAAGGTTATGCTACTCTTGCAACAAATAAATTTTTTAACATAATACTGGAAATGGTTAAACCTAACATTCCAGAACAAATTTTTACAATTCTTATAAAACTCAAAATGTTAGTATGTGCACTTTGTTTCCAACAGGCATCGTAAACAAGCACAAACCTAGTTAAGGATAAAATGACTGACCTTGTTTAACAAGGCAAGGAACTTTTCACATGAGCGAGAGAAAACATTTCTCTGACCAGGCACGTCAAACTGCAGACCCGGCACGTGACAACAGAACTATGACAGGGGGTGCGTTTGGAAGTGCAACATGACCTCCCAACCACGCCCTTCCTAAAAATCAGTATCACAAACAACCATGACTATTTTCTCAATTAAAATACGGATTGACAACATTCTTCCTTATACACTGATACAGCAGTATAGAGCGCACAATTTATCAAAATGTTAAGAAGAAATAAGCACTCGTGCCCCAATAAATCGGAAAGCCACATTCAGCACACGAGCTTTGTAAAGTTTGACATACCTGGTTTCTGAAGGCACTTTCTAAATATTTCTAAAACTGTTAAGTAGAAGGAACACTGTCAACTATAATACAGACATGTATTTATTAATATTGCTTTGGCACACAAGGAGACAGGGCTCAAGCCACAATGCCTCGGAGGTAAGACTACCATTTATGAAGACTTCATTTAATTCATTTGATAATCCACTGCAGTGCTTACTTACAATTGCCACAATAATCTTGCAAAGTCATTATTTGGTCTTGTAAAATGATATTACTCATGAATTCAAACTTGTATTCAAGAAAGTGATAACTTTTCACAATATTTATAAACTTTGCCAATATGCTTCAGGAGAGCAATATTAAAATGAAGCATAATTTTCTCTCTTGAATCCATCTTGTGTTCACCAGCAGCCATTTAGGCCCGACCATCCAACAGNTAATATATGTATGAATGTTTTCCATGCTAGCCTGTCATTGCTTTCATGTTGTTGGCCAGTTTTTCCAAGATAAAAAATTTAAACTGTACAATAAAGTACTGGTAAATCCTCAAGTTAAATGACATCATTACAGCTTGCTTAGCAGTGAATATTAGCCACATATAATGTTCACAAATGGTATACTAACTTAAGAATATGCTTGAACAAATTAGTTAAATGTGTCAATATGTAAGTAATGGAAGCTGCTTTCAGAATTTAAAAAAAAATTATCTACTATTCCTAATCTGCAAAAGTTCCTTCCTTTTCCGAAAAACTCGTACCTTGCCACCAACTGGCAGTACCTAGTGTCTTGAAGACAATCCCATCTCTTTGGGCAGTCGGCTACTACAAGTGGCTGTCTAGCTACCGAGGTCACTCAACGCTTACATGCAGTTTGTAGGCACTCACTTATTTTTAACTATGCTCTTGTCATTTTTCTTACGGAAAATATTTTTCGTTTTCTTGGAAAAGCCACTTATTTTATAAGCTCTTTAGTACAAAAAAACTTGTAAGTTGGTTTTTTTTATGAAAGAAATTATTGTTAATTTTGTTGGGGTCCCACAATACCAAAATTAACACAGATAGAATTACAAAATATGTCGAGTTATACAAAGGTTACTTAATTGCTGTATTTCAGGCGCATGCCAAAAATAAAAGAGAGGTGGCTGAGCTTAGACAACATCTCCCTTGCCAATGCCAGCATAGGTGCTACTTCCTCTTTAAAACATCAAGAAGACATAAGCCAACTTCAAAGAAAGTCTGCCATGCCTCTGCAGCAAGAAATGGCCTCAATACAGCATTTTCCAACCAAACAGGTTGACCGCTGTAAATACAAAATTTACGCATGAAATAAAGAGGCAAGTGCAAAATTATACATTATTGAGGCGACAATCAAAAAACACAACAAGAAACACTCGCCCAAGACTATAAAAATAAAACCGTCACTCCATAAAAGGTGGACGATAGTCGGAACTAATTATATTTTTAGTCATGCCATAGAGCAAGAAGGAGAAAGTAGGGTGCATTCCGAAAATATTAGTCACTATCACAGATATCAAGTTGCTTTACACAACCAGTGATGCTATCCTTTTGTTATGCGGTATTTAACATTTAATACTTTATAAAATTATATTGATGAATTTAAATATGAAATTCAGAAACAAAACACAGGTCGTTTCATTACAAACTTTACAATACCTTTTAAATAAAGTTATTTCAATTAGCTGACACAACAGCTTAACCTGATAATTGATACACTTTAAAATAAAAAGATTAATAAAATGTTGAAACATTGCTAGTTGAATAAATAAATCTACAGAAACTGTGACTAAAACATTATCTAAACTTGCTTTTACATAAAAATGAACAATAAGACTAAGTGCTGGAAAAGAAAACCAATAATATTCCCTGAAAGAGAATACAAGGGTAAAATAACATAGTTAAAAATATGTGAGTGCTTACAAACGGCACTCTTACTGCAGTCAAATGGAACCTCAACCCTTTGTACCTTATTGCTACAAGACACACTGCGGTGAACATTCTGCACTGTAATATATTACGTGAGCAAATACATTGCTTAAACTATCTAATGATTTGTTTTACCAACCCCTTCACAGCACTCCCAAGTACTATCCCAGACACATTAGGAAGGATGTTATAACGCTGGGATGGTTCAGCAGATAATCAAGGTGCTTCAAGACATACTACTAAAAGTTCGTGACTCACATTTTATTAAAATAGAAACACTTAAAAATGAAAATTACTATTACAGCAGAACATTGATATTACCACAATACAAAATCAGACACACAATTTAAATCAAAATACTTATACATAGAGGAACATGTCGTTTTTACTGTGACAGTGTACACACATTTGTATAACAGTTCAGGAAAAAACCCACCAAAGTCTGCAAGGAAAAAAAAAGAAAATTGATTATAATAGGATCAAACTCCCATACTTTTAGTAATATTAAAACATCAAGAGAATAAAATTTTAACTAGCTTGATAGAAATAACATTTCACCAATGCAGTTTTGAATACACAATGACTTTCAAAGGTTATGCTACTCTTGCAACAAATAAATTTTTAACATAATACTGTACTGGAAATGGTTAAACCTAACATTCCAGAACAAATTTTTACAATTCTTATAAAACTCAAAATGTTAGTATGTGCACTTTGTTTCCAACAGGCATCGTAAACAAGCACAAACCTAGTTAAGGATAAAATGACTGACCTTGTTTAACAAGGCAAGGAACTTTTCACATGAGCGAGAGAAAACATTTCTCTGACCAGGCACGTCAAACTGCAGACCCGGCACGTGACAACAGAACTATGACAGGGGGTGCGTTTGGAAGTGCAACATGACCTCCCAACCACGCCCTTCCTAAAAATCAGTATCACAAACAACCATGACTATTTTCTCAATTAAAATACGGATTGACAACATTCTTCCTTATACACTGATACAGCAGTATAGAGCGCACAATTTATCAAAATGTTAAGAAGAAATAAGCACTCGTGCCCCAATAAATCGGGAAGCCACATTCAGCACACGAGCTTTGTAAAGTTTGACATACCTGGTTTCTGAAGGCACTTTCTAAATATTTCTAAAACTGTTATGTAGAAGGAACATAGTCAACTATAATACAGACGTGTATTTATTAATATTGCTTTGGCACACAAGGAGACAGGGCTTAAGCCACAATGCCTCGGAGGTAAGACTACCATTTATGAAGACTTCATTTAATTCATTTGATAATCCACTGCAGTGCTTACTTACAATTGCCACAATAATCTTGCAAAGTCATTATTTGGTCTTGTAAAATGAGATTACTCATGAATTCAAACTTGTATTCAAGAAATTGATAACTTTTCACAATATTTACAAACTTTGCTAATATGCTACAGGAGAGCAATACAAAATGAAGCATAATTTTCTCTCTTGAATCCATCTTGTGTTCACCAGCAGCCATTTAGGCCCGACCATCCAACAGNTAAAATGAAGCATAATTTTCTCTCTTGAATCCATCTTGTGTTCACCAGCAGCCATTTAGGCCCGACCATCCAACAGATATTAACACATATTTAGTGGGAGACTCGTGAGAAGGTACATACACGACTTGGAAACACCTAGACAAATGACAATTGTTAAACTTGCACTGAAACACATACATGCAGCTTGTAGTATAGCAAGATACCTTAACAGAGCTCAGATTGTTTCACTAAATTCTTAAAAGTATCAAACCAAACACAAAATATGCACAATGAAACGACACACTCCAATTTATCTTTTTCACAACATAAGCACTTTAATAGTTTCCAGAAATTTTAATAAGTGACTACAGCAAATGTAAGTTGATATCACTGGAAACATATTCCACGACCATTTTGGTATAAAAATTAAATCAGTACATTTTGCCATATTTTTAATTATCTCCAATGTAATGCAAACAAAACATGGGGGCGGGGGCACCTTTAAAACAAAAATTACCCTCCTGGCCTATACAACACAAGTCAGTTATAAAAATATTAATAATTTATGGTAATTCGAACAGTCCAGTCAGATAAATAGCAATGTTCAGCACTGTCAGGATTCTGACTTATTAACAGAAATTAAAAATACCAGCATAGTTGCAGACTCATAACTGGCTAACAAGAGAAGCTCATTGCCTGTGAAACAGGCATCCCAAATTCAGGCCTAGAAATTATGGTGCAATAACTGCACGAAACTCTTATCTATGTTGTTCATACTTATAAAATTGCACCAGGGAATTAGTGTGGAAAAATTTTAAGTTATACTTCTTTTGGAGCGTTGAGGGTAAAAGTTTAGTGTGCAACGAAGTTGCGCGCCCACAGTGTAACGAAATTTGACAGTGAACGTGGTAGGGGTATGACCCAACATGCATTGTCTAGCTATATACAAACGCAAGGTACACAACATAGCACGTGATTATATTTAAAACCGACAGAAAATCAGTTCATGTAATAAGCACATAGAAAAACATTTCATTTATATTACTAATTCATTGTGAAAAAATATATATATGTATCTTATTAATTAATTTTACTTACATTGTGCTGTGAAAAGTATGTACCAGTGTTTTTAATATCAATAAAATTTTGAAAGTGTTTTAAAGTATTTTAGGTTAATTTTTGTAAGTATTTAATCATGTTCTTTAATCAAACCTTTATTAATTGTATTTAATGTCTTTCTTCGGTCATTTTATCATTTTCCTATTTACATAAATTATTTCCATACATAATAAAATTTTATTTTAGTCACGCCTAAGAAGTATAACTTCTAACGAGCGTACANAACATAAATTATTTCCATACATAATAAAATTTTATTTTAGTCACGCCTAAGAAGTATAACTTCTAACGAGCGTACATAAGTACACGCACCCATGTTTTTTTATCTATAAGAAACACTTTATTTATCAAATGCACTTTTTTTTGCATTAAGATTTCTCTTTTTCAAATATAAAAATAGCACACATTTAGATGATAAACCTTATTCTTTTTAGATCGTGCTGAAAGACACTTTACTGCACTATGCCATAGTAAGAAAAAGTATTAACAAATTTAGAAAAAATTGAACACGTCTACAGCGATGATGCAAAAATTCGCACAACTAACGAATTAGTCTGGAAATTGAACAAAAATACAATATCTTATTATATTATACACAGCAGAAAAATATATGAGCACAATTTAATTTCTGTAATAATTCATCGCAATTCCAAGGAACTCCACATTTGTTTAGTTACTGTGACATCTCACAAGCAAGCACTGGTTGGGTATGATAGCGCCTGTGTTTATACACATAAATGTGTACTGTAATTTACAATGCCCCTAAGAAAAAGTTAATATTTGATACGAACACAAAAGACCTAAATTTTCACCTTTCAATTGTGCTGATAATGGATTTAAACAATATGATCTTACAGAATGTCCCAGGAACAAAACCAGCCAACGTAAACTAACAAATTCCTTAAACTGCTCAAAAATTCACTAATTGTCCCTAAGCAAATTCCTAACTGCTATAGTAAGTGCAACACACCTACNTCCTTAAACTGCTCAAAAATTCACTAATTGTCCCTAAGCAAATTCCTAACTGCTATAGTAAGTGCAACACACCTACTCTCCCAAGTTCCAACTTCCCAGAAGAGTCCCTCTAGACCACGACTGTTCATTAGCAACCAGCAGACCACACGCAGCGACCCATGGATGAAGTACAGTAGAACCTCGATTAACCGCCACCCCGCTAGCGCAAAAAAATTGTATGTTTCCGCGTCAGCGCCGAGCCGGATCGTCTGTCGAGGCTCTATGATGAGTAGTGACGACTGTACTGCACACCTGCACTGTGCGTGAGTCATTGGCGGCAAGGGCAGTGACCTTGGGTTTGCGCGCCCACCCCCCCTTACACTGTCTTCTGCATTCCACTGCTACTGTTTCAGTTCAGTACGGTGCGTGGCTTACTACAGTGAACCGAAGTTTTTGCCGATTTCGAGTGCAGTGCCTACTAGTGTTCGTGCTTTACCGTTTATTGTTGACAGTGCTGTTTATACGTAGTGTGGGTTGCTCTTCTGTTATGGCTGAGAAACGGAAACGTGTGGTTTTGGGACTCGACAAAAAACTAGAAATTATTAAACGATTGAAGAAAGGTGAAACAGCTACAAGTCTGGCTCAGATTTATGGTGTTGCAAGAACAACCGTAAATGATTTAAAACGTGATGCAGATAAAATTGAGGAACACGTATCAAAAATGCAAAACACAGATGGAGATGTCAAGACTAGAAAAACAATGAGACCAGCAAAATTTGAACAACTCGATAGTGCTGTTTATCAGTGGTTCGTTCAAGCCCGAAGCCAAGGGATACCCCTTTCTGGACCCATTATAGTGACGAAGGCGATGGACATGAACAAAAAACTAGATGGCGACCCAACCTTCAAAGCCAGCATGGGATGGCTTGAAAAGTTTAAGTTTCGTCACGGCATTCGACAACTGGACATTACCGGCGAAAAACTTAGCTCAGACAGTGCTGTTGTAGAGGGCTTTAGAGCAGAATTTACTGCAAAAATGTACGATCTTAATCTCAGTAGGGAACAAGTGTATAATTGTGACGAAACTGGACTTAACTGGAAAGCTCTGCCACAAAAGACACTGGCTTCATTCTCAGAAAAATCTGCTCCAGGTTTTAAGATCCAAAAAGATCGAATCACTGCAATGGTGTGTGCAAATGCCACAGGCAATCATAGATTACCCTTAGCAGTGATAGGAAAATCTAAAAAACCCCGTGCATTTAAAAATTTGAATTTGAACGCTTTACCAGTAAATTACTATGCTCAAAAAAACGCTTGGATGGACCAAACGATTTTTTTCGACTGGTTTCACAAAGTGTTTGTTCCCCAAGTAAGAGCTCATCTTGCAGAGAAGAAATTACCACAGGAAGCATTGTTGCTCATGGACAACGCCCCTTCCCACCCTTACAATGAACTTCAAAGTGATGACGGTAAAATAAAGTGTTTCTTTCTTCCTGCAAACACAACACCTCTCATTCAGCCCATGGACCAGGGTGTGATTGAGAACATGAAGCGACGCTACAGGAAGGCTTTTATTGAAAGTTTGCTGTCTTCTGACGACGCTACAACGGTTAAGGAGTTTTGGAGAACATACAACATCAAGGATGCAATTTTTAATGTTGCCAACGCGTGGTCAGATCTCACGGCAACAAACCTGAAGAACGCTTGGAATAAATTATGGCCTGAACCTTCTACTGAGGAATCTGCAGAACATGAGCCTGTCAGTGTTGACGAAATAGTGCAGCTTTGTAACAACGGACTGATAGATGAAACTTTATCAACTCAAGAAGTGACAGACTGGTTAAACAGTGACAATCAGGATGGAGGCTTTCAAATCTTGAGTGATGATGAAATTGTTTCCAATGTTTTGCAACTTGATGACGGTGGTGATCATGAAGACGTGGAAGAAGCTGAACCGGCGCTTGATAACAACCCAGGAATCACCCATTCAGAAGCGGAATCGATGTTAACACAGTGCATTGACTGGTTCGAGCGTCAAGAGGAGGCTACCGGGACCCAGGTGCTTCTTCTCAGAAAAATCAGAAACATGGCCGCCCAAAAAGCTCGACGGGGAAAGAAACAAAAGAAAATGACGGATTATTTTAAAAACTAAATACTGTACCGGTAACGTAAGTTTTTAGAGTACAGTACGTACATGTATAGTTGATATTTCATTGTTTTCTTAATAAAATATTTTAATAAAGTATTTTTCACTTGAACTGGCGTGGTTTTGTTTTTTCTCTTTTAAAATCATTTCACATTAAGTACTGCGCAGCAATCATCACAATTAGGACTTACAATGGCGCCGTTATAACATGCAAGGCAGTGAATTGCGATGTTGCCACGCCAAACACTGTCTAGGTGCTAAGTTGTAGCGGCGCTATTATTATTTCTGTTATCCGTCATGGTCCCGGTCCCGAGGGTGACGGTTAATCGAGGTTCTACTGTACTTTATTACTTAATTTAACATAGGTGAAGAATGAAAATTGCTACTATTCACATTGTATTTGTATGTACAAGCACGCAAGCTTCAACTTTGTAGTCGGCAAGTGTGGCCTGCCAAGCATTATATTTACCTCAAAGTGGCCTGGCAGGTAACCTTGCTCTCGATGGCAGGTAACTAGCATTAGCAACAACATTCTGTAATGGGAATGTTGACAGGCAATGAACCTGCCCAAGGAAATGTAGTATCCAGGAGGGCACCAACATTGCACATTGTTAGCTCGCTGATCAGATCTCAATTCCTTCAATGTTGTTGCAAAATATAGTCGAGTATCACAAACATTTCATACTTAAACATAAAATTACCTGGTTTTTAGTTAAATTGAACTATTCTATCCTTTATTTATTATATTTCATTTATAACTAATATGAATAGGCAGTGAAAATAGGTCTGTTGGCAATGCCTAGTAAGAAATAGTTCTTATGCAAAATATTACATTAAATTAGCATGAATGCAGTGTAAATTCTAGGCTTAATATTCCAGAAGTAGAACTTCCTCTCCACTCCACAATTAGCAAAACATGCCTGGTATGATATGTTAATAATGTAACTTGGTAAATCAGTAAAATTCAAATGGTTGAATGTTTTAATTTACAGATTCAACTGTTTTATGAAAAGAATAAAACCTTCTATTCTAACAGACAGCATGGGAAACAACTTCCTAAACCCATTCCTTTTTTCCTACACACAAATATGAATTTTATCTTATTTTTACATGGCTTCCCCCCTTTATGACATACTTCTTGGTAACAAAACCAATAAACACCCAACTCGACACAAATAGTGAAAACGACAAGAGGTCAAAAACAGGTTAACGTTTTACTATCAAAATGCTGAGAAAGTGCCGACAGTAATCACTACCTGGCCTCATTTGAAAGTTGTTCAAGTCAAATGATATTTGCTCCAAGGTTGAGATTTTTGTTAAGTACACGAAAAAGTTATGTAAAATTAAATTTTTGTTTTATACAAGCCCAATTGTTATTTCAAGCACCACCCTGTGTGTAGTAAGCTTTGTAGACATACCACAACAGCATAGACCTCCACACTTTAAGCAATTAACGGACTTTAACCAGGAGAGCGGCAAAAACAAGAGTGTATATATATGGCAGCGACATACAGGACCAACTCCTGGCATCACGGCCGGAGGGGCAATGACCATACGCCCTTGGTGTTTGTTGAGGGAACACTGAAAAGTGAATACTACATCCAGAACATCATCCAGCCCATTTGGTTGCAGTTCCTACAATGCTGAGGAAATGTCTTCTTTTAGCAGGACAATACCCATGCACATACGCCTTGTGTTACCCAACGTGCTTTCGAAGGTGATCGTCCAACTCCCCTGGCCAGCATGATCATCAACCCGACCTGTCTCCCATTGAACATATGTGGGACATGATGGGATGGCGTTTGGTGCAGTCTGCAATAAACCTGCACCAATTGCCACAACAGGTGGAATTAGAGTGGAACACTTCCCCACGATGACACCTGACACCTCTATGATCATCTCCACGCAGGACTGCATCATCATTAAAGGCGACGACACAAGATACTGACATTCAGGACACTTGGTAGCCTACGAACTTATGATCATTATCATATACAGTATACAACCTGTATAATTATTCAATAAAACTTCCATTCATGTGCGACCATTGTGTCCGGGTGTTCATTTTCCATCTGTGTACATAAGTTATTGCAATGAAATCTTATAGAAAACCAAAATCCCTAGAGCACTTCCCACTAGCATTTACTACCAATTCGAATACTCAAAAATTCATCTGCAAATTAACCTAACTCAATGAATGCACACACATTAAAATAAAAGTATTAATACAACCCCACTAAAATACACAAGTAACAAAAGCAGTATTTACAAAGCAACTTAAGTCTTAATTTNAAAAGTATTAATACAACCCCACTAAAATACACAAGTAACAAAAGCAGTATTTACAAAGCAACTTAAGTCTTAATTTGAGTTCCATGACAGTCCCAGAATAAACTTGGAAGACTTCACTTCAACCCATTATTGACCGATATTTCTTCTTCAACCATAACCCAAACTTTGGTTGGCTCTCAAAACTGAATACAAAACAATTTACAAAACTTAATAAACTAAGTAACAGTGATCACAATAGNACTTTGGTTGGCTCTCAAAACTGAATACAAAACAATTTACAAAACTTAATAAACTAAGTAACAGTGATCACAATAGTGAAATATTTAAATTGAAGCCGCCTCCAAAATGTAAGGGGTGCACAGGGCTGAGAGGAAAAATGGCCACATCTTCCTGCTGTGAAAACAATCAGTTGGCAACCCTATCTGAACGCTACTAACAAATCTTCATAATCAGTCACCTTAACTATTCCTTAAGAACCTAATACACCTTTGTTATACCTGAGGAACACACACTACTTGTGCAACAATATAATTCACTACATTCACACACACAAACACAGAGAATCATCTAAGACATTGTAAAGATAATATGAAATCACTCCTGTAAATGTATTATACACAAATATATATATATATATATANCATCTAAGACATTGTAAAGATAATATGAAATCACTCCTGTAAATGTATTATACACAAATATATATATATATATATATAATAATAATAATAAAACACAAGACAAAACCAGTACCCAACACTCAACAACTTATCAGCTACTACAAAAATCGCATGTCATGTAAACTAGACACAGAGCCTGATCGCAACTGCTACTAGCCGCCAAATTAACAAAATTGCGTTAACANCATCTAAGACATTGTAAAGATAATATGAAATCACTCCTGTAAATGTATTATACACAAATATATATATATATATATAATAATAAAACACAAGACAAAACCAGTACCCAACACTCAACAACTTATCAGCTACTACAAAAATTGCATGTCATGTAAACTAGACACAGAGCCTGATCGCAACTGCTACTAGCCGCCAAATTAACAAAATTGTGTTAACANTGCATGTCATGTAAACTAGACACAGAGCCTGATCGCAACTGCTACTAGCCGCCAAATTAACAAAATTGTGTTAACAACAAAACCACCTGAAAGTTGGATTATAAAGAAAAAAGGTTTTTGTAGTTTCAAATTTGCAAACCAGTAAACCCAATGTCACCATGGCAGCAAGACAAGTACTGTATGAAATACTACGACAGTTGATAAAAACCAACAAGAAAACACAGGCAGTTTACAGTTAATTAGCATGTTTGAATTCTAGGTAGGCTTTCCTTGTCTAGCCATTTTGTATCCTTCTCGCAAGACCTAGCTGTTAAGAGCCGCCCAAATTTCTTCAATTCTGTATCCTAAAACTGCTGCGAACCTTAAAACTCTGAATTGAACACGTTTAACTGTACAAGTGTTTGGAACAGTTCCTGGCCTCATTTTAAAGTAGTAATGTTAAAATTAAATGTCTTCGGCGCCCAGGTTGAGATTTTCTTAAAATATAGAAGATTTATTAATCACCTTCATCTGGAAACAATGCAATGCAAATAAGAAAGTTGACATGCTCAAAGAAGTTATTTCAAAAACAGTGAACATTAGACAACAATGGATAATCAACAACATAACTTTCAGAAATCTTAAGACCAATGAAAGCGCAATCGACAAATATTACTGAAGCAGTTCTCACAACTCACCACTAACAAACACANAAATCTTAAGACCAATGAAAGCGCAATCGACAAATATTACTGAAGCAGTTCTCACAACTCACCACTAACAAACACAAATATTTGCAGACTAACATGCACGCACATTTTACCACTAACCCAAGGGAAAATGTCATAGCACTACATACATCATTGAAATATACACATTTTTCTGTAGAACTGGTATAAATTTTTTAAAATTGATAATGTAGAAGGAGAATTTCCGTTTATTGTTTTTTGATTCTATCATCAGCTATCACATTACATTAATCATATACTTATTAAATTAGGATTCAGATGNAGTTTATTGTTTTTTGATTCTATCATCAGCTATCACATTACATTAATCATATACTTATTAAATTAGGATTCAGATGTGATGGCAGAACAGTTAAGATATATTAGTTGGCAAAATTGGTGATGTGCCAAATGGCTGTTTATTTCTTTCCTCCAAGAAAAAATACCTATGACACTTTCTATCAACGTAGCATTAATCAATGAACATTCCAAAAGATAAATTACTTTACTGTGTATTCAGCACACTATAATGGCAACACATTAATTACAAGCACACTAGTATTTGCCCATGGACAATGCATCAAGGAAATGCTGAAACCACACTGAGTTTACCTGATTAACATATAAAAACGAAAACTAAAACCATCCTCACATCCTACACTTAAATGGTATGATAGTATAGACACAAAATAACAGTTATTCACTCGCAACTAAGACGATGCTCATTAAAGTATAGTTATTCCTGCAGTAGAATAACAGATTCATCACAATCTCATAACGTGCCTAAGTAGGTTGAAAAAACAATGGCAACACTTACAAACTTAATTGGGTAATTTTAAGTATTTTTCGCACTAAGAAAATAGAATACTTGTTTCAGCAAAAAGCAACTTCATGGCAGTACTTCTGCAAACTTCCAATTTGCAACTATTCCACCATCACATGAACATATTGTAATGGGTCATTCAGAGATATAGGGAGAAATTGCATCTGTTAAGTAAAAAAAAAAAAAAAAAAAAAAAAAAAAAAATTTATTATGCTATAGTTGTAGTCAACATTTATTGGTTGTTACAAAAATGCTATAAATTTTTTTTTCTAAAGAAATGGAGGTGACCACAGTTGCAATGGGGGTTCCAGATAAACATAAATAATGTATTCTGTTACATTTAGCGAGCGAGTGAAGAGATTTGGGCGGCTCTCAACAGCGAGGTCTTGAGAGCCGAAGAGGATGATCGAAGTGAGCATGGAGTGACACCAGAATGAAAAGGCAGAGGAAACTGTAGATCCCAGAGAAAACCCACAATCTAGCACAATTCCCACATGCAAAAAAAGTGGGAGTGACCCGGCCAGGGATAGAACCCAGTTCATCTTGGTGGGAGGTGAGCAGGCTAACCACTTGGCCACAGTGACGTCTGATGCTTTAGACNGGATAGAACCCAGTTCATCTTGGTGGGAGGTGAGCAGGCTAACCACTTGGCCACAGTGACGTCTGATGCTTTAGACGTTCAAATATTATGGCAAAATTTTCATGTTTTGCACAGAGATATAAATTCTGTTTACGGATATTGGGCGGAATGACCCAAAATGGATGCAGGAAGCAGAATCTAAAGTAAAAAAATTGTAAGCAAAAAAAAAAAACTCCCTTGTGCAATTAAATTTTAGCATCATACCTCCCGTAAAAAAAAACCCTACCCCCCCTTTCCGGGCAATTATTTTGTGTCACTTGGGAGGAAGGAACTTCTTGGTGTGATAAAGGAACCTGTATTGTTTAAAAATAATCTTTCCACTTATGAACCCTAACAAAGATCTGAGTTTTTGACTTGTTTGCAATGTAGTTGTATGCTATACTGTGTACCATATAAGAAGGCCACATTCTTGACAGCTGACAATCGCCGTGCCTTTTCGTTTATGTATCCATTCGCCATCAACTGGTGTGTCAAGTATAGGTGAGTCAGCGTGTCCAGAAGGTGCTGCTATGTGTGGTAATTGGTGAACTGCTTGGGTGGTGCTGCATTCGTAAACGGAGCTTGGTGGACGTGTGTAGGGTCGTTCGTAAATGCTGTAAACGAAATATGTTACTTTAAAAATTATACAGAGCTCGCGGGAAAATAAAACCATTTGTATATGCACGTAAATACGTTATTTTAAACAACAAAACTATAACATGTTTCTGGGTGTAGTTCGGGATATGGATAACAGATAGCGTGGAAGGGCATGTTGTAACAGATGGCGTGCCTGTACCTCACAAGATGGCAGCACATGGTTGGAGTCGGGAAACGTGAAAAAAAGGATTTTAAATTGCGTTTCACTTGGATACAGTAGTTTTATTGTGAATCTCATTTTGAACACCTATACATTACTATTTTATCACAAAGTTTTGTTTCTAAAACTAAAGACTGCTGTTTTATGACCACGTAAAATAAAATGTATTAATTAATCTACGAACTCTTTCTTATCCCCGTATTTTCTGCTTGTCTGATGTGCGCCGGCACTGCTCTCAGAATAGCCAACGTAATATTAATTTCTGTTCATTCGTGCATCAACTGATACAGGATTTTGTAAATGGCACGTTGTTTGGTTTGAATACGTCAATTTTCCACTCGCTGACTGTCAGAATGTGGCCTTCTTATATGGAATGAACTATATCTGTGAAGTGAGTGCTTCTGCAAACGTTTCACGACTTGAGAAGACACTTTCTCACCGCTCAAAAATGCTCTAGCCTCTGTTCGTGGACTTTCATTATTCACCTTCTGTTTACGTAATCTGTAGTACTTAGCCTTATATTTAACTACTCATTTTAAAGCCATTCAAGTATTCTTTCAAGTTTTTAAATCTTGTTGTAAGCCTGTGATGTTCCTCAACACCCTATTCTTCCTATTTGGGCCAACCCTTCCTCGTATGTCACTGCTAGGTCCAGCAGCAGAAACATTGGCCTCCCTTGTTCCGTCACTAGATTCTGTGTCACTTAATGGCCAAGTACCACACAATAAAATTCTGTTCAGGTCATTTTTTACATCTTTCTTTCCTTCCTTTACTGCCCTCTGCCTCTTTCACTTATCATTTTAATTTTCCCTTACTCCTTTTCGCTTTGTTTGACTTCTTCATAAAGTACTGGATTACTCTATTTTATTTCTTCACTCAATTTCTGCTTCTCGTTTCTTTTTCCAGATGTCTGCCAAATCCTCTTCAGACAACTTTCTTTCGTGCAATGTTTACTTATGAAAATAAAATTACATTTGTTAATATTGGTATCTTACATTTAGTATTTCAAAGCAACATGTTGAATTTTCTGGACCATTGGATTATGTTTTTATTGTGGCTCAACTTGGGTAAGTCATGGATATTTCAACAATATGCAGGTATTTCAAACATATCTATGTAGATTTGGTACCTCCATAAAAAGGCATATCTGTAAATGAACTGTTTAAAACTTCCCAGTCTAGAAAAAGGTTCNTGTAGATTTGGTACCTCCATAAAAAGGCATATCTGTAAATGAACTGTTTAAAACTTCCCAGTCTAGAAAAAGGTTCTGACACAAAATAATTTTCATACACCAAACTTGTAATTGATTATTTTTTGTCCGCAAACATTATTTTACTTTTGGCAAACTAAAATATACTTTCCTTTATTTTCTAAACTTAAAATGCCAGTCTGTCATGGATGCAAAGATATAAGCCTACCTGAACTTTTTACAAGTAGNCTTTATTTTCTAAACTTAAAATGCCAGTCTGTCATGGATGCAAAGATATAAGCCTACCTGAACTTTTTACAAGTAGTCTGAACTTTTTACAAGTAGGCATATACCTTGAAATTATACACTTGCCACTATTTACCGAAACTACATAATTACCCNCTTTATTTTCTAAACTTAAAATGCCAGTCTGTCATGGATGCAAAGATATAAGCCTACCTGAACTTTTTACAAGTAGGCATATACCTTGAAATTATACACTTGCCACTATTTACCGAAACTACATAATTACCCNCCTGAACTTTTTACAAGTAGGCATATACCTTGAAATTATACACTTGCCACTATTTACCGAAACTACATAATTACCCTTTAATATAACTGTCGAAATCAGCAAAGTAATGAAGAGAACAGCATCTTTAAGTAACAACCTATGCCCCAATGCACTAATAAAGTTAGGCATAATATACATCAAGCAAAATATAAAAATCAAATTGTGTCACCTCCATGCTAGATTAAGTATACAGAAGTGTCAGATTTGAAGTTTTCTTTACACAGAACCTAACCTGCAACTGACTAAACCACAAGGTCATGTTTTTCATCCAATATTATGTAAAAATGGGAAATAACAAAATTGATTAAACCCATGGAGGTGAACACAAATACTCTTCAATAACCAGGGAAAAACTCCTAAATAAAACAATGAAAACACTTACCCGCAGGACTGTAATAAATCCCAATACAAGGTGGCTACTCATGGCTTCTGCATACTCTTGCACAATCTAGTCGATCGTTCAGGAATTTCTTTTCGGTACCATTGAGGCGACATTAAAACAGGGAACACTAAATAAGTTAAAAATTGCATAGTTATTAATGTCAATAAAATCATGATATTTGTAAACTGGAATTATTGTTTTGTATTATATAGATTACTAATTAACAATGGATTCCTAAATATGTTATAAAATAGAAAGCCTTATACTCTTTTGGTATGGGGGTAGTGACGTGCCATGGAGGTGACATTTCACCTTATAAGCTTAAATGTTATTAATTATGTCTTTTTAATTTCAACTGTTACATACTTTATTTATTTGTGCAGAATAATCTTTTTAATAAAATGATGAAATGTATGTTAAAATAATTAATAGAAAAACATGAAAAACACTGTTTAAATAGTCCCTACATTTTAGAATGACCCTAACACATACTGAAACAATAAAATCTCATTTCAGATTTTAGTCACAAATTCAAACATCATTATTTTATACGACATAAGTATGCAATAGGCTATAATTGAAAGCATGCATCATTTCACAGTGACAAGTGCTGCGTTACCCCAAACCCCCCAGGGGAAAAAAACTAAGGCCCATGCATCGTATTGTGCACTGGCATTTAAACTGTCACCAGTGCTACCTAAAAATGTAAATATTTCAATGGGAATATGTTATTGTACAAATAGCATACAAAAAACTATGTTATAACAACATGGTTACTGTACTATTTCTTACTAGCAGTTGCCAACACNATAGCATACAAAAAACTATGTTAAAACAACATGGTTACTGTACTATTTCTTACTAGCAGTTGCCAACACAATGCTGCACCGTTTTTCATTCATATAGAAAGAGAAATAAATATTGCAATCTCTTGGGGTGATTTTCAAATTATTGTTTCAAAAAGTGTGTAGAAACAGTTAATGGACTATACAAATTAATACACTGACTTTAGAGAATGAACACAAATTAACATGAAACCGCATACAAAATACACAAGAAACAAAAGCAGTATCTACAAAGCGACTTAATTCTTAAATGGAGTTCTACGACAGTCCCAGAATGCAAATGGAAGACTATCACTTCAACCCTGAAATACTCTTTTCCCTTTCTCACCATTAACACATGTATGGTTTACAAACTGAAAACAAGACTATTTACAAAACTTAAAAACTAAACAACAATGTTCACCACAGTGCACTATTATTTCCATTGAAACCTTCTCGAAACCAACCGTAACTGGATAACTTACTGCGAGAAACTTGAGTGGCTCACTCTTGACAGGCACAAGCTGCATACACTAATTTCGTTAAAAAAATACACTTAAATCTGAGTCCTAAATACCTTGCAGATAGATTTCAACCCCTAAATGTAAAGCACAATCACCATACACCTTCACGCGAAACATCACAACTCATTATTCCCTATCACAAGTCTAATTTCTTTCCCCAATCCTTTATGGTCTCAAGAGTGCTTGTGTTTGAAATAACCTGCCTAGTAATTTGACAGACTGTCCACACATTAGTAATTTCAAACATAAGTTAAAAATTAATTTGTCGCATGAAAAATATTGAAAGTAGTAGAAATACAGCGCAATATTTTTCTATTCCCCCTCCCCATTGTGTTTATGTTGTAAATCAATAATATTTTTTCTTTAGGCTTATAATTGTGGTATTTGTTTTTCTTAAGTATACTGTAAGGTTTTCGCACATATTTCTTAAATCAGCGAAGCAGAAATAAATTACACTGCTACAGACCAAGCAAACCGGGCCAACATTTTAACTGTATTTCNTTGTGTATTTGTTGTAAATCAATAATATTTTTTCTTTACGCTTATAATTGTGGTATTTGTTTTTCTTTAGTATACTGTAAGGTTTTCGCACATATTTCTTAAATCAGCGAAGCAGAAATAAATTACACTGCCACAGACCAAGCAAACCGGGCCAACATTTTAACTGTATTTCTTACGATATAAGATATTAACTTCACAAACAATTTANCACAGACCAAGCAAACCGGGCCAACATTTTAACTGTATTTCTTACGATATAAGATATTAACTTCACAAACAATTTATATTGTACATATAGGCGCTACGTGACTTATTATTGCCAGTTGATAAACTTAAAAAATGAAATTTTAACTCACATATGCTTATAATTACATTACTCTGTATACACACAACTACCAACTTTTACAGAGTAGCAAATTATTTAATTTTTACCTGACCCAGGAGAAAAATCCCCTACATTCTCTTAACATATTCAAGTTAACTACAACACTAAGGATACTGTGTAGAATTTCACAAATTATTTCAGTGGCAGCATGTGAAGAGTCATATTTACTGAATAATTCTGTAGATTATTTTAAAAGTGGCAGACAAATATTTCTAAGGATTTCCACAGAACAACATGTGTTCAGAAGATGCAAATACGAATTACAAATTATTAAGTAGGTGTGTTTTTTAATATTTTTTTAAAACAGTTATTACAACATGTGAAATGTACGTGGCCTGCCTGGAAAATCTCCATTTCACATTCCAAAGACACTGTTTCAAAAAAGTAAAGGGGAAGTGTAACATGAAAAATCAAACAGGAAAGGAAAAGAAAGAAAAAACCCACTTGACATAACATTATCAAAATAAATCCAACAATGTTACCAAGAATACAGTGTACAGAAAGCGTATTACGTAATTACTAGAGACCTTCAAAATTCACATTACGTTTTTTGGTACCATGCTAGATTTCTCTGCCTTGTACCTACTTGAATGCAATTTGTGATTCCATTTGTTACTTACAACTATGCTGTTGGCTGAAAGTGACAAAATTTTGATAAAGTAACCCCCCCACCCCCTTCCAACAATACATAAAAGATAAGACCGAAAGGACTGCAGTCAACGGGCAGACAACTGACTTCGCAACTGCAACATATTGCAGAGTGCCAATGGTACTCCAACAGTTGCCATGAATCCCACCACAAGTCACACATGGATATTCAGCTATGCTATATTTCAAGTAACTAAATCACTGCTATTCTATGTACAAAGCAACTAAATCACTACTAAGAGTTCCATGGCTCATCCCATAATCAACTCGGAAAACATCCACTTCAACTATGATCGATAAACATTTCCACTAATAATGTAACAAACATATATCAACAACTAAAGAGTGAATATCAATCANTCAACTATGATCGATAAACATTTCCACTAATAATGTAACAAACATATATCAACAACTAAAGAGTGAATATCAATCAAATAAAAATATAAATAAATAAACAATAGTCTTTCATGCAACCATTCTCACCTGCCTGCTGCACAATACAAAATTCACACTCCAGACCACATCTCATAAACCAAATCATTTCACACACACACACACACACACACAAATAATGCAGTTTTGTAACAGAATGTTGTCCTTTTTCGTGGTGCATGACCCAAGTTATACCTATCACGAATTGTGTCTGTTATCTGTCAACCTTCATGGGTATTTTAGGGTTTGTATTTTCACTTAGAAACAAAATTTTTGGAGTTAAAACTTCTGTACGAATAGTATGTGCAGGGAAGCCTAGAGCCCTAGCATGTACAGCAGGAATACAACGCACTTTTCCAGGCCGGCGGATGGGAAGGGACGGACAGATGGTTGGCCTCCGCATTCCAAGGACATCACACCNTCAACTATGATCGATAAACATTTCCACTAATAATGTAACAAACATATATCAACAACTAAAGAGTGAATATCAATCAGATAAAAATATAAATAAATAAACAATAGTCTTTCATGCAACCATTCTCACCTGCCTGCTGCACAATACAAAATTCACACTCCAGACCACATCTCATAAACCAAATCATTTNCCTGCCTGCTGCACAATACAAAATTCACACTCCAGACCACATCTCATAAACCAAATCATTTCACACACACACACACACACAAATAATGCAGTTTTGTAACAGAATGTTGTCCTTTTTCGTGGTGCATGACCCAAGTTATACCTATCACGAATTGTGTCTGTTATCTGTCAACCTTCATGGGTATTTTAGGGTTTGTATTTTCACTTAGAAACAACATTTTTGGAGTTAAAACTTCTGTACAAATAGTATGTGCAGGGAAGCCTAGAGCCCTAGCATGTACAGCAGGAACATAACGCACTTTTCCAGGCCGGCGGATGGGAAGGGACGGACAGATGGTTGGCCTCCGCATTCCAAGGACATCACACCNTAACGCACTTTTCCAGGCCGGCGGATGGGAAGGGACGGACAGATGGTTGGCCTCCGCATTCCAAGGACATCACACCATTGGATCTATTTTTGTGGGGTTACATTAAGGATACAGTTCACACCACGAATGTGCTAGACCGTCAAGATCCCTGAACCATGATTGTGGAAGCAATTCGTACTGTTACTCCAGGCATGTTGCAGAAGACCTGGATGGAAACAAGAGTAGACTAGACATCCTCCACGTCACTAAAGGGGCTTCCGTAGAAGTCACTGATTTTTCTTAAAAACTAGTTTTAGTAGCAGCATAAGGTTTGTAAACAAAAAATTATTTGCAATTGCAAACTGGCTGAATGGGTATAAAATCTGTTTGCACATGGCTTAATTCTTGGAGAACTACTCTCATCCATATGGCAAGTCTTACTCACCCCTAACAATGCTCACTCAAAACCTGTTAAAAATTTGAGTGGAAATTTAGCAGAACTTAACCTGCAATCTTGAAACTGTCATTTTTAATTCAGTTAATGATGCCTGTTCAACACTTTGCTTCTTTCCTGTCAAGGTGTGGAAACTTATCAGGTGAAATTAAACTGAAAAATAAAGATAGTTGCATAAATACGTACATCTTTAACTCAAACTAGGGATGTAACGATTCCACTTTCCCTCTATCTCGATGCCGATACCACTCTCGATTCCGAAAATCGCGATTCTTTTAGTTACAGACAATTACTTTACAGAACTAAATACTGTATAGGAGGGTGTCAAATTTAATTATTTAAACTAGGCTTACATTAGTAGTANAATTACTTTACAGAACTAAATACTGTATAGGAGGGTGTCAAATTTAATTATTTAAACTAGGCTTACATTAGTAGTATGCCTATTACTAACAGGAATATTATATAACACAAACAATGGGAACATATTCATATGAAATTCCTAAAAGTTAAAGAGACATGAGATAAGATTGAAAACATACATACATATATTTCGTCCATATAGTTTATTTGAAAATATTTCCAAACCTCACTNCATGAGATAAGATTGAAAACATACATACATATATTTCGTCCATATAGTTTATTTGAAAATATTTCCAAACCTCACTCGCCATGATAAATGCTCACCAACACATGAAATTATTAAAAAGTGTTTGCAAGAATGGTACAAAACAAAACGAATCTTTTCATCACACGCAACTGACAGACATAAAAACTGAAGATCAATAATACTATAACAGGCTGATGTTTATCATAAACAAAACATAGATAGGCGGGATTGGAGATTTTGAGCCAGGAAAATTTTGGGCGGGGCTGAAAATAAATTTTTCCACGAGAAAATAACGAGATTGGGAATGCATCATTAGTAAATAAATTGCCTCTACTTATAAAGGCATTTTGTTTGTAAGACAGTTAACTTACATTGCTCATTTTTTAAACCAATTGCATGGAAATGTTTTCCCCGTTATAATCAAACGTGTTTTGTTTTTAAAATGGCATGGCTTTGCTCGAGTACTATCAGCGCTGCCGCGGAATTAAACCCATAAGTCCTTTAACGTGGTAAAGTTGAAATCATCCGCTATGCGGTAGGTTTTTCAAACATACTTTTTTATTCGAGTGAGAAAAGTGTGAACTAGTCGACAAAATGAAGATGCACTTGGTATTTTAGTATTCAATTTTTAGTAGTTGTGTGCAGGAATGGAATTTTGCTATAGGGAAAATGTCGGGAAACTTAAATTTCCCACTGGAATTCAGGAAAGATATTTTAGGTCAGTAAAGAAGTTTGTGGATTGCTAGACCTAGTGAATAACATTCTATCATGACCTATTTCATTAAAATAAAAAATTAACATAGAATAATGACTGTATGTGCTAAAATTTATCAAGCTAGATAAGTTGTACGGTTTTATATTTTTATACACTTTGTTGCACTACGAATTAATCCTCTGGGTTTGGAGCACTTCTTTAAAATACTTGCTTCAATTATAATAGGAAAATCCCTTATAATACTTTTAAAGAACAAAAATGTAACTTTATAAATTTGTTTAAAAACATTGCTGTAATGTTTCAGTTTAGTGCTATTTTCTTTATAATTTCATGACATCTACTAAGGAACTTTGAAATTTTTCGTTCCATTTTTGGTAGTAAAATGTGTGAACATTAACACAAATTAACTTTCAATGGAAGTTATAACGTCCGTGAACAAACACGCTTCGAATCACGTAGTGCNGTGAACATTAACACAAATTAACTTTCAATGGAAGTTATAACGTCCGTGAACAAACACGCTTCGAATCACGTAGTGCAACTGCAATCAGCCGAGTTGCATCGAGCAGGTTATGAATTGAACATACAGAGTCTGTATGCTAACAAAGCTAATTCCTCTACCGATAACAAAATTAAAAGTAGCTAAATTTCTCATAGCAAATTTGCTACGTTTGGAGATTAATGTCTCGGCGACGAGTGAACACAACACACAATTTAAAACAAATCAAAGACAATTTGCTGGCAACTTACAAATCGTTTTAACCAAACCCATACTAAAAAACACCATGTAAGATCTCAGTAAAATAGTTAAACATTTGGAGTCAAATTAAACTTTTATCGTGTACTAGCTTATTTTCATATAAATGTTTAGGTTATGTATATTGAAACTAGCATCCCACATCAACCAGCAATCGATAGTTGCAAATTATAGATGTCGCTAGCATATAAGACAAATTCAGTGCGCATGGTTTACCATAATTTCCTAATAGTGCAAACTTTAAATAATATAGGACTTACAATTTTTTTTAGCTTATGTAACTATCTTTAAAATCTGTGAATAAGCGGAAGAATCGAAATTTCTCGACAAGATTGGATCAAATCATAATCACTCACACAAAGAGTTGATACAAAACTTCTCACACAAAACCCCAACTTGTATTTTAGTTACAACAACCTACAGACATGAAAATAAATTCTTCCCAAAAATATACATAAAAATATTTACCGCCCGACTAGAAAATTTTTACAAAAGGAACAGACTTGCCAATTAAAAAATGATCACTCATTTAAAGGAAATCTTTTAGATATTCTATGGTTAAAGAAAGATGACATACCAAGGATTTGTGAATGTTATGTTCCTGGCTGTTTTAATACTGCATGTTATATCCACCTTCTAGGTTGGCTTCGTTCAAAAGCATGCTTAAGACTGGACATTACATTATAAAGACTAGCGGCAGACTTTCATACTTCATACTGCAACTAGTCATGTCGCCACAAATGTTATTCCAGCAATTTACCCCTCCCCTAATTCTGGAGTATTTACAGAGCAATCTATGACTTTGGTCCATACTGTATAAGGCCACTTTCTGACAGTCAGTGAGTGGCAACTTGACTTATACGAAACAAACAAAGAGCCATTTACAAAATCCTGTATCAGCTGATGCACGAACGAACAAAAGTTAAAATTACGTTGGCTATTCTGAGTGCACTGCCGATGCACATCAGAAAAGTAGAAAATACGTGTATAAGAAAGAGTTCGTAGATTTATTAATACATTTTATTTTACGAGGTCACAAAACAATGGTTGTTAGTGTTAAAAACTAAACTTCGTGATAATGTAGTTATGTTTAGGTGATCAAAATGAAATGTACAATAGAATGATACGACGTGGAAAAGTTTTCTGAAGTTGTGCTAACTTCAGAAAGCTTTTTCATGTCGTATCATCCATCTCAAACCTTGCTTTCAACACGTCCACGATATTAATTCCAAAAGCATATAGAAATATTGCATAATATTGTTGCATTATTTTTTTTAATAATTTGACGAAACAACACGAATTTGAAATATATTTCCAGCCCGTAACATAAGAATTATCAATTTTAAAAAATACGCTATCTCTTGACCATAAAGAGAATTACTCAAAACTTCGTCGTGACGTGCTGCACGCTATCTATCGGATATTCTGCAAGCTATTACCAGCCAGAAATGAACCTCTCTCCTGCGCGATATATAACGAATTTACAAACATTTGCCAATAGTTATATTTTTCCACGAGCTCTGCATAATTTTTAAAGTAACATTTATTTCATATACAACGATTTGGAGTACAAGTCATTTATATTCGGCCGGTAATCGTTCGTCTACGTAAATTATACGCCATATTGTTCTCTCGAAACCCATCTCCTTGATTCCGTAGACACGCGTGAATAGTTTTTAAGCAATTCTAACGTTATTCCACGTCACATATTTCCAACTCGAATATATTAGCTATAAAGTCCAAAGTTTAATAATGGATACAACAGACTGTCTCGCAAATTTAAACCCAAATTCACTATCTCGGACAAATTAAAAAGGAGTTATCAAATATCTAACATTTTATATTTTTACTTTCATAACCTACTTATATTTTTAGACAGATGTCAGTCTTAAAATATCTTAAAATTTGTTTAGCATTACAGTACAATGAGAAGTGGATTAGCTGACAGCGTGTTGATAAAAAATACAGCCCCGACGTGACGGACCAGCTGATGGCGGAAGGATATGTAGTCAGATGTAAACAGTAGCGCTACTTTCGCAGAGCTGTCAAAAAGTGGCCTTCTTATATGGTACAGAATATAGTAAGAGTTCCATGACTCGTCCCAGAAGTAAACTTGCAAACCCCGCAACTCAAGATGCAAAAATTTTGATTACTAAACTCAAAACACAGCCACTAGATGTCTAAATTATGTCAACAGAAAAAAAGGTAATGCCATTCACATCTCAATTAACCAATAATGTGAAGTGAAGAGATTTGGGTGGCCCTTAACGAGGGTTTAAGAGTCAATTAATTCTTGAATTATTTTATTTCATGGAAAAAAAAAAAAAAAAAAAAAACNGGAATGGTGCCGGACAATGCTGCTGGTCTGTGGGGTTTTCTCAGGGATTTCCCTCGTCCTTGCATTCTGGCACTGCTCCATACTCACCTCGCTTCACCCTCATCAGCTCTCAAGACCTCGTTAAGAGCCACCCAAATCTCTTCACATACTCACTCAAAAGTAGTTGACTGACAAATTTGTTAACACTTAGACATTATCAATAGGCCTCAATAAAACCACAGAAAAAAAACTAACTAAAACTGTATTTACAAAGATATGTATTGTAAATTGGAGTTCCATGTTAGTCCTACAATGAACTTGTAAGACTGTCATTTTAATTTATTATGGCCAAACACTCCTTGCACACTTAAACAATAAGACCCACTTAGGGTACAAAAAAATCAACATTAAACTAGGGATGGGTCGGTTTGGTTCCAATTTATACTGGTTTTAAGTTAACAACTACTCGGGTCTCGTTTCTACACAGCAATGACAAAACTCTGTCGTTACAAAAAATAACTACCCTTTTTACTTGTGTATAGCAGACAGTTTTTCCCAAAACAAAGGAAAAACTTTCTGGGGTGTGTACTTCACAAGAAAAAAACTAATAATAAAAAAAAGGGAAGTGGTAGTCGTCTGGTGAGGTTTACAAGGAAGTGCAGGGGAACAGTCTGCTATCTCATCTCTCGCTCTTACATCAACACTCCTCTCCCTTCTCTCTCTCTTAATTCTCAGCCCTCTCCAGTAAGAAACACTGCTAGCCGATCGATACATTCCTCCAAGCCTTCTTTGTTTGTGTGTAAGCCAAAGGATAAACAAAATTCCACTGGTCAGAGTGTAAAGAGTAGGGGGGAGGAGGAAGAAGCTATGTGTTTTGAGGCCTTTAGCACCACCCACGAGTTACTTAATTAAAGTATTTTCCAAACATATCACTATCACCACATATTAATGTAAAAAAAGAATAATTTGTTACATATTTACTAACGTTAAATAAATTTAATACAAGTTTATCTCTATAGATTAAATCTTATCTTCACACTTTGTTATTGTTCAATTCTTCCATAGGTTAAATAAAATTTTTTATGAATTTTACCTGCTTTTGTTTAATGAAGTTGCAAGCAAAAGGCAAGCATTCAAAATAGAACCGAATACTGGAACCAATATTTAAATTGTAGAATCGGTACCGGAACAGATATTTTTTGTTATTCGACCCATCCCTAATTTAAACCTAAGGTTTTTCTATAATCTCAGGGGATGCAGTGCTTCAGAAAATTATTTCAACTCTTAAACCAATGAAACACCAGCAATTTTCAAGAATTTCTCCACACACAAAATATATTTTCACACATAAGCATAAAAAAGGCTATATTTACCAAGCAACTTAATTGCTAACAGGAGTTCCATGGCTCATCCAAGACTGAACTTCGAAGATGCCACTAACTCTTACAGCAGTATTCTCCCAATAACAGCAAGCAGTAATTAATAGGATTCATAAAATTTTTTAACACCAAAATATGAAATATACAACTCTATAATTAGTGCGTGCCTTCATAACTTGAATTATTCTAAAAGGTGTTTTAACAGTTCTCCACAACTCTGGGTCAATACTTATTTACACCATAATAATTTTCCGGATTAGAATGAATTACTACACAAAAATATTAAACACCATTACAACAAAACCAGCAACAAATAAAATTGGAATTAAAAGTTTTTTTTCAGTTCCTGCCATCATACCATAGTTCATTCATATGTATCGCATTAGGCAGAGATTTGTGAAAATGGCTGTTACAGTTGTCATTGTTCCAGTACACAAAAATGTCACAACTGCAGCAGCAATTTTCACAAATCTCTGCCTAATAGGAGACATTTGAATGAACTATGCAATGTACAATGTTTAAAATTTGGTAAGGACCACACTAGTAACAAGCTCATTTGTGCCCGGAGTAACCAAAGAGATAATTAACTGGTTACCCACCTACCTAACAAGTTTTCTACACATTGCAAAATTGAATACAACTGTGTACATGGATCTGTGTAAACATTTGTGTTTTAAACCATACTATATTCTGTACCATATAAGAAGGCCACTTTTTGACAGCTCGGCGAAAGTAGCGCCACTGTTTACATCTGACTACGTATCCTTCCGCCATCAGCTGGTCCGTCACGCCGGGGCTGTATTTTTTATCAACACGCTGTCAGCTAATCCAATTCTCATTGTACTGTAATGCTAAACAAATTTTAAGATATTTTAAGACTGACATCTGTCTAAAAATATAAGTAGGTTA
>NQII01000272.1:154056-192049 GCA_002778355.1 Clitarchus hookeri | reverse complement strand
GGGGGGGGGGGCAGACACTCGTTATGTTGGCGGAACAATGTAAAATTCACAATTATAGGATAAAGATAAATTTTCACAGATACTGATTTTCATCACACCTTTAAGTTTTTTTGTATATGATCAACATTGGGGAGAAAGAAAAATGACGGTGGCAGACACAAGGTTTGGTATGCCAGAATTTAGAGTTCCCATTCTTCATTGGAAAAAGGGAATAAAAATTACTAATTACTGTGTCTTTGTTTGATAACTTACCAGTGGCTACCCCCACCTGGAAATTGAGCACAACTACATTTTATTTGTACCCCAATAAAGAATTGTTATAGAATAGTAATACAGTTGAGCATCAATGATAGTCCAGACTTATTGGGACTTGACTCAATCTAAATTACCAACTTATCCGGATTTTCGAATCCCATAGCAAACTTGATGCATCAGTAAACTCAATACAAAAAATGTTGTATATGTGTGTGTATATATTTTAAGTGATTTTTTGAAAAATTACACATCTACTAGCGATAACCTACAATATACGTATGTGCACATTCTCGGTCAATGGATATTTTTTTTCGTTAGGTGGCAATCCGTATTTTTGATGCTCCGGATTATCGACATACTACAGTATGCACATTTCTACAACTGGGTTCTGCGTAAAAAATTTAAAGACGTACTGCCTACTTCACATTTGCTGTGTTATTATCTACCTTATAATAAAGAATTTACTAAAACATCAACACGACAAAAAAAAAACAATTTTAATAACAAATATACAGTTTAAGTACAGTACGATCTGCTAATCCGGCACTAAAACAAGGGACGTGAGNACCTGGAAATTGAGCACAACTACATTTTATTTGTACCCCAATAAAGAATTGTTATAGAATAGTAATACAGTTGAGCTTCAATGATAGTCCAGACTTATTGGGACTTGACTCAATCTAAATTACCAACTTATCCGGATTTTCGAATCCCATAGCAAACTTGATGCATCAGTAAACTCAATACAAAAAATATTGTATGCNATGCATCAGTAAACTCAATACAAAAAATATTGTATGCGTGTGTGTATATATTTTAAGTGATTTTTTGAAAAATTACACATCTACTAGCGATAACCTACAATATACGTATGTGTACATTCTCGGTCAATGGATATTTTTTTTCGTTAGGTGGCAATCCGTATTTTTGATGCTCTGGATTATCGACATACTACAGTATGCACATTTCTACAAATGGGTTCTGCATAAAAAATTTAGTAAAAGCAGGGAAAATTTAAAGACGTACTGCATACTTCACATTTGCTGTGTTATTATCTACCTTATAATAAAGAATTTACTAAAACAGCAACACAACAAAAAAAAAACAACAATTTTAATAACAAATATACAGTTTAAGTACAGTACGATCTGCTAATCCGGCACTAAAACAAGGGACGTGAGCATACGATTCTATTTAATTTGATCCCCCTCAGTGTCAGTGACCTTGCGAGCACTGTCCCCTAAGCACCACCAAAAGCACATTATGTTAACTGTTGCATTAATTATTTAGGTTTACAAGTCGTTTCATACCCCTAATCAGTCAATATGTCTTCCGAGTAGTATGAGAAAACAGAAGACTTTGTGGGAGAAGATGGAAATTTTAGAGGTTAGATAAGGGCGAAAACATGTGCAAACTTGCTAAAGAATACGTTGGANGCTAAAGAATACATTGGACATGCTACTTTGCACAATGTTAAAAAGAAAAAATTGAAGATAGTGGAGCACATTAAAATGACAATGGAAAGCGAACCAAAAAAACATAAGACATTAAAAGTTGGCAATTGTCCCAAGATGGAAACTGCTCTTTACACATGGTTTCTACAGCAACGTGCTAAGCACACGCCTATTTCTGAGGAAATATTAGAAACGAAAGCAGTTGAATTCTACAAGAAAATTACTAAAAATATGACTTCCGTGCTAGTGATGGCTGACTTGATAAATTTAAAAAGAGATTTGGGATTAGTCTACCAGTTTCTGGGGAGAAATTATCTAGTGACGTATCTACAGTTCAGCCCTTTGTCCAGTTGCTACAAGAGACAATTGATGAACTTGGTCTTAGCCCAGATCAAGTGCATTATGCAGACAAAAACCGGCTTTTTTTGGAAAATGTTGCCAAAGAAAACCTTTGTATCATCACAAGAAAGCGCTGTAACCAGGGCGAAAAGTAAACAAAGACTCACTTTCATGCCTTGTGCCAATGGTTATTGGAAAATCGAAAACCCAAGAGTTTTTTAAAATGTTTGCTTGCCAGTTTTCAAGACAAACCAATTGAAGGCTTGGGTCANCCAAAGAAAACCTTTGTATCATCACAAGAAAGCGCTGTAACCAGGGCGAAAAGTAAACAAAGACTCACTTTCATGCCCTGTGCCAATGGTTATTGGAAAATCGAAAACCCAAGAGTTTTTTAAAATGTTTGCTTGCCAGTTTTCAAGACAAACCAATTGAAGGCTTGGGTCACAAGAGAGGTGTTCAAACACTGGTTTCAAGAGAAGTTTATTCCTGGAGTAAGAAAATTTATGAGAAGATCCGATTTACCTGAAAAGGCCATACTCATACTGGACAATGCTGCTGGCCATTCAAATGCAGAAGAACTGAAATCAAGTGATGGAATGATGCAAACTGTACTCCTCTACTACAACCCATGGATAAAAATGTTATCCAAATGGTTAAGTCTAGATACAAGAAGCTGCTAGTTGAGACTATCACTCAGGGCGGAGACATACCCCAACATCTCAAAGAAGTGAACTTGAAGAATGTTGTTTTTTCTCTTGCCCACTCGTGGGACTTTATTCCAGCCAGTACAATTAGATCTTCATGGAAGAAATTGTGGCCTTCAATGACAGTGTCCACTGAAGAAGATGATATGCCTCTCACTGCTTGGATAGAATTTTTTGCAGAAAGAAACATCGAGATAAATAAAGAAGAATTAACAGCTTGGTTTGAAGGAAATGCTGAAGAAACACAGCAGCTAATGACGAAATATGCAGAAAAGTTTTAGCAAAAGAACTAATAGTCATCTCAGAGTGAACCGAGCATAAAAAGTGATTAGCTTCGATATGCTTCACTAAATGTATAACTTGGGCAGAAGACAATTGTGTTTCCGAGGAATATGGTCCTCAGAAATCTGCGGGAGAAAGTTTTTAAATAAGGACTAGTGGGTAAAAAGCAAAATACTACAGATTATTANTAATGACGAAATATGCAGAAAAGTTTTAGCAAAAGAACTAATAGTCATCTCAGAGTGAACCGAGCATAAAAAGTGATCAGCTTCGATATGCTTCACTAAATGTATAACTTCGGCAGAAGAAAATTGTGTTTCCGAGGAATATGGTCCTCAGAAATCTGCGGGAGAAAGTTTTTAAATAAGGACTAGTGGGTAAAAAGCAAAATACTACAGATTATTTAAAAAAACATTGATTTAATTTGTACTTCACCAATAAACAATTACTAATACATACAAACATTTACGAATTTCTACTAATTTTACCTACATTCCAGTAATCCAGCACTCTAGTGCCTGCATTAGTGCCGGATTAGCAAGATCGTACTGTATGTGGAGAATTATACTATTGCCACCTCATTGAAGATTATACATTCAGTTGACTCATCCATATAAAAACTTCTGTAACCCATTAATCCCTACCTACTTCATCAATTTTTTTCTTTAACAAAGTAATTCATAAAGACAGACTGAAAAACAACTCCTAATTATCATTTACACAACATAAAAACACACAAGGAAAGGCAGTATTTACAAAGCAGCTTAAAATTAAGTGCAGTTCCATGGCAGCCCCATAATGAACTTGTAAGACTATCACTTCAACTATTATGCAACTTTTTTTTTACCTTGGTCCATAAGGGCACAGAAGGCAAATTAATATGTACAAAAATCAGAAGCCAATCCATGGCATATATAAAAAAAACACTTATAATATCTAAATCAGAGATGAACCCTACTAGCAATAGGGATTAGCCCTGAAAACTGATTACACCTTCAATTCCATTACAATAATTATCCTATACAATGCTACCATGCAAAGTATCTTCCCTGTGAACACTTTATTTTTCAAATTCCTTTGTAGCTAAATAAAACCAGTTTCTTACTGACTAACACATGACATAGTGATACATGTTTTGGTTTCCCCATCGTGTTGTCAGCCAGCCATCAATAACTACAGAGAAACCTTAAAATAGAGATGAAATTGTTTTTGGAAATGCATATTTTTTGAAAAATCCCTTGATAGAGATTTTGCTTCAATTATCACCACCTTAATTGATGGTTGAAATGTTGTCAGTATTTCAATACAGCATAAGGCTAAAAATAANTTCAACTATTATGCAACTTTTTTTTTACCTTGGTCCATAAGGGCACAGAAGGCAAATTAATATGTACAAAAATCAGAAGCCAATCCATGGCATATATAAAAAAAACACTTATAATATCTAAATCAGAGATGAACCCTACTAGCAATAGGGATTAGCCCTGAAAACTGATTACACCTTCAATTCCATTACAATAATTATCCTATACAATGCTACCATGCAAAGTATCTTCCCTGTGGACACTTTATTTTTCAAATTCCTTTGTAGCTAAATAAAACCAGTTTCTTACTGACTAACACGTGACATAGTGATACATGTTTTGGTTTCCCCATCGTGTTGTCAGCCAGCCATCAATAACTACAGAGAAACCTTAAAATAGAGATGAAATTGTTTTTGGAAATGCATATTTTTTGAAAAATCCCTTGATAAGAGATTTTGCTTCAATTATCACCACCTTAATTGATGGTTGAAATGTTATCAGTATTTCAATACAGCATAAGGCTAAAAATAAAAATCTTTTAATATTTTATTAAAGAATTTTACTCTTACAGATAACCTCTTTCCTGCACTTTTATTCTTCAGCGATTTAGAATAATGCCGACATCCAATTCAAATAATTACTGTAAGTACAATTCTCAAAAACATCAAACTTCTTAAGCACACTTGATGAACATTATTTCTGTTTGGATATAGTTTAGTTATATTTTGGCATCCCAGTATTTTGAAATTAGTCTTGAAAACTCAGGATAACATTAAGCCTGTATGAATTAAATTAGCAAAACAAGGGATTTATTATTCAAGAAATGTTTTAAACGCAGACGTAAGCAGGAGAGTATATCCTCAAAATTATAAAACATTTTCCAAAGATAAAATAAAACATTTTCGTATTTTCATAACAAAGTGCAACACTATAATATATTAACTTTTACATATAATGACTTTAAGAGTGGAAAGTCCTATCATGAGTTTTATGCTTATTTCTAGAACATGAAGCTGGTTAAGGGACTTTGGCATGTTGACCCCCATGCGTGAGGGATGAACTGGGAACAGCCCTTTTGTCGCGGATGGGGCATGACTAAGTTGTCACTTGCACACGTCTTTAGAACACTGGTTATATCCACAGAAGCAGCAAGGTCACGTCAGAGGCAGGTAACCCCTATAGTCGTTCGTATTACCAAACATGGGCAATGTTTCTGACATTCCGTTTTAGTTTCTACTAAACGATGAGCTTGTCTTTCAACTTCATGAAGTTTAAATTTATTTATGTTAATTTTAATCGCCTTGCTCAACAATTTTATGGCTGTACACTCAATTAAGATTTTAGTTTTTCCCAACATGATGAAATTCTTTGACCACAGAATACAGTATTCCTACAGAATTACTTCAAATCAGTTCAATATATCATTATAGACATTCTTGCCACTTTAGATTATAAAATACCAAAAAAGTTCTGTATACCTTCAGTCTCTTTGCCAAAGAAAATAAATAACGCATGTGCTGCAGTCTTGAATGGTGGTCTTCCCAAATGACACTTATTATCAACAAATAATTCCTGGACAACGAACTCTTTATTATAATGTTAAGATTATTAGACATGTCGCTCGCGTGGGTTACCGAAAAAATAAGTAGATAAATATCATGTATAGCACTTACTTGTAGCCTAATACTTTTCTCATATAGAGTTACAAAAATGCAATAATAATGTAAACTAGTACACCAACATTGATTTATTACTAAATAAACACCACGTATAGCAATCAACCGGTAATACTGCTCATATCCACAAATTTGAATTTATAATGGAACATCACAGCAACGTCATTAAAGATGGAGCATATCTTAGGGAAGCACAAATTGAACATGTACACAGACAGTCTCATGTTACAAGAGTTATTTTTTTGTTAACTGTGAAGAGTCAGTAACTAATATTGCTGTTAATGTAATACAATGTCAAGCTATTGACGTTAGTGAAACAGTAAGTACTTTTATAACAACATTACCTCCTTACAATGTCAACATTATAGAACATGTGCCACGCCTCGTATGCAGGTAGCCGTGTGCAGGGATATTTTGTTTAAATGTGGTTAATTCATTTCTCTTTACACGTATGATTAAGGTGGTGTTATGTTGCGGCAAAACAAAATTTGTGTTGAATCGACGTTAATATTTGTGTTAAAAATTTCCAAGTATTTTATTTGCTATAAAAACATTCCGATGTAAAATAAATTAAGTACAATTATTATTATATATATTCCTTTGTGTAGTAACACGTTCCTAATAAGCAAATTAAATGAGGTTACGTGGCCCTATGCCCAATTTCAAACCAAATACAAAAACATAGTTCATTTGGCACCCTTTCATCTTTGCAAAACAAGTTAATGGTGCTGCTTTCATGTGTCGTGTTCAGAAAGTATTATGTGCGATAGTGAATACATAAAGCATGTGTCCTCTTGAAAAATAATTTTTTTTTTTACATTTTATATCAAATATTAGATTAATTTTACTTATTTAGATACTAGCTAACTTGTAACAGTATTTTAGCAAGTACGCCATTGGTATTGGAGAGAGGGACAATTACTGTGCTTCTTTACTCGTTTCTTAAAGGTTATGAAGCATGTTGTTTCAGCAAGAATGCAATTTAACTATGCTGAGCACTCCACACGCACCAAACGAGGTGGCACATTGGTAAACCATTTAATTCACATCTCGGGGAGTTGGGTTTGAATTCCGGTACGGCCTCCCTGATTCCAGTTTTTATTGGTTTCTCAAAATCACTCCAGCCAAATGCTGGGATGTTTCCTTGCTACAAGAAAAAGTATGAATTTAATGCACTCAGTAGTTACTTTAGCAGCCTAATTTTAGTTTAAATCGGTATAATGGTAACAAAAACATGCCTTTGTTCACCTGTGACTGCTGAAAATGATTCTTGCACATGTGTTGGGACTAAGATCCAACGGATACGTAATAAATTCCAGCATGGTGGACAAATGAGGTTTTTAATATGTGTACATATATAATGCAAATAAGTTACTCCAGCATTCTAAGTTGGATTCAAATAGATTCGTAGTTCTTGAGATGTACTGTAAAAAGGATTCTCTCTCTTTCCTATTTGAATATTATTTTAAAAATTGGCCTCAACAGAGACACTTATTTAACATATTTTATTTCCATAGCCACTTCCAGCGTGTCAAATAATGTAATGAGTCTACAGTTATGGCATACTAATCAAAAAATATCCATAAAACTGCCATTTGAAAATGTGTAATTTTCTCCAATTGTGTAACTGTATCATGTTAGCTGACCTACCATGGAAAGTTTGTTAATTTCGAAGTTGGCGAGAATCAATTGAGCATCCGGATATATGATTTAGTTTATTGTTTCAGGCAACACTATCTTACAAAATAGTTTAAATAAAGATATGTTTCAGCATTATTAATGATAGCTTTATGTATTTATTATCAGCATACCAATTTTGGTTTAAATAGTTTGTTTGGCAAATGTGGCACACTTGTCAAACATTTATAAAGAAGCCATTTTGAAGGTGCCTGATACAAATAAATCACCTAATTGTAAGTGGCCTATAGCATCACTACTTGTATGGCAAATGTGACAGTAGCTGTTTGAGTAATTCTATAAACATTATGTAAAAGAATTATTTTTCCAAGTTGGTACAATTCGGCCGAACAGTTCGTGAAAAATATCATAGCACCAATAATAGCTGCAATTTGAAAAAACATATTATCCGGTAAGGAATCAACTACGAAATTAAGCTATCATGTCCGTGTTTTATAAGTTGATTGAGTAAGATATAATTCAGTGAAGTTTCATGTATGTAGAGTGCGCGCACACACACACGCACATATGTATATAATCTTAGCCACGACACACACAGACTGGAAGGTTTCCACACAAGCATTATTTTTCTGCGACCGTAGTGTTGTTGGCTACACAGACTTACGACGTGCGGAATCTAAGGTAGGGCACCGGTGTCTGTATTATCTTTAATTTTAAATGAATAACTATGGATTTTCAACACTTCCTGGATAGGATGTTACATTGTTTTACGCTGACATCATATTCTGGCGGTACGTTTTTCAAGGCCATTCGCACCAGAGTTATAAAAAAAGCCTATATTTCCTTGGGAAGGTAGGTTAAAAACGGAGGGTAGCAAATGCAACTTCTATAGTTCCGCAACAAATTCGTGGGAACAGGAACTTTTGTGTAGTATACAAAAATCATGATTAGTCTACAAATTCTATTCGAAGATTGCATTAATGTATTTTTTGTTCAAGTTGATAATTCTTTTAAATTTTCTCTAAATGGATGTTAGAATAGAATTTTAAAATGTTTTGCAGTACTAAGTTTCTTTCGAATTTCCATATTTGTTAACAAATAAACCATTATTTTTAAAGGAATAATTATTACTAGTTTTAGTATTTTTAGTTTCCAGTTTTTTTGTAGAATTTTTGAGATTTCTAATGAATTTCCAACGTTTCCAGGGCTACTCAGAGATTTTTTTGTGTAATTTATAAGGATTCCCCAAGATTCTCAGTAATCCAAGAATTTTACAGGGATTCCAAAATTTTTAGGGGTACATACATTTGTACATATATTTTCTCAGGTTGTTGCCCCCTCGAAGTGATGTGTGCAAGCACAAAGTTGTGAATTCATGTGAAAGTGTCCCTGCCATACCACTGAAACTATGGGACTAAGCAGTGACCCTATTATTTTATCAGACGCAACACTAGCCAAGTCCAGCGCACCCATCTATCCTGGTTTCTCATGAAACCGGTTAGTAGTATATTTTGAGAATAAGCAGTCTGAAAAATCTGTTTTCAGCCACGTTGAGGCCATTAAAATAATGTTTCAATGTATGCAATGTCTTGAAGGTAACATACAAAACTAGTCTGAAGTGTTTTATTTTTAAAGATATGCACATTTAACAGTTTTGTTAAAAAAAAATGTGTATTAGAAACACACTGCCAGGTGAGCAGGACCCTTAATAACATGCTTGTTTTTTTTAACTATAGAAAGTGTATACCCAAACTTCTAAGGTCTATAATATCAAAACCAAACAACCTACAACCTCGATTGACCAATCAAATGAACTGTGGAACCGTGAAGTTTGTTTACCATAGATTCATAAAGATTCAAAGTGACGACCATGAGCAGCCTGAACAACATCCACATGATAGTCAAACTCGTTGCATGCTCTTGTCGGCATGTCCGGTGTTACGGTTTGGATGACGTTGATAACTCTCGGTTTGAAGTGATGAGGGGGGAGCAAGCTCGCATTCGACATGTCAATGTGAAGGGGATGGTCTGATGTTTCCTTTACGTGCCAAGAGATGACACTGTAAGCGTCTTTCGTCGCACTATGAGTGTGTGTTGTGTGTTAGTCCGCAGCACGATGGCGACGAAACAACAGAAGGCGTTCTGTGTTATTCAGTATGCTAAATGTGAATCGGTTACGACTGTTCAACGTGAATTCCGTTGCAAATACGGAAGTTGTCGTCCCGATAGGTGGAGTACCGTACATTGGTTTCGTCAGTTCCGTGACACAGGGTGTCTTTGCAAAGGCAAAAGTTCCGGACGGCCGGGTGTGTCCGAAGCGAATAAGCAACGGATTCAACAAGTGTTCGTTCGTAGTCGGAGAAAATCAACTCGTCGAGCTAGCAGAGAAATGCATATCCCTCAATCGACAGTATGGACAGTGTTGTAAAAGCGATTGCTGTATAAACCATACAGGTTACAGCTTGTACAGGCTCTTACCGAAAGGGATAAAAAAACCAAGACCTGATTCCTTCATGTTTTAGCTGGTTTTTAGCGATGAAGCAACGTTCCATACAAATGGTAAGGTGAACCGGCACAACATGCAGATATGGGGTCAGGAGCCTCCACATGAAACCTCCAACACGAGCGCGTTTCCCCCCAAAGTGAACGTGGCGCTATATCCAAAGACACTGTTTCTGGCCCTTTCTTTTTTCACGAGTCCACTGTTACTAAAATCCCTTATTTGGACATGCTTACAGAGTGATTGTTTCCTCAGTTAGAAGAGGCGGTGGGGGACTTCATTTTCCAGCAGGATGATGCGCCACCCCATTGGCACCTAGCTGTTCGCGGACATCTGAACGAGACGTTGCTGCAAGGCTGGATTAATCGAGGAGCAGCTGGTGACCAGGCTCTTCATCACTGGTCCCCAAGAAGCCCGGATCTTACCCCTTGCGATTTTTTTCTATGGGGATACATAAAGGATCGAGTGTTTCGTCCACCATTGCCTGCTAACATTGACGACCTCAAAACAAGAATTATGGACACAGTCCAAACCGTAACACCAGACATGCTGTGGAAAGACAGTATTTACAAAGCAACTTAATTTATAATTGGAGTTCCATGGTAGACCCAGAATTAACTTAGAAGACTATCACTTTTACTCTTATATATATTTTCCCTCTTCAGTTTCTAATATACAACAGATAGCAAAAATATACATATATTTACAAAAGACGCACAAAAATTAGGAGATAATTTATAGTACACACACACAAAACTACATCACCTAAATCAGACACATCCATATTCCCCAAGGGCACAGCAGATTAAAGGAATCACTAAAGTAGCATGTCTTGCCACGAGCACGAGAAGCCAACCTGACCATGCCAACAACACATCTGGATTGCAGCAGTGGGAAAGCCTACAGAGTACTGGGTTAGCAGAGAAAACGGTGAACACTCAGCTCTAACGCACACTGTTGTAACAGAGGGCAGTAGCTATAACCACCGAGCGGAGCATACACAACCCCTGACGCTATTTAAAAGCACACTAAACCATTTCATTACTAGCATCCATGAAAACACCAAAAGAAAATCATAAGAACATAAAATATTAAACAACAGTTATATCCTGCTGACACAGAATGACAGAAGAATAAAGGTACACAATCAACCATGGGAAAACACCCACAACACTTACATTCAGTGTTACCTAACCACTTCAAAACCTAATTATATCTAAGTAGAGAAACATCAGCTTCCAGTAATCACACACAACACACGAGTAAGAAAAGCAGCAATTATTGATAACTGGAGTTCCATGATAAGTCCTACAATGAATTTGAAAGACTATCATTTCAAGTGCGTTGACTTAACTTTGTTCACGAGGACAAAGCACACTAACATAGCAGCAAGGAATATATTTTTAAAAAAAATTATAATCNACTATCATTTCAAGTGCGTTGACTTAACTTTGTTCACGAGGACAAAGCACACTAACATAGCAGCAAGGAATATATTTAAAAAAAAATTATAATAAAACTCATAATATACACAAAATGGCAATATTATCTCAATCAGACACATTCCTAAACTCCCAAGGGGCAGCACAAAGGCTTGCACACATCTTGTCAAGCATGAATGGGCAACCTGATCTGACCTTCCTAACATGCCTATCACCCACCCTTGATGGGTAAATGGAGAATATGGTAAACATCCAGCTTGTGTTCAACCTTCACTAAGTTCCGTGAGGGTACGGCCACACTGGCGAGCATGAAACACAAGAATTCCAACCTGTTGCAACTCACCAACTTCTATTCTCTACAAATTACTTTATACATCAAAGTGGAGAAAACACAGCCCCCTAATAACCACACACCAAAACACATGAGTAAGAAAGGCAGTATTTACAAAGCGACTTAATTAATGACAGGAGTTCCGTGATAAGTCCCAGAATGAACTTGTAAGACTATCACTTCAACTCTTACTATGGCGTGAACATTAAAGTAGAAAAAAGCAGAGTGCAACACTGCTTGCAGTTATATGCTTTAAATATTTCTCTNTCTACAAATTACTTTATACATCAAAGTGGAGAAAACACAGCCCCCTAATAACCACACACCAAAACACATGAGTAAGAAAGGCAGTATTTACAAAGCGACTTAATTAATGACAGGAGTTCCATGATAAGTCCCAGAATGAACTTGTAAGACTACCACTTCAACTCTTACTATGGCGTGAACATTAAAGTAGAAAAAAGCAGAGTGCAACACTGCTTGCAGTTATATGCTTTAAATATTTCTCTCACACACACACACTATATCCTTCATAAGAATACACCCACTACACTAAGCAAAAAAAATCAACATATTCATTTGGTTTTNCACACACACACTATATCCTTCATAAGAATACACCCACTACACTAAGCAAAAAAAATCAACATATTCATTTGGTTTTTTAGACACCAATGAAAAGTGTACAAGTGTGATTTTACATCAAAATATTTATTAACAACTATTAAAAGAAATGTTTACCATTAAAAAAATTACGTAAATTACTTCACAGAGAATATGATTAACGAAAGAGAAATAATATCAATATTGGCATCACATTAAAAAACTATTATAAAAAATAAGCTCAACAAAACCAAAGCCTACTACTTACTAGCAACAAAGGAAAACACTTTCAACAGCTTGTAAACAGAACCAAGTGCAAACATTCTTACATATTTACCACATTCTATCAAAATTGATATACAGCACTATACATTAAACCCTCATTACAAGAGACCCTATTAAAGCAGATAGACCAGGTTGCAAGGGAGGCAGGGGGAATTGTCGATATGAGGCACCTTGCTCCGGTGATTAGAGAGAGAACAACTGTTTGTTCTGAATGGCAGCTTGGTCACTTGGTTCGCCTTCGCGAAATGTCTTGGCATAAGTCTGATGGGCAGTTAAATGTTACTTACGCCGTGCCCAACACCCAGCAATACAGGTTGTTCTGAAGGAGGCACATTTACGGTGGAACTTGGCAACAAGAAAACTACGTGAAGGACACAAATTTATATTGCTACCAGGACGCGGTAACATTTTTGCATCGTATCGACAACAGTTGGATGGAACTCTGGTCGCGTTGCAACTGACGTACCGAAATAGCTTGCTAGTTGGTTTGCACTCTGAACATAGCATTGGGATGCCGCCGCCAGTCCCGCCGAACTTGCCCGGGCACACTGCTGTTGGGGCGGCGATCACCACACGGAGAGTTGTTCACCGGCGCTGGACTTACAGTACCGCAAGGACACATTAACTTTATTTGCAAACATAACGGGACTTCTGTGGATGTGAAATGATCAATTACAGCAGTGTTGATTAAAAGACGTGGCAATAATTTAACGTTTACCTGTAAAGCCTGTCTTACACTCCCAACCTACCTGGCCATGGGATTTTAGATTCAGCCAATTTTGTATTTTGTTTTTTTTGGCCAGCAAAGTTAACTTGTATTTTGAAAATTATGTAGCATTCGTTTTCAAAGCAGTTACTTCNTGTTCAATTCTCTCAACAGAAACTCTCCTCTCTGTAAGCATTATGGGTATAAATTTATAAATGCCTTACACATGTCAGGATGGAAAATATTTAATAAAGATAAACATATATTGTTTACGCAATATATCAATAACGTCTGTGTCCACTAGGCATAGTAACAAAGCAGGCATGTGAATTGCAGCATTTTGACACGATAACACACTGTCCTGAGATGACCAAATCATCTCACTATCTTTTACCGAATGGCTAAATAAATGAATATACTAAATTGACTTAAATTACAAGTCAATTCATTGCATACATCAAAATTACAGACTTCCCCAAACTCCAATGAAGTAGAGCTAAAAGTAATTATTTGAAAACAATGTAAAAAAAAAAGTTGTCAATGTCAATAATGGGGATGAAATAATGTTACCCACACATGGAACTAACTACATAATTTTATAAATTATATACACTGCCTTTGCACATAGTAAACTTAGCATCCGAAAAACAAGGATACTTAGGACCTACAGCGTAACTTTGCACCTGTTAAAAAACATTCTTGGTGCAATTCTTTGAAACAGCAACCAGCAAGAAACTTCATTGGTGTACACTAAATAAGTTTAAAATCCCAGCCAATATTCCTTATCTCCCCCACTAAGAAAATTAAAACATACATTCTGATTGGTGCAAATTTACCCCTGCAAGGGAAAAATAACTCTGGTTTACTATTTACTAGCAGCAGCAAATGAAAACACTTTTCCATCACAGCATTTAAACTGAACAGACGTTAAACACTATCAACCACATTCTATAAAACCAGTCTGCCTTCAACTGAGGAAGCACGGAGCGTACTGACATGTCGCCACCTGTCGGACTGACAATATTGCCACATACTTCAAAAATGAGTTTGTTGAACAGTGTCAACCTGGATCCGGCAGTATTTTGAGTGGTTTTAGGGGGAGGAGGAATTAGTGTTTTGGGGGAGGGGGAATGATTAGTNTGGGAATGATGAGGTGTATGGGGGGGAGGGGGGAGGCGGTGGGGAAGCTGAGTGTTGGTGTGGCTTAGTGATGGGGAGGCGATGGAGGAAATAAGACACAAACGGTACAGCGGTATTGCACATGGAGTCTGTTGTCTGATGAGAATAGTTTTGTTGATGCGAGACTTTAACATTTATCAATCAATATTCGTGTTCCTCGTCAAAACCTACTGGATTACTGGACTCATAAAGAATGGTAAGATTAAGTTTGTAGATCAATTCGGTAGCTGGAACATGCAATCTAAATGTTACATTCAAAATTTGGTGATAAAACTTGGAATCACAGGATTGTTGTCTAATTACCATAATATAATATGGTCTACAATATCTGAAGAAAGAATCTTGAGATGTTGCAGACAGATCAAAGACTGTCATCTTCAAGAACACAGAGCACATTTTGTATTGTGTGTGGATGCTCAAGCTGACATTTCCAGCAATTGTAATCCAATGATGCAATATAAAGGACTAGCATTCCACGAAATGATTTTCCCGTAAAGATAAGAGAAGGTCTGGAAAAACTGTTAACACCCAGATGATATGTGATAACGTTGTAAGAACTACCTTACAATATAGAATTTACCAAAGTCGTCCTATCTTTTGTACAGACGAAAATTGTGTGAAAACAACCAAAGCACACAACTTTATTTGCAAATACACACATGTATATAAGCAATGCCTAATAAGTTTCATGTAGTAATGAAACACAACTTCAACGGATATTCCCAACCTATTGTAACACATTAGTTTTTATTACCTACAAATTACTTTATGGAGAAACACCCCCCTAATAACCCTTCCCACACCAAAACACAAAAGGAAGACAGTATTTACAAAGCAACTTATTAATAATTGGAGTTCCATGATAAGTCCCAGAATTAACTTGCAAGACTATCACTTCAACTTTGCAACTCAACTTTTTTTTTACTTGGTCAATGAGAACACAGCATGCTATTAATTAACAAAATATTTTTTTCAAAATTGTAAGTCATAATACGTACACACAAAAACTACACTATTTTCTAAATGAGACACACCCCTATACGTTAAGAGGCACAGAGGCTACAAGAGAACAGTAACATCTGGATCTTAACAGTGGTAGAGCGCACACAAGTGCTGGGTTATGACGAACATGGTGAACACCCAGCTATAATGTACTCTTGTACCTGAAGGCAGTACCTACAACCACCCAGCAAACACTAACATTTACAAAACCCTCGACACTAAAGCAGAATACACTGCTTGCAGTTATGTGGACAATCCCTATGCGACAGTCGCAAAGTTCACACTGCTACTGTGTCTCAGAACCCTAAATATCTCATTTACACAGCTAGTTACAATTGTGTTATAAGAATATGCTCACTAAACGAAAGAACAGATATATGCATTCAGTTTCATGGACACCAATGAAGAATGCATGCAAACCCTACTTAAAAATATTTACCCACAAGAAAGGCTGTTATATAACAGATGTTTTATAAATGGGGGTGAAATATTATCAATGTTATCAGACAACAAAATTTACTACAGACATTACAAATTGCACACTTTTTATGTAAATGGCAACACAAGAAACCAACTCACTTTCGCTGTCAGTAAATGGTTGCCAGCTTTCAAAATTCCCCATCACATTTTTCCTAGTAAAACAAGAACTACACAGTTTACCAGAACCAGCAGATGTTATGCCAACATCTCCTCACATGCCCTAGACCAGGGCTATTCAATTAGCAAGACTGGCCCACGAACAAAGTATTTCACCATTTCTTTCATCTAATATATGTACACATTAGAATAGTTACATAATTTAATGTATGCTGTATCACTAGTGTAAAACATGTAGTAAAATTATATAATTTAATTTATGTCTTCTTGCAAATACACTATAAATGAGTCACAACTTGTAATTGGTGGGAGTGGCCCACCAAGTACTGTAATCTATACATACACAATATCTCAACACATAAACCTAAGCTTACTTTGCTACATGTATGCTTAATATTTAAAGCATTAATTAACAAGGTTAATTTACAAATTTGGCTATATCCTAATTCACATGGCAGCAGAACACACACAAATACATACATATTTACTGCTATGTAGCAAATATTACACTATTAATTGATTATGTGAGGAAATGTATATTTACAAAATAGTACATTATTCCATAAAACGACAAATAACAATAAAATATCAGGTACAATATATTCTTGGTGGACAATTCTTACACACTTCTGGGGGTTATATAGGAAATGATTCCACACCATAAGTTGCACAACATACTTCAGATCATTGAATTACCAATGCCTCCATATACACAACAAACATCCATAGATCGCCCCAGACTTAAGTTGGAAGACTCCCACTTCTGCATATATAACTTGAGAAACTTGTTTGAACCAAATAAAAACATAAAAAAGTAAATAAAAACTGCAAAATAGAGAAGATAACAATAAGACAATAGTAGTTGCCCCCACAGAGTACATAACCCTACAGTATACATTAAAACTGAAAATAATTTGTTGCAGAAAAAAGTAATCTCTCACCCAGACTGCATAGGTAAATGTAAAATGATTTCTTGTGTGTCCATAAAAAAAACTTAATTTGATGCATATAATGGAATCTGCTAGATGTCGTTAAGCCCAGTAAATGCAGCTTCTTAGACATGACAGTGACAATGCAGTGAAGCGATGTTAGGGCCAAAGCACACAAGTGTCAAATCAACTGCACTGGGTACAAAAGGCTAATTTGATGCATATAATGGAATCTGCTAGATGTCGTTAAGCCCAGTAAATGCAGCTTCTTAGACATGACAGTGACAATGCAGTGAAGCGATGTTAGGGCCAAAGCACACAAGTGTCAAATCAACTGCACTGGGTACAAAAGGCTAATTTGATGCATATAATGGAATCTGCTAGATGTCGTTAAGCCCAGTAAATGCAGCTTCTTAGACATGACAGTGACAATGCAGTGAAGCGATGTTAGGGCCAAAGCACACAAGTGTCAAATCAACTGCACTGGGTACAAAAGGCTAGCACACTCTCCAAGGCAGTGGTATCCAACCAGAGGCTTGCCGCTTCACATAATGCGACCCACAGGCTTATTTGTGAAATGTAAACAATTTCATGTATCGAAAGAAAAATGAATTCCTCTTTTACATGTGTAGAATTTTCTAAAATCAATACCTACATTTAATTAAATAAAATGTTGTGTTGCAATATAAACCTGCACCATATATATTATTTTTTAATTTACACATCTGATGTAACTTTCACACTTATGGCTTGCAGACAAGCCCACAATAAGGGTTGTTATGAACCCTTTGTAAAAAATTGCTGTAAGGAAACAGCTAGGTATGAGCAGACCAGAAAATTATGGCTGAAAAAAGGAACGAGTGCTTTCTTGAGGTAGAGAAGTTTACTACTTGCAAGCTGCATGGACGAACATCTGAAATAACCAAATCAAAGAAAACATGCTAATTTTCTTGATTACATCACAACAAATTTTTTTTTAAACTTGTGGTATTTATTTTCTAAAACATTTCAATACAATATGTTGTTATAACTGCCACAAGAGAAAGTACTTAGCAGAGGTTTAAAGATTCACAACATATAGTGTTTCCAGCTCGCATGTTTTTATTAGTCCGTAGTCACGTAGTGTAACACACCAACTGTAATGCCCCGGCACAACTTTCAACTATGAATATCACAGTACCTGGTATGCTTGCAGAAATATTCACATAATTTAAGTGGTGATTAGGGATGGGCTCATTTTAATTCTGGATACGATACCCTTGATACTGATAGAATAGAGGTACAGATCATGCAGATTCTTCACACTGAAAAAATCTTATTCTTTGTAAACACTGCTGTGTGCTGCAAAAGGAGGGGGGGTGGGGGGAGAAGTGTCCTACATTTCAGTTGTGATGTGAATGATTTACTGCATTTTATTATAGCATTTACTTGAAGAAAAAAAAAGTTAGAATTAAACCCAATGGTCCCACGAATAATTATTTTTAATTGCTATGGCTGTGCAATCCATTGTATATAATATATAAATAAATTTAAATAGTTTTTTTTCCTAACATATGGCTAAGTTTTTCAAAAATATCTGCAGATACACAGTAAAATGGTTCAAGGTGTACATACTATGTGAAATTGTGCATAAATGTTGCTTGTTACACAGACCGAATTGTATTCAGCAAGTGGAATAAGATATTTTGAGGTATTTCCGTAACAACATATTGCACACACATTCCATAACATGGAACACATCCTCCAGAAAACTATGGAAAATTCCATGGAAGCTGATCGGGCAGATGCTTGTTAGCGGGTACAGAGTCTATAGTGATGCGCCATCTAGCAGGAAACCTTGCAATTGCACCTTAACTTGAGTAACAGCGCAGCCATCAATACCCCTTGTTAAAAATAGTTTACAAATTACATCCAAAAAAATGTAATCTGTAAATGGTATGACTCAAGCAGCCAGCAACTCTGCATCAAACTAGAAACAATGAATTAAACTTCAAAAGGACCTGCCAAGTCTAACTCCTTAATGCACTAGTGTAAAATCTTGCGATTAATATCATAATCACAGCTACTTTTTGTGTGTAATAGTCGCACCAGAAATCTTACAGGAAAAAAAAAGCTAACGATTTACAATGCAACATAATAACTAAAAGGAAATCCATGGATCATCTCAGAATATTAACTTGGAAGACATCCACTTTCCTTCACCTGAAAATTTTGTGTCCCAACTGTTACTTATATCTTAGAACAACATCTATCACACATGGACTCAATAGCAAACTTGCACTTGATTGTGAAATCTTATGTGTACATAAATGTGCATGCACGCACACCTGTACACACACACACACACACACACACAAGCAGCACAATTCCATTCAACCTTGGATTCCACTTTGTATTTAAGGTGAGGATATTAATATAGGTTCCTCAATACTACCAATCCTTACTGAACAAAGGAAATTTAAAACCACATACACACACATTTATACCAATTTTCCAAAGTTAAAATACCCTAAACTTAATTACCAAAAGTAGTTCAGATCAAAAATATAATAACTCAGTCATGTGCAGATTTAAACATGACATAGATTCTTTTATATGTATCACAAATACAAATTATTAACTGTTGGCAAATTGTGAACTGCACTACCTGTAATCGAGGCTATTAATTCATCTATACATAGTTCTAAATTAGAGTATATTTGAATTCCATCAGTATTGGAGAACAGCATGTGCGGACGATCCCCAAACCATTTTGTTTGCGATAAGAAAAAATATTGTCCAGCACCGAAAAAGTTTGTCATTTAGACAGCAGAAACTTCTATAAAATATAACTTCCTGGATTATTAAAAACATGCACTTCTGTTTCACAACACTATGCACAACATTAACTACTCTACAAATCATATTTACAAAGCTCTATCAATATCTATGGCAACACCACAAACAATTCAAGACTTACGTGTTAACTGTTGTGTTTGCTGGCTAAAATCATTTTACTATTTTTTTTAATGCTGCAACTAATAAATTTTTTAATTTCATTGTAAAAACACACGACTCTGAACCATGTTCTAGCCCACTAGTTCATACTGCACATGTACCTACATAAACACTTGAGAATTTACAGTGGAAACTGGGAGAAACTTATCTCGCTACATTGTAGGGAAACTATGCAGGAAAAAAAGAATAAGTGTGCAAAAATAAGGAATAAACATGTGCAGAGCATGAATGACAAAAACTGCATTTGTGAACAAGAAACGAGCTAAGATAAAGAGCATAGTATAAAGATGTGGCACCTCAGAACTAACTTGCAAACATCCTGATTCTATAAATAACCAATCACGAACTCGCAGGCTTTATCACAGCTGGAACTGGGGTATGCAGTTGGCAACTGCCTGGACTCCCGTACCATCACACACTACAGCTGAACTGTACCGACTTCATGCTTGAACTCAACAGCCAGACCTAACACCTTAATTCAACAGGCAAGTTATCCATTCCAGAACGAACTTGGAAGATGTCCACATCAGCTCTATTAAACATGTTATAACCATCTTAATAAAACTATAACTCCCCCCATCCACCTCTCACGCACAGCATAAAATTTGTAAGAATGAAACAACTCGCATTCTACTGAAAATCACTATAGCTCGTTATGCTCAAGAAACAAGTAAAACCAAAATANTAAGAATGAAACAACTCGCATTCTACTGAAAATCACTATAGCTCGTTATGCTCAAGAAACAAGTAAAACCAAAATATTCACTTGACAAATAAAACTTGCAGCATTATAGAAAGCAGTTAGCATGAGAAAAGCATTTAGGGAACCAGTATATGTGTAGGTATCTGGAATCGATGAGAAAGGATGCGAGGGAAAACAAAGTGTAATACAGGACATCTACAAAATCAGCTGTACAATTGCCAAAAACAGGCAGGGGAGGGGGAGGGGAAACCCATACACTTTCAGAAAACGACGCAAGTANAGGGGAAACCCATACACTTTCAGAAAACGACGCAAGTATACATTTCCAAACAAACAATGAATTCCAAAGTATATTAATACTAAAAATACAAATTTCAAACAGATAACACAGTTGAGAAAACTTAAAACACATTTAAAACAAAAGCGATGATTTTCAGGTACATATTTAGTAATGTCAAAAACTAAATAAGTAATAATTCTAGTAGAGAAAGTTGTGTCTCACGAGCATTGGAAAACTCTGCCCATTCGGACACCATTATTTCACACACATTCTGATTTAAATGGCAAAAAACGAACATATCTCGAACAATCCTAGAAGCTCCACACAGCTCATCACATTCCAGCAGAAACAATTGTCACACATACACACTGAAAGTCTTTAACTAGCAACCTTCATACAATAATTCTTGGTTATTTAATCACACTGACTTTGTGCCCTTCGTGCAGTTACAAAATCCACTTACATTGGGAAGAACACAAATATTTAACTGTAAATGCTAAGTTGACTCGTTTTCGTCACGACAAAAGTGTATTCATTATTATTTCACGGTTTACTACGTGTTTTTAATTAAAGTAATGTAATAGCTACAAGGTGAAAAATGTTGCAGTATACAAGAGACGTTTATGGTTGCAGAGACTCAAATTATGAAGTGGGTAATTTTTTATTTTACGAGACGGAAAATCAAAAACCATTACAAACACGCTTGCGTTTACATGGTGTTGAACTTACAAGCTTAAAAGAAAAGCCAGACTCACAAAATGTGGGTAATGCCAGGGATATGAAGGGAATTGGGTAAATTTCAAAATTAAGAATCATTAACAATAATACTGGAACTGAATCAAGCCAGAACTGGGAAAAATGTGGGTTATTGCAAACTTTCAACTCAGCCAAAGTTTTAAAACAAAAACCACGAGAAAAACGGCGCTGGTAAAGTTATTTCACAATTCTTAGCACAGAGAGATTTTTCTGGACTCAAAAGTTGAATTCCCCGAATTTTCCCAGAATAAAATAATACCCCAACTTTCCCCTTTTTTTCCACATTTGTCTACACCCTGTGATAACTATTTCTAGCAAGAAATACTGTCACCACCCTGTAATAGCAATTTCTCTCAAGAAATACAACTATAAGCACATAAATTTGTCACAGACTTGCAAATTCCACACACTGAATATAAATTTCACGTGGCAAAGAGGCACTAATTTATAACCAAACAAAAGTACTTTTCAATGGATCACAATTGTGTNGGCACTAATTTATAACCAAAGCTTACAATCCATGGTGTCATTTTCAGAACAATATACAGTAAAACCCTGTTGAGAAGTGCCCATTCAAGAAGTGAAGAAATTAAAATTTCGGCAGTTAAATCACCTTTTACAGAAGCAACCTTCGACACGCCTAATAAAATGAACATTATGAGGACTGAATAGTGGCATTGACAAAAATTGGAAACAAAATTTCAGATAACTTAACCTTGACTGTAACAGATGAAAGAAAACTATCACAATTTGTAATTTCAAGTGCAAAAACTTAGCCAAACAAATGGCTGGTTGTCCCAGCTGATGAAAAGGTAAGTCATCTGACAGAAAAGTGAAAATGATTTCATCGACAAAACAAGGTAGTCCTATATGGCGGCATGAATTTAAAACTCCGAAGTTCTTGACATAGCTATTAACAAGCCACTCACCTCAAAGAACTTCATTCATGGCGGCTGCTAGCATGTGATTAGTGAGCTCACATCACCTGACAAAATAAAAACTTTCTGGTAGCCAGACCCGGAGAGAAATCTATCTGACTCCATTGTGAAGAGATTCAGGAAGTACTGCATTTCCAGTTCCCTACAATGGCAGCAAAGATATCTGGGGAGCCAGTGTGTGAAGAACATCAAGAAAATAATAGTGATACCAGTATTGATAAGTAAAAGGAAGTTACTGCAAAAATTATAGTTATATTGTATACAAGTTGGTATAGTATACAAGGGAGGAGTAAAGGTGTAAAATACCACATAAATGATTGTATGGCAAGAACTATCTTGGAATTTTTAGTATATACTGGATACACCCCAAAATAAGACACCCTGAATGTAAGAAGACCCCCATATTATGAAATCAAGCTTCAAGTAAAATAATTTACTCACTATGCACCATTTACTGCAGGTAGTCAGTATTTTAGAACATGGCCATCATATGAAAGTGTAAGAAGTGCACAATACTTTTGTACTGAGTTATCCACGGGTTTCATGTTTTGAATTCCAAAATGGCCACCATTGTTTACATAGCAGCGATAGGTTAATGCTATTACAGTAACGTAACTAGGGAAGTTTAGACATAACTGTATTATATTTAGCATTTTCAACTGTCTCTCTTTATTTATATGAAAAATATATGCGTTTCCACGTGATGTGATTGGCAGTCGAATGAACATGAATACTAGGAGTTATTGTAGGTTGAAACAGTTTGCTGTAAATTGTAAGACCTCCAAACTTTGAAATAGTCAAAACTGTAGTCTTATTTTCGGGTGAATATGGTATGTAATTTAAAAATGAGGGGGGTACGTGCTTTTAACAGCGCCGTATCTTGCTTGCATTTAGGCATTAATCGTGTAAAACGTTGCTTTATATGGTGTTTCTTTTATGTATTTTAGAATGCAAATCTTTTCACCAAACAAAAGTTGCTTTTATTAAAATTTTCTGTACAGTTTATAAACCAGGGTGTCTTATTTTCAGAACAATATACAGTAAAACACTGTTAAGAAGTTCCCACTCAAGAAGCTGTCTATATGCTCATGTGTAATTTGACCCTAAGAAGTTTTTCCGGTTAATATGCATTATTTTTTCAGTCCCTTAAGAAACATCTTAAACTGTAGTTAGCACTTCTGAGTCAAGTCCCTTCACATAAGAAAGTGGACCAGGACATTAAATACAGTAATCCACACACAACACAACAAAGATTAAAACACCATAGACAGTCTATTGTCTTTCACACTGCTTAAACAAGGTATTTACAAACATGACACCATAGTTCCCTTAATANGACCATAGACAGTCTATTGTCTTTCACACTGCTTAAACAAGGTATTTACAAACATGACACCATAGTTCCCTTAATACCTTAACACACATCACATTTTTACACTTTCACACAAGGCTGAGTATTTACAAAGTAACTTAATTATTAACTGGAGTTCCATGCAACATCTCAGAATGAACTTGTAAGATGTCCACCAACTCGGGGCACACTATTTTGTTCCTCCATCATGAAGTTAAATTATTAAATGTTTATAACTAATACATAACTTATGTTCTAAAACTAAAAACACAACTAAATATACTTAAATCTCATACCAGCTTCCCAAGCTTTATAAAAAAATTAATTAGTCACATGGTTTTTCTTCAAAACCCTGCTGAAATAGGCATGAATGCATCAAAATCACATGCTACCAATGATTCATCTTCTTCATCACCACCCACCCATATACAGAGTAAGAAAAGTAGTTACAAAGCAACTTAATATGTACAAAACTTGACAGCCATGTGGCACCAGTAAAAAACACAAGAAAGAAGTTGGCTGCAATGAGAAACGCCAAAATTCTGAAATAAAAGTAGTTTTTCTATGCCTTGTTCTGTCAAGACCTGTCATAATATAAATTTTATAGTTAATGTAGCAAGAAAATCAATAACAGATTTGAATTATATAAAAATGTTATTTAAAATATATTTGTTGAATTTATTAAACATAAATTTTGTACAATTTCGTCTCAAAAAGTGCGTTTATTTGGAGCTTGTGGTTATAAATACCACTAGAAAATAAAGTTCATAAAAATAGGTTAACCATATCTGTAATGTACACTATGAACTGTTCAAATCTCCAAAATTGTCTTGTGAATGCAGGTGGAACCAAGGAGACATTCCTACACACTGTCTGGGCTCTCGAGAAGCATTTGTACGCCATGAGCTATGACAGTTACGTATCACTGCGCACCCATGGCCTTTAACACAAGTCGATGCTGCAAAAGTGGGCTTGTGCAAACCACACAAACNTTACGTATCACTGCGCACCCATGGCCTTTAACACAAGTCGATGCTGCAAAAGTGGGCTTGTGCAAACCACACAAACAGATGCAAAANTTGTGCAAACCACACAAACGACATACTGCAAACATTATTGGAAGAACATAGTGTAAGTTTATTCAGTCAGTTTGTACACATTCTGACGTTCAATTGTATCAGATGGTGAAAGTAACACAAGAGGAACGAGAAATAACATTGCCACAAGTGAAGGTGTTGCAGGATTTTACATTTTTTTGGCATAAGGGGAAGGCCAGCTGTAGCGGTCAACACAACTACGAAGCAGCGCACTTCTGTCTAATATTTTCTTTTCTGAACGTCCATCACCTGAATTTGTTTGAGACCTGTCGTTAACCCCGGTGATTTTATGGTATGGCTGCTCGGCGGTTAATTCAACACTCTGGGAAACAACTTTTTGAACTTTGTAACTGCACGTAGTTTGAGGGGGAGAGCATATAAGTAACATATTTACATTCCTAGCAATTTCAGTCACACTTGATTGATGAATGAATAGTCATCGGGTGAATGACAACAATAAATTTGGCAGAAAAGAAGACCCTGGGAAAGGCTGACAAAAGTAGGCCTACTCAATTAACCACAAAAAGCCCACATATGTATTATAGAAATAACTTCAAATTAGTCAAATATTCTCTACTGGGAGGACCATCATACAAGCTGCCACAGATATCAGTGACAGACCTACCACCTTGCTGAAGCCACAGAAAAGACACGCAACCACACGTGACATACGACCGACAACACAAATTTTATCATACGGAACAAACTTAACTCAACAGACATCTACTTAATGCTGATGCATATTTGCTCTCTTGAAACCTCATCGTAGTGACACTCCCAAACATTTCCTCAGCTCAAAAATTTATGTAAACTTCACAGGCATTATTCAGTAAAAGGGAATTTTTTTTTCCTCATTCAATAATATTGCCAACCTAAGTTTTGGATTTGGAGTCTCAGCTAGATAGTGAAAAAAACTGATGAGTTGCAGTGAGTCTAAAGTTTAAATACCATGGACATAAGAAATTATTGGGAATGGAATTGAGAATCAAAGACAAAAACACTGGTAGCAATCCCACTGGAAACAGACAAAACACACACAATTTATATATTAATGAAACAAATTCCAGACTAACTACACACACATGTGTAAAACTGCATTGTATTCATACTTTAAATCTAACAGTAAATTTAACTAAAATAAAATGTTATATCATACATATATACACAAAGTATGTACAGACTAACCAATTCCTAGTAGATTCACAGTACATTCCAGAATTAACTTGAAAAATGTCTGCTTCTCTTTATGAAGATCCAACCAATTTGTTAGGTCTCTTGCAGAGACAACTTACAAACTATTTTGAAAGGTTACTTGAAATTATGATTCATTTAGGTTAATATACACCTCAACTGTCATTCACTAAAGCTGAATGAATTGCTGCAATATTTGGTATAATGAAAGAAAGACAAGAAACAATTGTATTCAAATAATAATGAATTCAGTGACCCCAGTCAAGAATAACTGCAAGGTGAATTATCTCAACCAAGACTGGCATCCTTTCCATGTTCCCATTACACATTTTGTGTAACGTAACACTACTATTTCTCCTTAAGATTGATAAACCAAGACTTGTAAGCTGACAGAAAATTTAAACCCAACTGCAATTTATTGCTTGACATAATTGGGGAAAGGTAGCATTTTTAAAGTACAGCCAGTCCTCAACTTTCGCGCATTCGACTTTTGTACAATTCGCGCTTCGTACACCATAAATTCGACTTTCGCGTGTTTGCTTCGTTCTTTCATACATAACCGAAAAAAATATTGTGTGCATGCCTCCACGAGAAACATAAACATCAAAGATATATGGATTGTTTATATTCTGTAGGTTTTGTCTTCGCAAATAATATTGCAGCAAAGTTGACTTATACTACATAGAGACCTCTGGTGTGGATATACGGAACCATGTTTCCGGTATAACTGAACAAATATGCAGTTGTATGTCTGATGTATTACTACGCTATGGCGATTCTACGTATTAATGCCGTTCCTGTTTAGAACTTCCATTGTTTTTATTATGGTTTTTAGTTTCCTTTGAGGTTAATTTTATATCCATTGTTTTTTTTGTTAATCTATTGGCGAACGTACATAATTATTACACTACGCAATGAATAACAAACGTAAAAACTAAAGTAATGAAGACTCAGTGTGTAAGAAACAAAGAAAACATGTTGTAAATAGTATACAAACAAAATTAGACATCATCGCGCAATTGGAAAGTGGCAAATCACTTGCAGTTATAGGACAGTCTTTCAACCCGAGCCGATCCACTGTGCATTCTATTGTAAAAAGTAAAGGAAATATAAGGGACTATGTTATAAATTCAGGAAATCTTTCTAAAATAATTTCAAAACAGCAGGGTGCAGCGATGGAACAGTCTTTAAAAGTGTGGTTAGACGATCAACACCAGAAAAATATCTCTATTAGCCTTGCAATAATTCAATGCAAAGCTCTCAGTTTGTTTGAAGATCGGAAAAAACAGCTTGGTGAGTAATTTGCTAATGCTCCAGAGTTTAAAGCGAGCAAAGGCTGGTTTGACAAGTTTAAGTCAAGGGCAGGACTGCACAATATAACATTCACAGGGGAATCTGCCAGTGCAGATACCAAAAAATTTATAAAAACTTTTGAGAACATTGTTGACGACGGAAATTACTCATCTCACCAAATTTTTAATGTTGATGAGACGGGCTTATTCTGGAAAAAAAAATGCCTTCCAAGAATNTGAGACGGGCTTATTCTGGAAAAAAATGCCTTCAAGAACTTACCTGGCAAAAGAAGAGGCTGTTGCACCTGGACACAAGGCATCTAAAGACAGACTGACTCTTCTAATTGGTGGTAATGCTGCAGGAGATTGTAAAATAAAACCTTTGTTAGTGTACCACTGTGAGAATCCCATGTCTTTAAAAGGAAACCCCAAAGAAACACTGCCAGTCATATGGAAATGGAACTCAAAAGCATGGATTACTTCGGCATTNGGAACTCAAAAGCTTGGGTTACTTCAGCATTATTTAAGGACTGGTATGTAAATAATTTTGTCCCTGAAGTGAAAAATTATTGTAAGCAAAAGAATTTGGCATTCAAGGCATTGTTAGTGTTGGATAATGCACCCGGACATCCACAAGCATTGAGAGATTTATGTCCAGAGGTAAAGGTCATATTCTTGCCTCCAAACACCACAAGTTTAATCCAGCCAATGGATCAGACTGTTATTTCAACTTTCAAAAGATATTACATGAGGAGAATAATCGTCAAAGCTGTCAAGGCAACAGATGGTGATGGAAGACCCACTCTAAAAGAATTCTGGAAAAACTACAATGTCCTTAATGCTGTCACCAATATTTCTCTCTCTTGGAAAGAAATAGTCATCTACAATGAGTGGTTGCTGGAATAAATTGTGTCCTTACCTGGTGCCAAATTTCAGAGGTTTTGAGGAGACCCCAGAAAGTGCAACAGAACAAATTGTTAAAGTTATGCATCAGCTGGATCTCGAGGTTACTTCTGAAGATGTTGATGATCTGATGGCCTCACATTCAGAGTCATTGACAAATGAAGATCTACTTGCTCAAGATATTTTAAACATCATTGAAGAAAATGATCCAGATGAAGAGAGAAGTTCTCGAGTTCAAGTTGTTGAAGCAGCTACATGTGCTACAGACAATTATATGAAAAGAAGAAGGGTGGCGTTCAACTATCGCTAAATNGAAAAGAAGAAGGGTGGCGTTCAACTGTCGCTAAATAACTTTTTCTGCAAAGCTGATAAGTTATCTACACCAGGTCCCAGTGATTGTTAAACCGGCTACATACAATTCCAAAGAGAGCTGAATCTGTCTGTATGTATGTACAGTCAGTTCACGACTGGAAGAAACTTTTGAAAATCAACCTTTGAAAGCCGTTAGCGACATGCAACAAACAGCGGCAAGCGCGGATGCAATTATGCCGTTAGGTTGCCAGTACAAAGAGAGGAAATAGTTCCAAAGTTTTAACGTAATTGTTAATTTATCGCTTACAAATGGGCGTCGAAAGGAATTGTATCTTATTATGCCAATTATTAGTGACGTGATGCTAACATATTTAGATTTCATCGTTTCTTGCAGTCACAAGATTGCGCTCAAGGTTAAAGTAACGCGGCCATTTGTTTACTAACCTTCGTAGTCCTTGTGTTGTTTACACACGTGCCAGAGAATTTGTGCAATTATCTCGTTCAACCTATAATAATTCATTTATTTGTGTTGTTTTACTAATATCCGCATCTTTATTATTTGGTTTTTAATAACGAATGATTTTAATTTGTGCTCACTTTCAGTTCTAATTTCTTTTGTTTTTATGTGTTTCGTGCACATGTCTTTCCTTTGCCACTTTATTGTAACGTTGCAGTATTTGCACATAAGAATTGTTTTCACATTGTCGAAGACGTAGAATCCTTCACTCGCAAACTCTGCCGTCCTGTCGAAAACAGTCACAACCATTTTTAAAGAACGTTTTACAATTGCGCGAAACACCCGACTCAACCACCACACCATTTTAACGTCTGTAACAATTACAATTAATACTGATGATCTTGCCTTCGATGTACGGGAATTTATCGAAAGTCACTTGCAATCGATTGTAAATAGACAACTATTGATTCATCAAAATACTCACATTTTGGATTTATAAAATGAAATGTTTTTTTTGCTGGCATCGCATATTCTTTTGTGTGAAATTCTTAAGATTTAGAACTTGATGCTTGTGGAATATCCATTAATAATATATACATTACATGACTTTTATAATGGGTATGTGCATGTACGAACACATCTATACACACAGTGGAATGTAAACATTGTCATGTAACTGCCACATGGCAATGTTTGTTTACCTTTGGCAGAGGATACGAAATGGGCTTGAAAGTAAATCTTTAGCAGGGCTTCAAGAAAGTCTCTTCCAGTCGTGAACAGTCTATATGTATGTACCCACTGCAATTAGTCAAATGTTTGTGTGTGTAAAATGTGTCTTTTCAATTGTTTGAACTATTAGCTATATATTTAAACACTTTTTAATAACTTTGATGCATGATCTTGTTTCTTTGTGTGTAAATATATTGTTTTGAATTTTTTATTCGTTTAATTAAGTTTTTTTCCCCATCTAGGAACGGAACCTAATTTATCACATTAAAATAAGGGTTCTACTTTCATACACAAATTTAGGAACACATTATGTATTAAAGTAGAGGACTGCCTGTACTGGAAAACACCAAAGAAGCAAAAAGCAAGATAGTCTTCAGTTTAAAGTGAGCATGTTTGAAATCTCCTTTAAAAAAATCACTGCAAATANTCAGTTTAAAGTGAGCATGTTTGAAATCTCCTTTAAAAAAATCACTGCATACCTTTAAAACTAACCAAAGACTGCAACGCTCACAGATATAAATGCTTACTAGAGTTAAACGATTCATCTCAAAAATAACTTTCAGATAATCACTTCAACTCTTATAACTTATAGTTCTTTTGGGGTATTTGCGTAAGGTTAACACACAAAAAACTTGACACTATAAAAATGTATTTACAAAATTAAAATTGCATTAACTAGAATAATTTAGCTTAACACCTGAGTCACTTATGTATTTTATTAAATCCTCTAACAGATGTTTCACAATACACCAAAACATTTCACTACAATACACAACCGTAATCAAACACATTCACATACAATACAAACAAAAATTGACTTGAATTAGTTATTTTAAGTAGTGTAAAAATCATGAAATCTATTAGGCAGAATACAGCAGGACATCTAATATAGTTTATTTAATGGAGGTTTTTCGCAAGGGAACAAGTAAATAAAACAATTTAATAATTTTCCGAGAAAAAGTACTTGTAAAGAACTTCCTCCATTGAAACATTCAGGAACGCAGTTCCAATTGAGCAATAAGAATGCTCAGTCATTCAAATTCCAACACCTTACACACTAAACTACCAAATAAATTGTGAAACTTCTACAGTCTTGCACAAATTACCTGATCACAACACACAATATTTAAAAAGAAACTTCACAAACAAGATCACAATGCACAATATTTACAAAGCAACTTAATTACTATCGTGAGTTCCATGGCTTGTCCCAGAATGAACTTGCAAGACATCCATTTCATCTCTTCGAAGGATTTGTTTACTCATTATCTCTATACATAAGACATGCATAAGGTGCATGTGAACACTGACAAATTCCAGGAGATTATTCGTTATGAAAATATGCATGATAAAAGGCATAAAATAAGATGTAAATTATAAAAAGCTTTTGTGGAGGTATTTTGGGAATTAGAGTGCTGCTCCAGCTTAGTACATTTCAACCCAAAACCCCCAAATACAGCAAAATCTTGTTATAACGTACGTGAATAAAGCCTCAATTTTTATACTTAATAATGAAAGTACTTTATATACTTATTGGTAAAGTTTTCTTTGAAAAAATCACACCACTTAACCTTAACAAATAACAGTGTAATGATTTCGGAATTTAAAGTTTTTGTTTATGTTTTCATTTTCTGTAGTCGAATTTATTTATTTTGAAAAATAATTACTTATTTTAACGCCCCTAGCATAGCTTGATTAGCAAATTCAGAAAATCACCTCTAAATTTTAATTATATTTTTTGTTTGTTTACAATTTCACATATTTAGATAAGATGTGCGCGGATATCAGCTTAAAATACACGAGGTGTTTTTTCAGCAACAGTATGCAGCAAAAAGTTTACAACAGACTGATGAATACTAATGGCGCTGACAAGGTGAAAGATGTAATCAAGCCACGACTTGAAGAAACTCGTTAGTGCAGAACTAAGAGAGGACACATGAATGACCTGCAGTGGATTACTGAAGAGAACAGAAAATGAGAAACCCAGGATAATGATGTGACATGAGGTACATAAGGAGATAACAAAAACTTCCAAGGTAGAGATGACAATAACTAACAAGAAAAAAGCTGGTATAGAGCTCAGATAACTATTGCTTGAACTCGGAAACATTCTCAAAGCATATGTGCAGTATCATACTCAAGAGTCATTCCAAACATAAAGCAAATACAAAATAAAAATTTAATTTATTTTACCATTACTCTCAATACAGCATATAGCGCATACGTGCCTGCACACACACAATAAATATTACATACAAATAGAAAATATACATATGTATAAATACACACACAGGATTTTCATACTATAATATACAAGTTATTATACATAGTATGCATGATTCTTTCAAATTCACTGCACACAGCAGCAAAAGCAATATTCACAAAGCTAACAACTAACTGGAGTTCCATGATATATCTCAGAATCAACTTGCAGACAATCACTTCAACTTGATATACCCCAGAACTAATTTAATGGATATAGAAACTATAACACACAAATAAAACGCATAAGGGCACTACTGAGCTAGAACATAAATCTAATTTCAAGTATACCTCTCACAACCAAACTTCTCCCATCTGAAAACCTAGCGACTTCCGAGGATCAATGGACCAGTTAAATGAGGTGACATTGGGCAACGCATCCACTATATTGCAATGGGCACCAGTAGGACATCAACTTAACATTGTAGCTATTTCATGATGCTCCATCAGGCACTGGGGAGTAGTTCAACTGGGAGCCAACACAATATATGAGACAATTCTAGGCAACAAAACTGCAGACAGCTCTGGGCTTTATAATGGCTGGAACTAGGGTCTGCTGTAATACAGATGACATCTGTCTACGTACAATGCAGTTGAGCGATATAGACTTCTTGCTTAACATATCCTACAGTCAAATCACCCAAAAACCTTAAGGAGGTTCACCATATTCTGAATTTTTCGTCAGAGGAGGAAATGAAATACTAAATTGTGGGCGTGTAAATACTGTCAGTCTATAGTGTAGTTTAAATAAGTATTCCGTGTCACATGTACATGTCCAAACATCATGTATCTGTTCTTTGTGTACACTTGCGTACTCACTTACCAATGCCGCAGTCGTTGACGCTGTCGACATCTTGTGTGCACGTATAGCTAGAAATGACGCTTTGTGTGTATTATCACATGCAGTTTCCATCAGCATGGTGAAGAGGAAATAATTGAGTCGCGAGTTAAAGGAAGTGATAGTGAACCTGGCTCTTAAGGAATATAGTTTTGAGTAAACTAGGAACATTGACCAACAAAACGCATGCAGTTCAACTAGTGGTCAGTAAATGGTATCCGGGATTAACAGCCAATAAACCATAAAACTGAAGGAAAGAACCCTCAGCAGGAAGAACGTTTCAATGTTCAGCAGGTTAGGTCTAATTCAAGATTAAACTGAATGTAATTGTGGAACAGACAACACGTAAACTCTATAGGGTAGAATACAGTGGACGATGGCCTAGAAAAACACCCCCTGTTAATAGATTGAAATTTGCCAAGGACCATGTAAATGAGCCACAAGACTTCTGGGACAAGATAATGTGGACCAATGAAACCAAAATAAACATATTCGGGTCCAATGGCATCCAGAATGTATGAAGGAAAGAAAATACTACCAATGACATAGCCAACATTCTCCTCTCTGTAATGCATGGTTTCAGATCCATAACGCTTTGGAGCTACATGCCGTTCAAGGAGGTTGGCAACATTCACTTTCAAAGGCATCATGGATGTTAAAATCTATAACAACAATTTAAAAGCAAATGTGAAACAAATTACGCAAAAAATGGGATCACCAGCAGGTACTACTTACACCAGGACAACAGTAAACATACAGCAGACATAAATAAGGAGCAGTTAATCTGGAATGTTCCCAAACAATCAAAACCCCTCCAGTCGGCAGACATATCCCATAGAGAATTTATGAGACGTCAAAAGTAGAACTAAAACAGGTGGTCCTATAAGAATGGGACAAACTCACCCCCGNCCATAGAGAATTTATGAGACGTCAAAAGTAGAACTAAAACAGGTGGTCCTATAAGAATGGGACAAACTCACCCCCGGGGGAGAGAGAGAAGTAAGACTCTCAGCCCCTCGCGTATTGCGTGACGGGAAAGAGAGCAGCACAGCCTCTTTTCGTTGCTTCCTTGCAACTAATCCCTCCCCAGCGCGGCTCCAACTGATACACAAACCTGCGGAGTGGCAGAGGTATTTACTACGATGTCCTGAACCACGCAACAAAATAAGAACTTTACAAAGTGACTATTTTTTGTGTGAACGGCACCCTTAATTCAACAGGCAAGTTATTTACAAAGCAACTAAACTACAAGGAGATCTGTGTACCATCCCAGAATGAACTTGAAAGATGTTCACTTCAGCTCTTTTGCCATCTGTGTAACATTGCGAACATACTTAATAAATAAAATATTGCATGCATATACACACATGCACGCACACACACCTTTACTAGACTAAGTAATGAAGTAACTAGTTATATTCCACTAAATTTACTACATTTCAATGAAGAAATTTTTTCATTGTATAAATGAAATCTAAATATTTTGTAACAGTCAGTGTCTTGCCATATGGACTATTAATTGTTGCTCTCTGACGGCACATTCAAGGTATTAATTAAAATCATCAAAACTGTACATACGCTATGACAATTGTAAGAGCACTGTAAACTTACTAATACAGTAGCAATTCCCCTGGTAAAAGACTGCAAAAAAAAAAAAAAAAAAAAACTCTTCAAAATCATCATTTCACATCCAAAATTTTCTTTCTTTCCTTGTAACCCTTGAAATACAGTTAAATGTGCAAACACAATGTTAGTTTACCACACTCGCCGGTACTTAGATGGTATGCCTGGTGATCATAACGCCACATGGTACTAAGTGATGAAAAGCTTGGGAACTCTTTCCTTTTGAATGGCTGGCAATACCTACAATTTAATAAACATGGCTTTACAATTTTACTCTTGGCAGTTCCCTTGCATCCTTACGCACACACCCCACATGCACCCATTAACATTCAAACAAAAAAAATAAGAATGCACAATATTCACAAAGCAACTTAATTACTATTAGGAGTTCCATGGCTTGTCCCAGACTGAACTTGGAAAACATCCATTTACACTCTAACAGGCTCTTTACGCTTTAACCTAACAGAATGCACTAATGTTTACACACATGCATGCATGCTTACATGCAAACATACATTTATCACAAAAGAAACTTAACAACAGCCAACCTATTTTCAATAATCCAAGAAAATGTTACTCCTTAAGCTTTAAAAAAATATATATATATATATATCGTAAAAATATCTAAATTAAAAACAACTACACGACCATAAGTTTGATATGCCAGTCCCACCAGCACACACTAATTACATATTAATCAGAAAAATGATAAATATTTGATGAACAGAACAATTAATTTTAATGTGTTTTATTCTTTTCCAAAAAAGGTTGTCATTCAGACAATTGTCTCTTAACATCAGAAAATGTTAGAAGCTTAACTCAAATGTAGGATACTTGACAGCCGAAAGCATGTAGACTTAACCCTTTTTTACACTCAGTAATATCCCATTAAAGTTTTCCATGCAAAGTACATTTAAATATTAAAATGTTGCCAGGCACAAGAACACACAGCATTATATCCCACTAAAAATCATCTGAACAAAGAGCATGAGCATATGTTCTGGACATGCTCCCAGAAAATTACAAAAACATCAGCACTGGTTAAATAACTTTTTCTGTTTCTTTCTTAGGCTGAATAAAAGTTATCTTTGTTCTTTTTCATTTTATAACCATATCTGTTTGAAATCAGAGCCACATTATATAAAAGGAAAAACCGAAGATGTTACTATACATTATCAAACACACGTAAAGATGCTGAAAATAAGAANCCATAGAGAATTTATGAGACGTCAAAAGTAGAACTAAAACAGGTGGTCCTATAAGAATGGGACAAACTCACCCCCGCTACATGCCAATGGCTTCTGAATTCCATATAAAAGAAGTGCCAGGAAGTCCTTAAATGTAAAGGATACACTACTGCTTACTTAATTTCATAAAATATTATGTATTTTAAAAAAATATTTGTTTTGTTCATTTTATGAAGTTGTGTGTTTATTACGGGGCATAATTTTATATCTTTTGGTGTCCAGATTATTGCATTTTTGTGTTACCTTCTTATAGTGTTTTCCTGCTTATAGTGTCACTTTCTTGTGGACCCCTGAAGAACCTTATAAGAGGGTTCCACTGTACCATATTACTTGGCTTTCTGTTTGTTCTTTTCTCTCATATTCCCAGACATTGAGAAACTCTTTTCAGTGTCTACATTACTNATATTACTTGGCTTTCTGTTTGTTCTTTTCTCTCATATTCCCAGACATTGAGAAACTCTTTTCAGTGTCTACATTACTGACTGGAATCCATACTGATTTCACTGATTTTAGTGTAGTTCATAAAAAATCCAACGATTTTCACTGAAACAGTTTTGTAATTCTCGCATCAGTACCAATAATAGGTAACATTTATCGTGTTTGTTCTTTCTGTGATGCTACAACTTCTGAGTTATAGTAATTTGAATGCTATTTCCGTACAAACCAAATTTTCCACTGCATCATCAAAACAGTGAGAAGTTCAAATTGCTACTTTCTCGCAAGAACAACTTTGTCTTGCGAAAGACGATAATTGTAATAAAATCAAGTTCCCCGCCCCACCAATAAAATAAACAGAACCTTAACGAATATATTACTTGGTGAAAACAAAAATTAAACAGCACCTGATACAAGCCATCCACACATAATCCAGGTCATTTTTTAAATGTTTACATGTAACATAATTGGGAAAAAAAAAAAAATTGTTAATACCATAGATATACGAATCTATGGAGCATACTGAGTGACTTTGCTGCATAAGCACGTGGCCAGCACCTAGTGGCAACATAAAATTGTTACCATTTTTTAGTTAAGCGTTCAGTAATTTTTCTATTCATCACATTTGTATACTAGCAACGAGGTTACTTTAATTGTGCAATGAAAAGTGAAAAAGGACGAAATGCAAACAAAATTAGTTTATTATAGAAAGACACCGACGTCAGTTCATTTCCGAAACATAGCAATATCCCGAAGTAGATGCTTGTTGATGATATCGTTTCGGCAGTGTATATTTGATACATCAATTGTGTCGACTTCGAGATTCCGAATACAAATTGAAACAATTTATCGAATTAGCATTGCAAACACGAGGATTCACAACGCAAATGTCTTTATTCACATATTTTTCGTGTTTTGTTGTTTTTAGCGAGAAACTGTGTATTACGTGTTTATTTCGCAAGCTGCGAAAAACAGGCGTGTCTAACTATAGCCAGAAAATTGTTGTAATATGTTTCTGATTATTGCATCTGCACGTCTAGATTATAGCTATATTCTATCATGTAATTTGGGCACCAATCTTAACAAAATGACATTATAAAGGTAGCAAAAATATCATAGGGATGCCTAAAGCCTTGCTTTTCCACTTATCTTAAAGGGGACGCGCCAAAAGACTTGCTTTCTCCTAAATTGGATATGTTGTTTGGCCACTGCTATATCACAACGCTAGCATCTACATGTGGAACTACAAGAGGTGTCACTGTGCAGCGACTGCTGACGAATGGAGAGCTAGCCCGGCACGGTTGGCAGCTCGCTTACTCCTTGCCTCTGTGCTATCACCCTGCCATTCTGGCAACA
>NQII01000272.1:78242-153663 GCA_002778355.1 Clitarchus hookeri | reverse complement strand
AAAAAAAAAAAAAAAAAAAAAACTCTTCAAAATCATCATTTCACATCCAAAATTTTCTTTCTTTCCTTGTAACCCTTGAAATACAGTTAAATGTGCAAACACAATGTTAGTTTACCACACTCGCCGGTACTTAGATGGTATGCCTGGTGATCATAACGCCACATGGTACTAAGTGATGAAAAGCTTGGGAACTCTTTCCTTTTGAATGGCTGGCAATACCTACAATTTAATAAACATGGCTTTACAATTTTACTCTTGGCAGTTCCCTTGCATCCTTACGCACACACCCCACATGCACCCATTAACATTCAAACAAAAAAAATAAGAATGCACAATATTCACAAAGCAACTTAATTACTATTAGGAGTTCCATGGCTTGTCCCAGACTGAACTTGGAAAACATCCATTTACACTCTAACAGGCTCTTTACGCTTTAACCTAACAGAATGCACTAATGTTTACACACATGCATGCATGCTTACATGCAAACATACATTTATCACAAAAGAAACTTAACAACAGCCAACCTATTTTCAATAATCCAAGAAAATGTTACTCCTTAAGCTTTAAAAAAATATATATATATATATATCGTAAAAATATCTAAATTAAAAACAACTACACGACCATAAGTTTGATATGCCAGTCCCACCAGCACACACTAATTACATATTAATCAGAAAAATGATAAATATTTGATGAACAGAACAATTAATTTTAATGTGTTTTATTCTTTTCCAAAAAAGGTTGTCATTCAGACAATTGTCTCTTAACATCAGAAAATGTTAGAAGCTTAACTCAAATGTAGGATACTTGACAGCCGAAAGCATGTAGACTTAACCCTTTTTTACACTCAGTAATATCCCATTAAAGTTTTCCATGCAAAGTACATTTAAATATTAAAATGTTGCCAGGCACAAGAACACACAGCATTATATCCCACTAAAAATCACCTGAACAAAGAGCATGAGCATATGTTCTGGACATGCTCCCAGAAAATTACAAAAACATCAGCACTGGTTAAATAACTTTTTCTGTTTCTTTCTTAGGCTGAATAAAAGTTATCTTTGTTCTTTTTCATTTTATAACCATATCTGTTTGAAATCAGAGCCACATTATATAAAAGGAAAAACCGAAGATGTTACTATACATTATCAAACACACGTAAAGATGCTGAAAATAAGAATAACTGAGAAACGACAACCGATTCTTAAGAACTTACAAAAATAAAATCAACACACAAATAAAATTTAGGGTATCCACTGAAATTCCACTTTGGAATTCCCTGTTTTCCAGGAAGAATCGTTACCATTTTCCCTGACCTATTTTTAGGACTGNCCACATTATATAAAAGGAAAAACCGAAGATGTTACTATACATTATCAAACACACGTAAAGATGCTGAAAATAAGAACAACTGAGAAACGACAACCGATTCTTAAGAACTTACAAAAATAAAATCAACACACAAATAAAATTTAGGGTATCCGCTGAAATTCCACTTTGGAATTCCCTGTTTTCCAGGAAGAATCGTTACCATTTTCCCTGACCTATTTTTAGGACTGNACTGAAATTCCACTTTGGAATTCCCTGTTTTCCAGGAAGAATCGTTACCATTTTCCCTGACCTATTTTTAGGACTGAAACCTTCAAACTTCATATCTTTCCACTGCTGACAGATCAAATATGCTATCAGCGAATCTTATTTAAATACACTGCAACAGACCAAGCAAGCAGGGCCAACATTTTATCCAGCCCATCGATATTTCTCGCAATACCCTAACAATTTCAGCATTGAAAGCTTATGTTTTCATTTCTTTTGAGTTGAATGTTTATTTATTTTGAAAAGTAATTTTTAAAGACCCTACCCCCAGGCATAGCTACATTTGTAATCCAGGACATCACCTCTAAATTCTATTTATTAGTTGGGTTTGTTTACACATCACATATTTTGTCAGTTCTACTTCTTTCATTTATTTTGTTTTGTGAACTAAGCTCAATTATCTTTGGAAGTGATAATTATTTTGTAATCATTTTTCTTTTTGCAATTTACCTTGTTTGCGGTACATCATAAAATTTGTCTGCAAGAATTCCTCTAATTTTGTAATTACTGGTAGGAAAGGCGTTAGAGAGGCGCCTAGTTTAATTAAATATGCAGGGTATGAACTTAAGAGGCCCAAAACACATTGCTCATAGTTTTGAAGTGCTACAACTACGTCTGCTGCCATCTCCATCGAAGCTGTGTAAGTATTAACTATGTCTGGTATGGTGATGCAATTTTAATGACAACAAATGTGTGCTGCAAAAACTTTTGTGCAATTTTGGATCATGAAATTACTTGAAATTTAAGAGACATTTGTTCTTGTAAATTAATTTTTCTGAATTTTAATAAGGGCGTAAACCAGAAACCAACATATGTTCTAAAGCTGTGCCAAATTATGAACACTTCAAGAATATAATTTGCTGAACTACAAATGAGCCAGTTTCAATTTCTACGCCTTGCGTGAATTATCTATTTTGTTTGTTAATACTTTGGGAGGGTGATTTAGTAGATCAGATCACTTCCAACTGATTTGTTAAAGGACAGCAATTTTTCACTGAATCTTAAATATTTTTGGATTTTCTGCAGAGATTAATTTTTTAATGGTAATGAATTCACAATTTCCTTGTACTTCTTCCTTAATAAAACTACAATTCTTTGCACGCCATTATGCTTTGTGTAGATGTTTGGAGTGGTTAGAATTTTATTTTCTATGGATTTTTCTTGATTTGAGGCTCTTGTGTTATATTAGTCGAGCTAGATACCACGAGCATAGAGGAAGTAGGCGGCACAATAGGACAGCAGGAGGAATAACACTAGTTTGAAAGATCAGAAGAACTGGGAGAGTAGATCCCTGCACCAAGTNGCGGCACAATAGGACAGCAGGAGGAATAACACTAGTTTGAAAGATCAGAAGAACTGGGAGAGTAGGTCCCTGCACCGAGTCATCACAGCAAACATACGCGAGGTCCCTTCAAGAAAAGTGCAGCTGTGGTGGTTTAAAAATGTAGAGGCAAAAAAATCCTTTGATCTACACTAAACAGAAAACTATTTAATACGTAATTTTACTTTAAGCAAATAATAAAATTTAGCCCAGATACCATAGTTATTAGCAAATTAACACACTAAAATTATTACTTTTTTCTTTTGGAACACACAAATCACAAACATGTCTAAAAAATAAATACCACCATGAGATACCTACCTCAATATATTCTGCTACACACATAAAAGTTGTTCATTTTTTTTAATTATTGAATAAAGGGAAAGTTTTGCATTTATTTTGGGTCTGTGGTTATTCCTGAATTTTTGTTAGTTTTTGCAAATGCTAATTTGAAAATTAACTGAAGACATTACCTTGAGATTTCCTTGTTTCACTTTTTGTAAATGGTTCAATTTGTTTCATCATTGTGATCCAAAAAACAGTAAACCTGATCTTTTTACACTCCTCAGAAATCCATTCTTATTTTAATTTTAATTCAAATGTTAGTAGAAATACAGCTTTTTGTAATTCAAAAGTCATAAAAACTAAACCTGCAACAACCTTGTATTTTCTAAAAGCAGCCAGACTTTTATGAAAAGGGCTAGGAAAAATTTTTTCCACAGTAATTCTAAAAACATAGTGCTTACGATGACTACACAGTTAATATATATACATGAGGTAGCATTATTAACANTCTATTTTTATTAGTACCAGTGCTTACGATGACTACACAGTTAATATATATACATGAGGTAGCATTATTAACAGGTGATTACATACTGCTCCTTAGGTAAGTACTGTAGAGTAATTTTGAATTGGTATACCTTCCATTGATACCTACCAGAAATACATCCAAATGCAAAATGCCAGAGTTTTATAAAAGGAAAACTTTCTCAAAAATTCAAAAGGTTTTTTTCATTGCCAGGATGGAAAATAATTTCTCACAAAACCTAAAGCTACTATGGGAAATACTTCACGTTACATTTATTTTTAATATCAATTATATAAACAATCATACAAATTCTTGCAACTGAAGCTACCAGTTGGTACACAAAAAGTTTTCTCCTTCCCAAATTTGTGTCAAATACTTTTCGAAAATAAAAAAATCAAATTTTTGGAAACACATGTGCATTTTACAATTAACTGCAATTACTGCCTGCTACATCAAATACTTTGCAAATTTTTTTTCCACAATTCTTATTTCTACATCACACACTTTAAATTACAACTTATTAAAAAAAACATTTAAAAATAGACATATGCTGTGTGTGATCCAACATGCATCTGAGCTCTGTTAGTATGCGAGTCTTGCTACATGCAGTGCAGTGTTCCCCCTCCACTGTCAAGGCACATAGTGCCAGGTGGTCCAAGGTGTGCTCCTCTCTCCTCATCAGGGCAGAGGGTGCATGCCATTGCCACAGATGACGACCTGCAAAGGAAATCATAATGCATCAGTGACATTTGTCTCGGTTTACCATTTTAGTGCATGGTCCTAGGAAGTGGATGTAAATTAACACGTGAATGCTACTTAATATAATTGCAGCCTAAGGTATCTGTCTTTTCTAATGGAAAAGACCACTGACCACTAGACTGCTAGTCTAGTAGTCAGACTTACCACCTAGGCGAACCGGGTTTGATTCCTGGCGGGGTCACTACAGGACGTTTGCATGCAGGAACTGTGCCGGACAATGCCACCGGTCTTCACGAGGCTCTCCCATTTCCCTCACCCTTGCATTCCGGCACTGCATGATGCTCACTTCACCCTCATTGGCTCTCAAGACCAAGACGTTGAGAGTGAGTGAATAAATTTGGGCAGCTCTTAGCGAGGTCTTGAGATCCAATGAGGGTAATTGAGGTATGGAACAGTGCCAGAATGAAAGGACTGAGGAAACTGGAGATCCCCGAGAAAACCAGCGGTATTATCCAGTACGATTCCCACATGCGAAAATCTGGGCGTGACCTGGCTGGGATTGAACCAGGTTCTCCTCGGTGGGAGGTGAGCAGGCAAACTGCTCACCCTTCGATGATAGGAGCTGCCCAAATATCTCCACTCCAATGGAGTACTGTACACAACTGTACAGCATGCAGAACACGTGGGAAAGGGTCATTCCACATTAAATCATCCAAAGGAGACATATTTTAAAAATTCTGAATTTTTTTTCAAGTGTTTCTGTATATAAATTAATAAAAAAAATAATCACAAATATTAGCTTTTGAACTTGGTAGAAGCAATATTTTTAGAATGTCAAAATTTACAAAAAACTAAGCATCTCGGAATGTATAAGAACTGGAAACTTGAAACAAAAATCAATTTGTAGCTTAAATAATCAGCTTTCTTGTACATTAATAAACTTTACCCCATTTCTAATCACAGCATCCAAGCACATGTATCTAAAATTGAGCATATTTTGGTTAAAAATTCAATTTTCAAACCAAATTTGCCATGAGAAGGCCAAGACCTCAAATTTTTTTCACAGTACACCTCTACCAACACTGTATGTAAATACAAAATGATCCTCTATAGATGCACCACTCTCATTTGACATGGGGTTAAAAATTGACATTTTTCCAAAAAGTCACAAATTTGTTACCTAATAACTCTGGTGTGGGAGATGCTAAAATTATGAAACAAGAACTAAAGGTCTATATTATATATGTACCCAATGTAAAAATTATAAGTTTTCAACTTTAATGGTTTAATATTTATAAAATTTCTAAATGTGCAAGAAATTTGTCAAATTCAATTGTTAGGCAGTAAACAGTTAATTATATAGATTAACTNTGACATTGATGTAATAAAATGCACAACAATTAATAAAATCTTAAATTTAATTGTTAGGCAGTAAACAGTTAATTATATAGATTAACTAACAATTGATTTAGATACACGAGGTATGGATTCGGAAGTTAAGAGCTTTTAAAATAAATTTACTCACACTTTTTTTAGGGAGTTGTGCTGATATGCTTGTACAAAGCTGAAATTTCATTACACAGTTTCTCAGAAATTTGAAAGCAGTTCCTTCCAGTTTGATGCATAAGTTCTAGGAGCATTAACTTTCTAAATACTTTTGACAATAGGACCCTACACTCTTCTGCTGATTTAAGGAAAGATGTCCTTGGACCTGGTGGCTGGAGAAAAGTAACATGAACATCATTTTCTTCACTTACTTCAGTTACCTTAGCCAGATACCACTTTTCATCGTATATGCAAACAATTCTATCTTTAACTTGCACATCAAGGGAGCCACTGGAGACAATTCCCAAGATAATTTTTTTTTTTCATATTCGGAAGGGCTGGAAGTTTTATAGCAGGCAGTGTGTCAGTGCCAAAGGGCACAAGCCTGTGTCTTTCCCTTGTTTGAGTAATAGCTTTATACATTTGAAATCTTTTCTTCAGATGTAGCTCATTCCTTTCCATTTCGTCAGTAGATATGAAGTATGCGATACCTTTAATGTTTTTAACACAGAATTCGTACAGTTCTTCAGGACTTGAAATCTGGTCTTTGTATGCCCTCTGCAAACTACCTTTTGCAACTTCTCTTTTTGTTGTACCTCCTATACCATCCCAAGAATTCTTTCCATGGGCAGTGGCAAAGAAGTTCCATTCACAATCGAGGCTGAAATTAGACTTGTGATTACAAATATTAGCAAAATTCTTCCTGTTCTTATACTGACGAAGCCCCATCACTGCAGTAAATTAATATTTTCACCTCTGGATTATATTCTTTTATATTTCCTACCATATGCTTCTCAAAAGTATGAACTGTGACAGTACTATGGTGTAAATCACTAATCGCACACAGACACAGTGATTTCAATAATAGTTTTCTTTCAAATAGAGGACAAAAGGATGAATTGTTGCTTGTAATATACTCCAATGGAATTCCTGAACTTCAATCTGGACCACAAATGAATAGTTCTCAGCAAAATCAGCCAATACTATGTATTCACTGTTTCTCAAGTTCTTTATCTTCTCTTCTTTCTCTCTCTCTTTTCTCTCAAAAAACCAAATTGGATTTTAGATATATAATGATGCTTTCTAAGTGCAACAAATTTCTCAATAAAGTCCTCAGTCAACTGTACCACATCTCTTAGGTTCGATTGGTCTGTACCAACTCACTGTTTGTATTTAATCTCATCTTCCACTTCTTCAGTCAGCATTTCTGAAAAGGTTTCCACATTGCTACAATCCGAACACTGACCCATAATACTCTTATAACTATCAATGTCACATGTCATATAAATATTTAAGCGAGTCGTCGTAATCAATATTCATACCACTTCCTAGTAACATTAACTTGACATTTTGATGAAATGTGCACTCGCAAACTTTGTGTGTTCCAGGAGAACCAGATAATACGCACCAATTAGGCCCTAGTGAACAAAATTTGGAAAGTCCAACCTTCAAGTTTGGATAAGTATTTTTAAAATTAACATAAAACTCTTGTAAGTTTCACAAAATTAGGCACATTCATTTTTTCTTAAATACCATTTATTTTCACTGAAATACAGTCCTTTTTGCCTGGCAACATCCTACTGATTTCATCTTGCTCGTAAAATCCTTCAACATAGGTGTTCACTTCCTTGTCCAATTGTTTCCCACTTTTTCCCTTACCCAGGGTTAGAAGAATACCTTGCTGTTTCACAAGTTCTTTTGTAATTCTTACAATGAGATACATTTAACAACTTAGTTGCTGTCTTTGATCTAGACCAATTTTGGGGGCATTAGGCTGATAATTCTTACCTTCTCTGCATTGCTTGTAGTTTGTTTGCATCTTACCTTCAATTTTTCAATTAACTGTTAATATTCCTAGCAGGTTGATGAGCTTCAATTTACACTTTTAGTTGCTCCATCCTGAAAACTATCAGGAAATGAATCGCCTAGCTTTCTTTTCACAGCAGATGTTGTTCTGGTTTTGCTCAGTAATGCTGCAGATTTCTTTTCTAAAGGAAATTTTTTTTCAATTAAAAGGCTGGTGACAAATTCAAAATGAAGCAGACAGCATCTAACTTGTTTAAACATTCTTCTGGCATCATTTCTGTCAGCTTCATTGCAGTCTGTTTTTAAGACTTAAATTTTTTTCTTTCATGTTAATTTTATTTCAAAACAACCTTTATTACTTTTTTTTTTTAAATCTTACTATGAAAGTCCAGAGGATCACAACAAACCTTTCCAAAAACATGATTGTGATTATTTAGGTACTTTTTTTTTATGCTTTTACATACAGTCCTTATATAATTTTTACCCCATCTTATCATCAATAACTTCTGCTCATCTAAACTGAGCTGGTTTATTGTAGCGACTTCTTTACCAACTTTCCCGCAACTTTCCTTGCGGCAGTTCTCTTGAATAAATAATCAAACGCAGCAATCCATTTTTTAATAACGGCAGTGTCACATCAATGGCAATGTCAGAGAATACGTCTACTCATCACCAAAACTACAGACATACTGAGGAAGAAGGCAGTCAGGAAACCTATTCGACTGCACTGTCAAGCAATGCTCTGCCATGTTATTTCACGACACCACTGTGCCTATTGTTCAGTTACTCTAATCCTGCAGTCAGCTGAAGAATGATGAGTAAACGACTCATCATGAATCATTTACAGAAGTTTCAAGTGACTGCTGATATAGTAATACCTGAGGTGGCTTTATTTTACTGCTTGTTATGAAAGATAATGATGAGTGAACAAAAGGAAATAAAACACCACAAACGGCTCACTGACTACACCTACTCTCCTCCCCCGCTTGCTCAACAGAAAATGAAAATATAGCCAATCAACAGATCCTACTTGTAAAAAGTAACTAGGCAATTATAAATTTATTGCTGCTTAACAATTAAATTTAAGATTTTATTACGTCGTGAACCTTATTACATCAATGCCATTAAATTTTACATATTTTTTCCACATTTTGAAATTTTATAAATATTAAACCAGTTAGTTGAGAACTAATTTTTTTACAGTGGGTAGGTATCATACACATCTTTAGATCTTATAAGTTATATATTTATAGCATTTCCCACACCAGAGTTATAAGGTACCAAATTTGTGACTTTTTGAAAAAAAAATAATTTTTAACCCCATGACAAATGAGAATGGTGCATCTCTAGAGGATAATTTGGTATTTACATACAATGTGGGTAGAGGTGTACTGTGGAAAAAAATTTGACGTCTTAAACTTACTTCCTTCTTATAGCAAATTTGGTTTGAAAATTGGATTTTGAACCAAAATCTGCTTTAAGTACATATGCTTGGATGCTGTGATTAGAAATAGGGCAAAGTTTATCAATGTACAAGAAAACTAATAATTTTACCTACAAATTGGTTTTTGTTTCAAGTCTCTAGCTCTTATACATTCTGAGACACTTATAAATGTTGACATTTTGAAAATATTGCTTCCGCCATGTTGAAAAAAATGGTTGCCATCTTAAACATAATACAGGGAATTTTTTTTATAAACTTTAGTTATTAATTTTAATACAAAAACATTTTTAGAATTTTTAAAAACTGTTATGCAACCTGTTTAATTAATGATAATATATGGAATGGCCCGAAAGCAGTTCTCTCTACCAAAATGCCAGAAATATTATTGAATTATTTTGCAACACTAAAATATTGTGCTAAACATTTGCCCATTTTAATGTTTAAAAATTAATAAAGGTCTATTTTATAGTGAAATATTTTCAAATCTGAGTACTTCAGAAAAAACACCTTTACTGGCAAAAACCTTTAGAAGTACTGCTGCACTGTAACCTTAGATGATCACACACATGGTTGGTGAAGTAGATGTATCATACCACTTAATGCTAACATTGTGGCCCCACTGCGAAGGAATAAACTATGCCCACAGTTCTTGACACACAATGAAAATTTTGTTTGCCATTACCTTATGCTCACCAACCATATGAAAATTCCAAGGTTGAAGCCAGGAATAGAACGTAAATCCTCTGGATAGGCGGCAATATAGCTACCCATTACACCATAAGACATTTCAAACTTGATCCTGTCATTGTATTTGTGAATTCTAATTCATATTTTAGGGTACTTCAGGAAGACTAAAATATACATTTAACGCAACCATAAAACTCATTTGGTTATCACATCGCATTAACTTTGTGAAGACTACATAGAAACATTAGTCGGAGATTAGCATAAATAATATATAAGCCCGTAACTACATTGGATTCTCACACAAAGCTGTTAAGACCATGGATAGGACTTTCTACAGCTCTGAACAAAATAATTTAATTTACCCATGGCATGTATATTACAAAATTACTCTACAGCTTCAACACAAAAAGCTTTTACTTTGTAACCAATCTACAGTTTGTGGTTAAAATTATACGTTAGAAAATAAAAGCATTCCCAGCAATGCTTTTGTTGTGCCAGTTAAGTCACTGGCAGATGTAAAATATATTTATTTACCGCTGATATAAGCATTAAATTAAAGAAATTATAAAATATTAACATTAACAAATATTGTCTGTACAATTTAAATGCACAAAGTTATGATTTATACAAAGCATTTCATTAATGAACTACATGTTTCACTAAACCTTAGTTTTCCATACATTTTAACGGCTAAATGGGCAGACCTGTGCCTACAAGCTAGTCTTTGGAGTTCAAAAGTTTTCCAGCAGAGCGCAAGCCTCTCAGAGAGTGCTCCTCGGCACACAGGATTTAGGGTACCATGTGTACAGAAGAGCGGAGATGGAGATGCGTCGCATTACAAAATGAACAAAGAGAAAAATAAAATATATACCCCCCCCCCCCCCCCNTAAACATGTTTAGGTTGATCGAAATCACATTCTGCAACTCTTATTTCAGCCATTACACACTACAAACTATTATTATAAGTGTTAATTATTTCTATAAAAATGTCAATTTGAGACAGCATACAAAATTGTGGTAAGTTAAAATATTACACAATTTCTTAATAATTGCCAATGTTTATATCTTAAATTTTATGTAAAAAAACATTAACGATTATCAATGAGTTAACGTGGGATATAATTAAAATCCCTTATTTGGGCATCAATTTTATTGTGCAAATTATGATTTTATGGCATGTGCGGCTTTGTGTGTACAAACTATGGTCTTATAATAAGACCATTTTAATGTAATTTTTCTTATTTATTAAACAGTTCCTTTGTGCACTGTGGTTGTGATAGTTACTTTGAATATACATAAATGTATACATATTTAATTGGCAACATTTAAATTTGCAAAAAAACTCAAAAGAAGAATAGGCCACAGTGGTAATTTAATTACATCAAAATGCATTTATGATGACCAAAAAAAAAAGGCCAATGAATTTATTGGCTTGCCAATTCAAGAATTAACATTCCCCTCTTCTAAACAGGTAGTCAGAACTACGACAAAATACGATTCTAATCAGGCTAGGGAATGTAACGAGTCGAAACAGATACACAACTTGAAGGCAGGTAGCAAAATTAAGAGAACGTTTCTTGTGCACCATTAACATCAAACCCAACTTTTTATGCAAGAATTTGCTGACAGATGTTCAGCCAGCTGTCGCAGAACACCACGCCCTTGACACATGTGCCAACTGTCTAGCTGATCGCATGCAAGACCAGCACAACTGCGGTCCCACCAACATATGGCCAACACACCACTAACTTCTTTCCTGGAATCCTCAATTTGGTCTCGCATCCTGACAGATTACAGAAACCCACGTCTCTAACATACCAAATACTGACATAATGATAAAGCACAACATAATCAGTGTTACTTGAAAAGCCTTGCTTACTGTAAAGTGGGGTGAGCGAGATTGATCATATGATCACATGTTAAGGCAAGGTACGTAGGTGGGGTGGGATTGATAACATGACAGTTTTCTGTACATGTTACGGTCAGGTATTGTATATGACAATATTTATAGAACATTTTCATGTGATCAAACTCACCTTTGTTAATCAATTTCATCCCACTTTTCATTTTTTTTTGGAGAAAGCTAGGACAAAACATGTACAAGCAGAAAATTTCCTGACTACCTGTCAGTATAGTAACAACAGATGGGATGTTGACAGCCTCCTCAATCTCGCCCCTCTGAATGCTCATCAATGTTGGTCTTCCCGTAAAGGGGAGGGGAAACGGGCCACAACACACAAATCAGGCGTGAGTGTGCCAATTATTATGCACTTCCCAATGGCCTTAAAAAGTATGTTAGAGGGTGTAAATATTAAGTGATTATCAGGGAGTTATAAGCAATTCAGATGTAAATTCCAGAACTTGCCAAGGATGGAAAGTTTCAACATCAAGGACAATATTATTAAAATTAATAACACTACAGTAAATAATACGTTTCCCACTTTTTATTTCAAAGCTATACTACTCATTTGAGATGCTCAAGTCTGAAAATTCCAACAAGAGAATAAAAAAAAAACCTGAATGGAATTAAAAATAAGTCACTGTTTAATGGAACTGTTCACCACAAGTCTAGGATTTGTAGTTTACTAACACAATCCATTCAAAGCATTTTGGAAGTTTGGGATAACCTAACACTTTACATGTCAAACACTAACAAGATTGTCTTTTCTCTGTTCAAATACTGTATTTTCAGTAATGTTCTGCTCTTTGGTAGCTACTGAAAATTCATAATTTAAAATGTAGTTAACAGAACCCTGATAAATGAACACACAGGCCATAATTAGACATAATTTTAATTATATTTTCTACTATGTCCTGAAAATTCAAGAACTTTTAAAACCCAGCAAAATTTAGATAAATTTTCAAGGGCTTGGAACTATCCACTTAAAATTCAAGGGCTTTCAAGGACCATAGAACATTGTGCTTGCCACCAATAGTGTTTGCTGCATCAGCAATGGTGAAAAATGCTATATTTTCAAGGCCACTGGAATATAAAATTATCTGTACAATCACTTCAGTACTTTGCACATAGTAGCACTGCAATTAAATTTTCTTTTACAATTATGGATTTTGTAACCTAAACACGCAGATCCTCAAAAGTTTGGAGTTAATTATATTTATAAAAATAATTGTAAAAAAAAGTCAAGGCGAACACCTCTCAAAAAAAAAGTTAAAAACTATTTTGAACCATAGATTACGAGTTTTGCTCTCATCCAATTCACTTAGCAGCACATTTTTTTGATCCTAAATATTGTGGGCAACAGTTGTCAGAAGATGAATTACTTACTGCACTTGATACAATCATGGATGTTGCAAAAAACACCCCAACATTGATGATGAAGTAGCTGTGACGGCAGACGTGGCGGAATACAGTGCCAAACATACTTTGTGGAGTCTAGGCATCATTTGACAGGCAGTAGAGAATATCTCTCCACTTACATGGTGGAAGGGATATTGCACAACTCGACAGTTATCCAAAAAGGCTTAACAAGTGAACGCACTGCCAAGCTAGTTTCTGTTTCTCAGGATCTCCTTTTGTCATCACTGCAAGAGAATCCATCAAATCCAAGTAAACCAGAATGTTGTGGTACGAGCAGCAGCAGTTCTATGGGCATGGACACAACCAACAGCAAAGTCAAGACTGACTACATTTTTTGCACAATTGCAATGTACTGTGTTGTGTAATGTCATTTCCAATGCTAAAAATTATTAATCAAATTGTGTAGTGTAGCCTGCCAGGAATTATAAAGGTATTAGTCTAGGAAACATTTTTGACTGTGTATTTAGTGACTTCAAGCATATTGCCTTTCAGAAATCATAACATTATTTTTTAAAGTCTAACATTTACATTTAATTTTTTTATGTTTTGTGTGTTTAACGAAATCTCATAAAGCACGATTGATTTATGATTTGCTTGGTTGAAAAATTTACATTACAGGTAGAATATAGAACTTCAGATTTGTTTATGAAATGTGTAAACTGTACACTTGTCACACCAAATCCTCAATCTATTTTGAGTTAGGAAAATTTTTCTCAACCAAAACTTTCCGGAAAACCCACATCTCTGGGTATTAAATAGGTTGGCACCTACCTGCTCCCCATTAACTTTTCCTGACCAAAACACACCTGACGCTTCCGAACTTGCTGCAATCAACTAAGTATGCTCAATATTGTGTTGTCATTTACATGTGTTTTCTTGAACAGTCTGAGCTTAAAAAAATGCAATGTTTTCAAAACTATCAAGCATAAAAATCATACTATATATATATATATATAGTCCGGCCGGTCTTGGAAATGTGAGTTTCCTTATACTAACTATAGGTTGTTCACGGTTACTTCACTCTTTTCTGAAGCCCTGCTAAAGTTCTACTTTTGGTTACCAATTACATATCCTTCCACTACATGTAAACAAACACTGCCACATTAATTTTTAACTGTCAAATGCTTTGTTTAGTTTTCAGCTGTTCAAAGAATTCTGTCATATTTTAAAAACCATTTCGTACTAATGTTCACAATTTAGGCATATAACATTTAGGTCAGTTTTATGACTTTAATGTTGTATGTATTGATAATTCTTACGGTATTTATTTTACATATTGGTAACATATTTGTGTTATACACAATATTGCACATTACACATAATAGACATTAATATTTTGCCACGACTGTGTCTAACCCTGTAACAACTGCGGGGCAAAGATCTGTAGTATTTAACCTCGTTATTGATATGTGTTCGGTTATATCATTAAAAAGGACGGTCTCAGTTGGAATAAATAATATTAAAATGAAGAAGCAACTAGTCCAATGAAATAGAAAAGTAAATCCAAGCACGGAAATTTTTTTTTGTATGTAGTAGCAATAAACATAATTATTTCTTAAAACATTTTTTGGGCTGGACGCAGTATTTTGATTTTGTTGTAATTGTGGCAAACGTTCAAATCACAGAAATTTAAGTATGTTACACAATTGTGTTTCAAACACCTAGGGTAAAGGTACAAAGTTGTGATAAATAAACAAGACCTGAGGTTCCAATACTTAATTTTGTCATATCAGTTAACGGTTCAAATGTGTAGATTTTGCATGTCTAATATTTGCAATCACACACACTGGCCCAGCATAATGCAAAGGTAACAATACTCTTTCACAGGCAGCGGTTTCAACACACATTACAGTATATTTATTCCTGCCATGGAAACAGATTTATCACATCTTAACTTGCTTAGACAGGTTTAAAAAACACAACATGAACAAACTTGATGTAATTATAAAAATCTCATTTCACTTATAATTACAAATTCAGAAATCATTATTTTTGCTGTAGTAAGTATGAAATATGCTAAAATTTGAAAACATGTATAATTATCCTGCCACTACTAGATGTGTGAAAAGCTCCGCTCCGCCTATTCAAGTTTCTTCCTCTGACAAATAACAACACAATGTCACTAGAGCCTATGCACCATAATTTGCGCTGATGTTTTTTTACTGCAACAACAAAATATGTTTTCGTCAGTGCTACCAAAAACCTTACATATTTGAATAGGCAACATTTAATTTAAAAAACAGCATACCAACAAACTAGGTTAAAACAATATTTTAACTTAACTATTTCTTACTAGCCGTTGCCAACACATCGCTGTTCAAAATTTTAAATTTGTATTGGATATGACATAAATATTACAAGTTACAGAAGATACTAAGTTAAAAGTTTCAGTTATTCAAGCACATAATATTTAATGATAATCTCAGTGTTATACAAGTTATTTAAAAAACAGGTTGACTTGTCACACATACGGAGATATTCTCAAAGGTTTGTTTCAAAACATCTTAAGCAGTGTATCATGTGCAATTCCTCACAGACTGGTCCGTAGCTGAAGGATAACAGAGTGGCCTGGCAGTATATGCACCATCCCACAACACCCTATCTCCAAGTGGCCTGGCAGTATATGCACCATCCCACAACACCCTATCTCCAAGTGGCCTGGCAGTATATGCACCATCCCACAACACCCTATCTCCAAGTGGCCTGGCAGTATATGCACCATCCCACAACACCCTATCTCCAGTCTTTGGTACAAGCAGTAAGGACGCACCACCTGGTGTTCGCGAGAGAGCTGATAGCATGTATGACCAGTGCATCTTTCCCCTTAGAAGTTCACCGTTGCTTGCCTCTCTTGAGAACTGCCCAGACGCTACTAAGCAGCAGGTCTTAAAATGATAACTACAGATCTTAAGATTTTTTATTTTGTGACCCCATTTGGTTATTTTACCTACCCTGAGTGAATTTATCTGTCTACCAGTGCTAAAGCTGATTCACACATTAGAAGAATTGGTTCAAAATATCCACTGAGCACACAGCAGCTATAAACTCTGTAAAAATATACAAATATTGATCACATAAACTATGAATTTACGTACAGTACACGCTTAAAACATAAGGTAACCTCAGATGCATGATCATCTAAGAAACCAGTTACAACCTGTATTTTCTAAAGAGCAAAGGGGAAATACCAATAAAAACACTTTCTTAAAGCATATTATTGCAGTATCTCGCAAGAACAAAATATGTTAATTGTGTAGTCACAAAAGAAACCCACTTCAAATACTAACAAATTATATATTTAAAAAAAAAAAAAAAACACACACACACACACACTACATCCACTTTGTAGTTATCACACTTCAGACAAACTTTGGTTCCACAAAAAAAAAAAAAGTATGGATAGGAGCTTGTCTACATTGACTATTTACGGCAGACAATAAAACTAAGCCATGCTTTTAGTCCCAATTTATTCAGAAGTCATACTTAAAGAAAATTTATTCACTCTCGCCAGCAGTAAGGTCACCTTGGTGACATGCAAACCAGGTACATTCATTAGAAAGCGTTATTTATCTCAATCACTTATACTTTGTAATAGCTTGCAGACATAACAAAACATTATTTAAATCTACTTGAATTTTCAATTATTATCCTGTTACAATACTTCTCCTAGGCACAAATAATCTACATACAAATGTTATCTTATGTCAAAAATAGTACTACCACCACCATCTTGTCACAAAGGATGACCAAGTCTGGGCGTGACTGGTGTGCTATAGTAATTAGGAGANCACTGGTGTGTTATATTTCAATGCCTGCATCAACAAGTATAACCAACTTGTCATGAAGTAATTACAACTTTCACTCAAAAAAATGTTTTATTCGTAACCGGCAAATAACACAAAAAAAAAAAAATTACAATAAAAATTATGCACTATGTAATAATAGTCTTCTAAAAATTAAAACAAATTAAAAATGCACTATATCAAATGTCATATTCAAAAAATTAAACTAAAAATGTTTTTATTGCATTATCAAAATTAAATTATCCTGAATGAAAATTTAATGGTTCACAGAAACAATATCTGGACCCAGAAAGTTTTTAAAAATTTGATTCTGCCAGGTTACATCCCTGTCATCATCCAACTTGACTTCACAACCAGTCACGGAGAATAATTCTTTTGCCTAGAGGAATGGTGTGCTATAGGAATTAGGAGAGTAATGAGAAACACACGGTTGGTCCTTGCAGAATATAGGGTCCCAGAAGCTTTAAAGGAACATTATATTGAAGTAGGCTGCTGCTCTGATGCTAACTTTACTGTTGGGAAGTCAAGACCTGAGATGGGACCAAGGACTACAGGAGGATGGGCTTCAGTGCAGACAGTTTTGGAGGGCTGTGCAACCTTANCTGGTGTGCTATAGTAATTAGGAGAGTAATGAGAAACACACGGTTGGTCCTTGCAGAATATAGGGTCCCAGAAGCTTTAAAGGAACATTATATTGAAGTAGGCTGCTGCTCTGATGCTAACTTTACTGTTGGGAAGTAAAGACCTGAGATGGGACCAAGGACTACAGGAGGATGGGCTTCAGTGCAGACAGTTTTGGAGGGCTGTGCAACCTTAAGAAGACCTTAAATATTGCACCCACTGAGAATAACAAAAGCAATAGGGGAGATAAGTAGATTAATGTTTTAATTAATATAAGAAATTAAAACTCAAATTTAGTTATTTTATTGTTATTAAGAACTCCATCCCTAACAAACTCTGATATGCCCCTGACATCTCTTAACAATACTTTGCCATTAACATCCTAGTAGCTCAGAATTATTTTAATAGTGGCCTGAGTCATACCAATTGCAAACCAAGAAACTGTAGCTAGGGCACTTGTGAAGCATGTCTCAGGACACACTAAGCCACAAAAAGGTTGGGAAAGCCCTAACAAATATGTAGAGCTACAATGACTGTAATAGGAGTATTGATATAATCGCAATATTGATATTCCTTTCTTGAGGTAACAAAGTTTCAACGGGCAGACGGAAAGGGAAAAGCAGTTCATGCTGATGAGAACTGAAGGAGTAGAATGTGTTGCAGGGGAGTTGGTGATGAAGGGGTTTGGGAGATTCAAAGGACTGAAGAATGAAAAGGGATGAGGGAAGGAAGCGCCTGCCACCATGTGATAGCCCAAATCCAAGATGANATGAGGGAAGGTAGCGCCTGCCACCAGGTGATAGCCCAAATCCAAGATGAAATTATCATCATGATTTTAGTTAATGTTTTGGTGTTACAGTTACAGAAGTATCCTTAAAACTGTTGTTTTTCATTTTGGGCCACTCATTGAACTAATTTTGTACATTCCAGTTACACCATAAAACAGCAACAGTCTCAGTGATTACATTCCTCATAAAACCCAAAATGCCCTATTGTCCATTCATGGTTACTTTCAACTTTTCTGAAGCCCCGTTACATAGTGATTAATAGCAATGTATTCAAATTTTGTCTCAGAATCGCCATCGCCAGAAGGTAAAGATAGTGTAGAACATTTAACCTCAAAAGAACAAGAGGACGGCTTTGGCTAGTTCGGCGGGTTTGGCATAGCTTTAGATAGCATCATCCGCAAATGTGAAATAAGTGCCCAGACAGGCACAGCCTCGTCCCGCTGATCCTAATGCCATAAAATCAATATGGCTCGTCCTATAAACAGTTTCAAAATACTACAGTACTCTGGAAATTATTTATGTCAAAATCAACATTAATTATATTATGTTGTTTCCTTCTAAATTAAAATAATATCAGTAAGATATTTTATACCATGGTGTACCAGATGCTCAATATCTCAAAACTGTATCTCTGTTATAAATTAAATAGACATGTTTTAAATCTATGTTTTCAAGGAAAATTGTGTTATTTTGCAGAGGATTCTTTCTTCTACGAAATTAATAAGTTTGTTTTTAAAAACTGATTACAATTAGACCGAAGTGGTAATTTACTCTACATAATTAACAAATATTACAAATGTCTGTAGCAATGCAAATGTTAACAATGTCTGGCCACTTGAAAATACAAAAATCATTGCAACAAATAGCCTAATTGTAGACATTNAAATAAGCAAATTGCCATATGTGTCTTGGCAGTAATATAAAAAAATTATTGCAACAAATAGCCTAATTGTAGACATTACATCAACGTAGAGTTATTAATCACACTGTTTTACTTATGTTGTGTGTTATGCACTGTTTTCTATTTTGGACATGAAGAGTAGGTACTGGCAATGCGAGTTGGCCCCAGAAGACAAACAAGACTACCCTTTTGTGTCCAAGAGAAAGGAACTTGGCAAGCAATGGCCCTGCCACATTTGAACGACTGATGACGCAAGTCCTGCCCTTTGACAATTGCCAGGCGTACCTAGACAACATTGTGGTTACAGGATGAACACCTAGACTCTGTTCAGAAACTGGCTGCAGCCAACTTGAAATTAGTTCCTAAGAAATACCATCTTTTCCAAAAGAAAATTAATTTCTTGGGCCACGTGCTGGCCCATGGGATTGAAACAGACCCTAAGACCAGAGAAATAAGATATTGGCCTCCACCAAATGATAAAACTTAGATGCTGCATTTCCTGGGATTATGTACTTACTACTGTCAATTTGTGCCTGGGTTTGCCACAATTGTCAAGCCTCTGCACGAACTTCCTGACGNATCTAGACTCTGTTCAGAAACTGGCTGCAGCCAACTTGAAATTAGTTCCTAAGAAATACCATCTTTTCCAAAAGAAAATTAATTTCTTGGGCCACGTGCTGGCCCATAGGATTGAAACAGACCCTAAGACCAGAGAAATAAGATATTGGCCTCCACCAAATGATAAAACTTAGATGCTGCATTTCCTGGGATTATGTACTTACTACTGTCAATTTGTGCCTGGGTTTGCCACAATTGTCAAGCCTCTGCACGAACTTCCTGACGTCATTGCAAATATTGGAACTGTCAAACATGGACATATAATTAATAGAATTATTTGACGAAGTAATTGCAGAAGATGCCAGAATAATAATCAAGACAAAAAATTGACGAACGGGAGGGCATTTTTACTGAACTAAAAATTAATCTGAGAAGATAACAAGGCTTCTATGAGGATAACTGTTCAGATTTTGTGCTGTAGGTTGTAACACTCTGGAAATGAATTCTACACGTAAAGAGTTAATATTAAGTCTGCACGATTCGCTGTAAAGTTCTGCCCGTTTTCTCGTTAAGCTAATATTTAGAATATTACCGCCTCACAGGTGGGCGCCATGTTGTTAACGTTCCCGCGGGCTAGTTAAACGATATTAAAAATATTACAGCCTCACAGTTAGGCAGGCGCCATCTTGTAACGTTCGGCACTTGTTACTGTCGACTGTTTACGTTGCCACGGTTTGCCCAGAGGTAGAAACACGAGACTCAGTGAATGGACACAGTGTAATTATGAAATAAAGTTCAAGTTCCAAGTNAGGAACGGGAGGGCATTTTTACTGAACTAAAAATTAATCTGAGAAAATAACAAGGCTTCTATGAGGATAACTGTTCAGATTTTGTGCTGTAGGTTGTAACACTCTGGAAATGAATTCTACACGTAAAGAGTTAATATTATATTAAGTCTGCACGATTCGCTGTAAAGTTCTGCCCGTTTTCTCGTTAAGCTAATATTTAGAATATTACCGCCTCACAGGTGGGCGCCATGTTGTTAACGTTCCCGCGGGCTAGTTAAACGATACTAAAAATATTACAGCCTCACAGTTAGGCAGGCGCCATCTTGTAACGTTCGGCACTTGTTACTGTCGACTGTTTACGTTGCCACGGTTTGCCCAGAGGTAGAAACACGAGACTCAGTGAATGGACACCGTGTAATTATGAAATAAAGTTCAAGTTCCAAGTGAGTTTGTTCTATACTTTATTTATCATTTGAATGACACAGTTCACATACAAATGTCCAGTATGCAGAGTATGAACCTTTGCCATTAAATATACTATTGCAGATAACAGTGCCACAGTCGTTTACTTAATGATGTTCTTAAAAAACTGACCCGAAGAAACTTAAAATGCTGCTACCTCACACACCGGCTGAGAATTGATATATTAAAGTCTAGTTGCCGATGTGGGGGTTCTAGTCCTGCCCGAACGCGGCCTANATAAACGAACTTGTCGACGTCGCCTGATCCAGATAAACTAACCTCTCATACAACAAAAACTTGTTGACGCATTAAAACTGCGCCGGGGGAACTAAAACTTGTCGACGTTGCCTGATCCACAGAAACGAACTAATCTAATTAATGCTGACGCTTCTCCAAAAAACCAAAGTTCGAAACGAAACTGTAACCGTCCTCCTGATAAAACGTAACACAGCAAACGTCCTCCCGATAACCTACAAACGCACACGTCTGCCGGATAAACTATCACGGGAAACGAGCCACCACGGCTTTAAACTTCAGACCCGATAAAAATATTAAGAAGCTTTCCAAAGCTTCATACACACAAAAGAATTTTACACCCGAGTCCCGAAAAATTACGAATATTGCGTCATTACATCGTTTCCCTGATAAACTGGAAAAAGTTTAAATTACATAAATATACAGGATGCAATATTTAAGTCGCCATCTGGTAACAATAATAAGTGGCTAATGCACCACTTGCACTTAGCATATTGTGAGGAATATCTTGTTATATAACCAAAGTTCCAGATCTCTAGGCTTACAAAGAGAGTATGGTAAGTATTTAAGATAAATTGTAACTGCACTTAGCTCAATCTACATTAAATTCAAGCTGTGTTCATATTCACCACCACATATCCTCGGCCACTGGTCTTTATTACGTTATGCACCATTCTTCGAAGTCCCTCGTCAACTTCAAGGAAAAGAATTGCACTCTTGAATCTTAATGCCCTTGCTCCAGTGTACATGTGAGAAAGAAAATTTTACAGTAATGATAATTTACTTTTCATATACTACTGTAATTCCTTTAAAAACCAGTGCATAGCAAATGGCAGCAAGAGGCAAACAGTGTAGCAAAGATTTCATAAATGGTTGACTAACAGACTACCGTTTTAATGTGTGCAGTTTAAGGCAAGTTAGGATATCACTCGCGCCCTTTGCTGAAAAAGCTATTTGATGGTACACTCCTCCTTGGTTCGGATGTGAATAGGAACAAAGTGACATCATGAACCCGAACCACTTCAAAGTGCAGCTGCAAATTCTTTAAACTTTATATACGCAGGTATTGTTTTTAATCATGCCACTTAGCATGTAAGCAATCATTTGGGAAAAAAAAAGCACGCACACAATGCATGGTTCTTTTTATTTACAAACCTATACACGTTCACGAGAATCTATTACACCACCACTAACCACCAACCGAGTCTTTAGCGGTCATCAGAATCCTGCTGCAAAGTAAAAACCAGCTATTAGCCCTCCCTCACCCATTGCATTAGGAAGTTGCAGAAAGCCATGCAATTCATTCGCTTGCCCTCATTACCGTCTACTCTTCCCACCCATCCTTCACTACCCTCACTGATCTGCTTTTCAGGGATGGGAGGAAAGTGAATTTCATACTGGAGTTCATCCAGGGAACACTAAGAAGAAAACATGTGAACCACTGAAGTGACAGGCTCTTCCACAACAACCTGGTCATTTAGTCAACATGGTTATTTAAATTCTTACATTATCATGTTGGTGACAAGTTTTCAGATACATTTATTAATTTTTAAGAAGATTAAAGTCTCCGAAAAGTTCACCTAACAATCTCCCACTGATTAAAAAATGTTAATACATTTCACATACACTGCTTACTGTACCAAAAGTCTTAATTTTTGTTTTGATTGCTGGTAGAGGTCACAGTATACTATGTGTTAGTAATCACCCGAAAATAAATTTTTTTTTACATGAATTCTGAAAAATTAGCTATGGCAGCTGATTGAAAATGCATAGCTGTATGCACAAACTTTCAAATTATAATAAATTTATCTTTAAATTTTTTGACAGTTAACTATTATTTTTAAAATGATATTTTACATNAAACTTTCAAATTATAATAAATTTATCTTTAAATTTTTTGACAGTTAACTATTATTTTTAAAATGATATTTTACATGTTGGATACGTGGAGATATAAATAAAATTTGCCCTTTGTTTACATTTCACACTGACACATATTGGTAAATATTATGAGTTCATTTCAATGTGTCAAACCAGATTATTGTAAACTGCTAAGTTAGGTCCTAAGAGATTACTATGTTAACTTTTTGTAGAAAGATTTGCTTATCAGGAAATTATTTATTCTTAGATTTTATTAAGCAGGAAAGGGTTACATTTAGCAAGCCCAGGGACATGACAGCAGTCAATTTCATTAATTTTGTCTCTTATTAAATTTAATAAAACCTTTAATTTTGATTGCCCACCCTAAAGGCAGGGCGATGGAAGAGAGCCATCGCAAGTCCGGTACATGTGCGCAGGATAAAGAAGCAGCCTAAAAGCACCAGATTATTCATTTTACTGGTACTTCAAGATTGAAGATTATACCTCAGAGATGCTGATACTATAGTTCATTTCATATAAGGCCACATTCTGACAGTCAGTGAGTGGCAACGTAACGTATTCAAAACAAACAACGCGCCATTTACAAAATCCTGTATCAGCTGATGCACGAACAAACAGAAATTAATATTACGTTATCTATTCTGAGAGCAGTGCCGACGCACATCAGACGCAAGCAGAAAATACACGGATAAGAAAGAGTTTGTAGATTAATTAATACATTTTATTTTACATGGTCATAAAAACGTCCAAAGTGTGATAATAGATACAACAGACCATCTCGCAAATGTTAACCCAAATTCACTATCTTGGACAAATTAAAAGAGTAAGCAAATATTTAATTATTTGCAACATTTTATATTTTTACTTTTATAACCTACTTATTTTTTTAGACAGATGTCAGTCTTAAAATATCTTAAAATTTGTTTAACATTACAGTACAATGACAAGTGGATTAGCTGACAGCGTGTTGATAAAAAATACAGCCCCAACTTGACGCACCAGCTGATGGCGGAAGGATACGTAGTCAGATGTAAAGCTACTTTCGCCGAGCTGTCAAAAAGTGGCCTTCTTATATGGTACAGAATATACCATGGCTGAAAGGAATTTCTTCAGTAAGNAAAATACAGCCCCAACTTGATGCACCAGCTGATGGCGGAAGGATACGTAGTCAGATGTAAAGCTACTTTCGCCGAGCTGTCAAAAAGTGGCCTTATATGGTACAGAATATACCATGGCTGAAAGGAATTTCTTCAGTAAAACTGTACGGCTGGGTAAAATCAGACTATCCTTATCCATTTTCTTTTTCATTTGGAAAATCATCAAAATAATTTTAACAAAAAACCCGAACTAAAGAAATTTTAATTTTTTTTTATTCGCCCAAAGGTCTTTGACCGAGTCTGCCTTTTATTAAAGCTAGTTTTAATGAAATTTCACCACACCACTTTGTTAAAGTTAAAATAAACTATCTAATGAAAATGTTATCAAGAATAGTCTGAATCTGAACTCTTTAGATTTCTTTCACTTTAAGATGGTTACGGAATTGATTAGTTTTGAGAGAAAGAGGGAGATAAAATGTTCTATTGCTCCGAGGAAAATTTTTAATGAGTCACATGCATTCTCAGTATGAAATCCAATTTGAAATTAATAATTGCTATCAATTATAGATGTTCACTAGTGTTTAATGTTAATGTGTCTTATGCTGAACCAGGGTACATATGTAATTTATGTAGATTTTGAATTTCAATAAGATTTAAAGTGTATATGTTGTGTTGCATTTTGCTATGTTCTGTCATATCCTATCTCTACATCAGATGTACAAAGAAGGCAATATTTCAATTTTACTTGCCTGTTGTAGAGAATTTAAGAATTTTATGGGTTTAGGTTTTTTTGACAGAGGGTTTAAAATTGTGTTCTATACACACACATTTGATAATTAGTAATTTCTTCACACAAAATTCTAATTGGTACTGCGTCACTACCCACATACTCATTCACACATTTAATAAAGAGTGGCAAGCCAACGTGGTGTCCGAATAGATATGAAAACAAGTACAGATAGAGAGCCATATTTTTTAAGAAGCTCCCTGTGCGAGACTAGAGACACCGACATAAAGACATGACTGAGGATAATTCTGCTACTAATAACGTCTCTTACATCAATGAACCTAGCACTGAGGAAACCTAAAACACTTTCCCCACTGAAATATTGGCTAGTAATGAAATATCTGAAAGCGCCATGGAAAATGTGGTTAACTCTGAAAACTATGTATCTGCTACACTTACAGAACGCAGTAATAATGTTACACTAGAACCAGTAATGCAGTGCTTGCAATCACTTCAACTTCATTTAAAAACGGAGTTAAGTGAGCAGATAGAGCAGAATACACTAACACGTAATTCGGAGCACAAAATTGAAATGCAAACACATAATTTACGCCATAAATACTCTGTACACAATGTGGAAATTACATAATATTCAACAGCAGGTGCGGCTGTGGACTCTTGCAATTCTGAGAGCACGTCCTGTAAAACTGGTTTCCCTGATTTCATATGTGTAATTTTTTTTATTCGACTGAGTTACACGTTAATATTATAACTATATCTTGGGCTACTTAGTTGCTGCAAAACACAATCGCTTGAGTTTGGACTTGCTGCTTGCTTCATTTGTTACCACATAACTTTCCTTTAATTTTCCCCTCTTACTTCATATATACAAGCTATATTTAACTTTCCTCTTATCAGATAGCACTTAACACAACACACTGTCAATTTAATAAATGGAAACTCACAAGACCTCTTTACAGAAGATTCTCAACTCACTGCTCTATGCTAGACTCACAGTTGACACACGCACCAAATACAGAGAATGTTTACACTGTCGAGTGCACTTTTCTTATCGCCACAGTTTGTGCACGCGGTTCCTGCAGCTTCTGCTCCCAGCACCACGTACTAGACTCGCTCCAACAGCACCCAGCCACCCACTGCGCAGTGTCCATCATGTAGCGACATGTTTCATTGCATTCGTACGTTGTAAAATACTAAATAAGAACTGCTTATTACACAGAAATCTACAATACATCAATTGAAAAAGGAGTGTACATTGAAATTAACATCAATCATCAGTTACTTTCACNTACACAGAAATCTACAATACATCAATTGAAAAAGGAGTGTACATTGAAATTAACATCAATCATCAGTTACTTTCACATATTTTCTGTCCGTAAGATTTGTCATTACACCTCATTTTAGCAGCCTTTATAGAAACATTAAAATAATTTCCACCCAAACCCCTTCTATGGTGATGAAAATATTGCAGCATATTCAAATGATAGTGACTATAGCTTTATCTCATTTGNCACCCAAACCCCTTCTATGGTGATGAAAATATTGCAGCATATTCAAATGATAGTGACTATAGCTTTATCTCATTTGGCCTATAGAGTTAAACCATTTTCATACTACCAATTTTAAATTATTTGTTTCTCGATATTTCCAATTATTTTTGTGAATCATTTGATACCCCTCAAAGAAAATTGAAATTTTGTATTACAAATTATTTTCAGACCATTTGAACATGCTAATAGGCACTTGTGATACATGAACAGAATGTCCACACCAAAACTGCTTCTTAAAACTTGAAATCACAATTCTCTTCCACATTTTTATAAATGAAATAAAATACACATGAATGCTTATGCAATTTTTTTTCATTCTAGCAAGTATATTGAATACCCCATTTCAATCAACACACATTTCAGGGGGTGGTGAACATTCAAATCTTTCAACAAGATTCAGTCATCAAAATCTTAAGGGTTTTGAGCCTAACAAAATGGACTTTTTGTTGGTACAGTAAGGAGGCGTGCTCACCCCCCCCCCCCNACTTGCAAACTACCCTCTTCTTGAAGTCCACACAAAATCACATACCAGACAGATGAAAATATTAATAGTTAGGAGAGTAAATATTGAATTAAAAGTTATACTAATCAACCAATAAAACCTACAAATAAACTCAACTTCACGATTTTTTTTAATATTATCTATATCCTGAGAAATCTGTATGTGAATTAAGGCTTCGAACCGCCACCATAACTGTACTTAAATTGTGTTATTTTGTACCTAAAGCACTGTGTGTTTAGCATGGCATTCACACATTTTTGCTGCAAATATCAAATTCTTTCCACACAAATAGGCTGCCGTTCCACGTTTCAACAGTCAAACTCTGTGGAATTTGTCAATTCCTTTACATATTACAATTAGAACTGTGCTTACCTCTGTGTTANTTTCAACAGTCAAACTCTGTGGAATTTGTCAATTCCTTTACATATTACAATTAGAACTGTGCTTACCTCTGTGTTAAGGGATAAACTTTACATATTTTTGAAGATGTTCTGAAAACTAGTTTACCAATAAAAAAAAAATTAAAAAAACTGAAATTTCAGTATATAAAGGAAGTTTGCCTTGAACTCTATGGTGACATGGATTTCTCATAACTTGAGGAATCNAACTGAAATTTCAGTATATAAAGGAAGTTTGCCTTGAACTCTATGGTGACATGGATTTCTCATAACTTGAGGAATCGCTCTGCTGCAAAATTACTGAGCAAAATAAATGTTTAACCTGGCTCCGTTTTTTCAAACATAAGATGCTCTTCAACAGTTTTCTAACATACTTGAAAGTTCAGAAATGGACAGGAAATGAATTCTCAGATGACAAGACGTGCTGGTCATTCCAAATGGGCTAGCACCTAAAATTCTCATACAACACTGGCCCATCCAATATTTCACAAATACTGGCAAGTGTTGGGTAAGTTACATTCAAAAATTAACTTAGGTCAAGTGAGGTTACTTTGGTGGAGTAAGTAACTTCAAATACTTTCAGTTTCTTTCAAAAGAAAAGTTACTCAGTAGTAACTTAACTGAACTCAGTTGCTCAGTAGGTGACTATATGCATAGGTCTACTCTAACTTAGAACACTGTTGGTTATAAAAGTGATAGAACGTAAAATATTTTTTAAAGCAGGCTGTAAAAATAAGAATTTACTTTAATAGATATAGTCGAGAAAAAAAGGAAAAGTGACAACTAGAAGAATTACTTTTCAATACTTTGGTATTTTAGTTTTAACATTTCATCATAACCTATTTCTTATTATAAATTTAATACTGGGATCACAATAACACGACAGGTACAACGCAAATAAAATAATTTTCCGGACGATCACCATTGTTCTGTGACATCAACATGACAAAAATCGCCAGTGCAACAAGATTTACTCGCCATCTGACTGTACCAAGATCAATAAGCAATTGCTGGCATTTCGTGCCAGGTGTCAGTTCCACATGTACATTCCCTCAAAACCGGACAAATGTGGAATCAAGTTGTTGATGATGTGTGATGCAGTCATTTTATATGCTGAATTCCATCATTTATACTGGAAAAGATTCAACTCCTAGAAGAACTCCTGTCGCAGGGTACTATGCACTTAAACCGTCAGCTACTATTCATGGTTCCAACAGAAATATTGCATACAATAATTGGTTCACCTCAATTCCCACTGCGGAAAAACTATTGCAGAAGAACATAACAGTTGGCACACTGAAAAAGAACAAAATTGAAATCCCAAGCCACTTTTTACAGGTAAAAGATCGAGAGAAAAACACTGCNTTGGCACACTGAAAAAGAACAAAATTGAAATCCCAAGCCACTTTTTACAGGTAAAAGATCGAGAGAAAAACACTGCAATGTTTGCATTTCACAGCGAACTAACGTTGCTCTCATACGTGCCTCCTAAGCTATGATGGTCTCAACAATGCATTNAATGTTTGCATTTCACAGCGAACTAACGTTGCTCTCATACGTGCCTCCTAAGCTATGATGGTCTCAACAATGCATTACAAACCAGATGACGATAAAACTGTAAACCTCCCCGAAATAATAAGCTATCATAACAAAACGATGGGTAGAGTCGATACTTTCAACCAATTGTCTCATACATATAGNTCCCCGAAATAATAAGCTATCATAACAAAACGATGGGTAGAGTCGATACTTTCAACCAATTGTCTCATACATATAGCGTCTCACGTAAGACTCACCATTGGAGTCTGTGTATTCTACGGGATCCTAAGTATCATCTGTATTAATTCCTCGATACTGCTTCAATCATCCATCAATGGGAAACAAGTTTTCATAAACTGACAGTCTTTCCTGAAGACTCTGGCAATCGACCGCACCTTGAACAGCGTTTTACGGAACAAACTTTGACGACGAACCTACAAGAGAGTATTGGAGGTCATTGGGAAGCAAAGGGCATGTAATGCACCAGTCTCCCATAATGCCAAAACTGGGAGATATTTTGCATGTCCGAGGAGCAGGGATCGTAAATTGTGAACCCGATGCGCTACGTGCAAAGCCTATATTTGCAACGAGCACCAAAGTGAAGTATGCTCAGACTGTGTTAAGTTCCTCATAATAAGACTTGTTAGTTTAAATAAAGGCTCTTTAATTATGTCTACAAGTAGGCATAAGTTGCATTCCTACTAAATGTTTAATTTTGTAATAAATTTTTTTTTTTAATGGGGTATGCATGTACCCCAGGGTACTGTTAGTGTCCTTGCCAGTATTGGTACGGTTCTAGGGTTAGTGGTTAATTCTCAGTGGATAATTCAACCAAAATATTTATACTGGGAAACAAATGATACATAAAAAAAAGACAAAATGGCATCATTCACGATTAGGTACATAGAAAAATGACACCCTGGCACAGTGACGTGAACATCAATTTGGAAGTGATCACTCCCCTAGTACGGATGATTATGACAGATTGCAGATAGCAAATATAATAAGAGTACTGTGATTAAGTTTTCTTACCCGTCTGCTTGGAACTTTTTCCCACAATTGAGGCAGAGAAGCACACAAGCTGTAAGGACTACACTGGCACACACAAGTGTGCCATTGCTGCTACGCCGACGTCTATGAACTGGCGTGCAGTATTACAGTGCTACCTGTACCTCCGAGACTAAGTGGTGACCCAATAATTTGATTAGTGGAAAGTCTGTAGCAGTTACATGCATGTATGTAATGCAAATATTTTGAGATACAGCACTTTGAAAAAGTCATTTTTAACCATATTAGAGTACTCTGAAATGGTGTTTATAATGTGCGATCTTAAAATCAACAGTTTTCGTAGTTCAGCACATAGGATGCAAGTTTCAGTTTCGTAATAAAAAAAAAAAACCACCCTACACTTTACAACGCAGTTCAAGCACCAGGCAGGCCCCTTAAATTGAAGCCAAACATATATATATATATATATATAAATTATAGCATCAGCTCAATAAATTTACAAAATATTTAAGTTTTAACTCAGGCCCCGGCCTNATATATATATATATAAATTATAGCATCAGCTCAATAAATTTACAAAATATTTAAGTTTTAACTCAGGCCCCGGCCTTAGGCAACTGGCACCCTAAACAAGCAAAACTAATTTTCTGCAATTTATTTTAATACTGCAAATTCATCATTCTGTTTTTTTTTTATCAACATGCTTCTGGAACTTGGCGCCACCCACGGTTCACAAGCAAGAACAAAAATAGGGAGCATACAGGGCGAATGGCAGCACAGGTAACAGTACGTATTCTAAGAATGTGGACAAGGTGGACATCCCTTCCTCATGAGACGAAATTATTGTAAAACGATTGAGCACCTTAGCTAAGTTACAAGTTACCTTACAAAAANCAAAAATAGGGAGCATACAGGGCGAATGGCAGCGCAGGTAACAGTACCTATTCTAAGAATGTGGACAAGGTGGGCATCCCTTCCTCATGAGACGAAATTATTGTAAAACGATTGAGCACCTTAGCTAAGTTACAAGTTACCTTACAAAAAAAAAATGTAATGCATTACCCCAAGAAGTTACTTTAAAGATCTTAAAATGCTGGTAGAAGAATTTTGCATTTTACTTTCAAGTTACCTTACAAAAAAAAATGTAATGCATTACCCCAAGAAGTTACTTTAAAGATCTTAAAATGCTGGTAGAAGAATTTTGCATTTTACTTTCATAACACATCCCTTCCAACAAAAACTAATTTGAAAACTCTCCTACTATCAGTTACCACTGCATCAAAAGCTTGGTCTACATGCCCCACCCCATAAAGAAATAATTTATAAAATCTACTATGTTAAGTAATTTGGATAAAAACAAAAACATAATGTACTAAAATTTAACCTTACTTAAACTACAAACCCATACAAAAGAAATTAGATAAGTGTATCTGTGACTATATTACTACAAATTCAAAATGTCCTTGGACTTGGGTCAACTTTCAGGTGGTATTTTTATGACTGTCAACAATTACTTAAACACTGCTGGTCATATACCACCTACAAATGTACTAGAAGTTAAGTAAAACTTTCTTAATGTTGACACTGTCATACAGTCAAAACACAACCATATTATTTCTACACTTGGGAAAACAAATTTTTTTGACTCCCACAATCCAGCAACACAATAATTTTTGTATTTTTTAATTGGATCTATCTATCTTACAAAACAAAATGCTCAACTCAGATGATAAAAATGCCTAAGTGCCTCTGATNCTACAGTTACCACTGCATCAAAAGCTTGGTCTACATGCCCCACCCCATAAAGAAATAATTTATAAAATCTACTATGATAAGTAATTTGGATAAAAACAAAAACATAATGTACTAAAATTTAACCTTACTTAAACTACAAACCCATACAAAAGAAATTAGATAAGTGAAATTAGATCTGTGACTATATTACTACAAATTCAAAATGTCCTCTGACTTGGGTCAACTTTCAGGTGGTATTTTTATGACTGTCAACAATTACTTAAACACTGCTAGTCATATACCACCTACAAATGTACTAGAAGTTAAGTAAAACTTTCTTAATGTTGACACTGTCAAACAGTCAAAACACAACCATATTATTTCTACACTTGGGAAAACAAATTTTTATGACTCCCACAATCCAGCAACACAATAATTTTTGTAGTTTTTAATTGGATCTATCTATCTTACAAAACAAAATGCTCAACTCAGATGATAAAAATGCCTAAGTGCCTCTGATNTTTTTTAATTGGATCTATCTATCTTACAAAACAAAATGCTCAACTCAGATGATAAAAATGCCTAAGTGCCTCTGATAAAACACCAAAATTGTTTAAAATGTAAAACTGCTCTGTTAATACCAATAAACTTGGAAATACTGGAAAAAAACCTGAAAAGGTCAATCAAAATATTTTCCCCAACCCGCACAAACATACTATTACTAGCAAGAAATACTTCTGAAAAAATGCACAGCATTATCCAATTATTAAACACAATCATTCATCCCTCTCATAACTCAACATACTTTGGACTCTTTTAGTATGGAGGCAGGCGACATACTGTATCTCTCCGAAATTGTACCACTGACATTAATTAAGTCCTGCTTCACACACCGTAATTTCTATGAACTGTCAAATAAAGTAGGCTTGGGTAACTCTGGACACATCTATATCTTTGGATATACAGGTCGATTCTAAATCATAGGACAAACATTGGGGCGTGGTAGAGCTCAATAAAACAAACACTNATCTTTGGATATACAGGTCGATTCTAAATCATAGGACAAACATTGGGGCGTGGTAGAGCTCAATAAAACAAACACTGGGGCGTGGTAGAGCTCAATAAAACAAACACTTATTGTATATGAATATATGGGCGGGAGTGACGCGTTGAGGCACAAACACAAAAATAACACATGAAATGCAACACATTGTTTATTTACAATGTTGCAGCTAAATGCCTTTTTACAGCAATGTTTACGATAATTGCTCAAAATGTCTACCACAGACAGTAATGCAAGCTTGGTAGCGTCGGTGGAGTGATTGGCGAACAGATTCAAATACGCCAGGTATTTCACGCAAGCCACCAGTGTCAGCCAATCACGCCATATGTTGAGGTCGCCAAGCATGCGTGACTGTTGGTAAATGCATTTCCAGCAACTGTTTCAACATTTTTCTGTGCAGAATCACTCATTAAGTATGCTGCTAATGAACATTTTATGTTTCCGTTAATGTGTTATGTTTTTGNCTGTGCAGAATCACTCATTAAGTATGCTGCTAATGAACATTTTATGTTTCCGTTAATGTGTTATGTTTTTGTGTTTAAGCCTCAACGCATCACTTCCGCCCATATATTCCTATTCAATAATTGTTTGTTTTAGTGAGCTATACCACCCCTCAATATTTGTCCCATGATTTTAGAATCATCCTGTATAAGAGCATGAATATAGCATCCCATGATTTTAGAATCATCCTGTATATGAGCACGGATATAGCATAACTCCTTCCTTTTCCATAAAATTACTATATCCAAGTAACTCCGCTCCTCTAACGTTAGTAAATTTCTAACCTACCTACGACTAAATATTCCGAACAAATATAATTTTCATAAAGTTTTCTTAATAGGTAAATACTATCATACCGTCACAGCTTTTACGGTCTTACTGCAACTTGCATAAATATCTACGTGCGAAATATGCACTCTCGCCTTTGCTTTAGCGCTGTCGGTAAAAAGTTATCAATTTATGCTTATTATTTGGCACTTACTACAAAATTTATATACCTACTTGAGGTTTAAAGTTCATATATGGTTACACGGCACGTCAATCGTCACAATTATTATCAAACACGGATCGAGATCTCTGTACCTACTGNAGTTCATATATGGTTACACGGCACGTCAATCGTCACAATTATTATCAAACACGGATCGAGATCTCTGTACCTACTGCATTGTCATTTCATTTCTCTACTCCATGGATTTATTTGAGAGTTGGAGTTACCTGTTTCGGTGATATTATATTAGATACACATTCCTTTTACTCACACGCTCCTTGGAATGGGTCAGATCCCGGGATATGGATATACCAATCAGATATATATCATACCTTGGAATGATATATTACATATCCAATCATTTATCGGAGTTAATTACACCAAGCCTAAAATAAAGTAACTACTCAAGCTTCCCGAGAAATCTAACTCCCTCACACACCACGTGGCACGTCAAGGGCACTTTCAATACCACACCCCCCTCAAACTCACAATTGGACTGCCCGCCGAACTCGCGTGCAGTGTGAATGGAACAGACCACCAAACACCGCAATTATTCTAGTATACAACTCTCCTTAAATCCTTCCATTGCCAGTACGTAATTCAAATCTCAAAATATCTCCTATATAAGACAACTAATTCACATACCAAAAGACAGATTTCTTGAAACGAATGCCAAATTCAGACTTTCCTATGTATTTCGCTCTTCAATCCGTAAATAGTACTTCGAATAACAAACTGTTTCTACATGTGTTAGTTAAGCCTACATTTAAGAGAATGAAGTTACGATACCATATTAAACAGACAAACTAGCTACACTTACGACAGAAAAAACGTAGCATCGTACCATTCGTTATTCCTCTTCATCGAACCGATATACTTCAGGTACTCTTCTCCGTATGAAATAAAANCGTAGCATCGTACCATTCGTTATTCCTCTTCATCGAACCGATATACTTCAGGTACTCTTCTCCGTATGAAATAAAACTGATTGGAGTTCGCATCTTCGTACATAGTGACAACCACTCACGGCGGGATCCGGAACAGAAAAGGGAGTTAATCTTAGCGTAAGCATGCAATTCAAAGAGCATACTTCGAACTTTAATTTCTTACAGTGTTGCCAGAGTGTCAGCTAATGCTATGCAAAATTGAAATAGTTTTACTTTGGTGAAAATGTTTCAATTATGGTAGAAACAATTATTAATACAAAACAATGTTTTAATAATAATATCGTCAAACAGAAATATTCACACAGGCTCAAGTAACATACTTGACTAGCATTTGTGAATCCTTCTAAAGATAATCGCAGGGGCTGTTCCGCTGNTCACACAGGCTCAAGTAACATACTTGACTAGCATTTGTGAATCCTTCTAAAGATAATCGCAGGGGCTGTTCCGCTGTCTGTCGGCCAACTACAGAGTGATTCATTATGTGATAATTTGGATTTCATCGCAAAATCCGGCAACAATTTTTAACATCAATCAAACGATTTAGCAAAATATTAAAATAAAATTAAACGTATTTCTCGTCAAACAAAAGTATGAGGGCATTGCTTCTGATAATTTATTAAATTCAAGTATATAAAAGAATTTTATTAACTAAATACAAACACAGTTGAAATCAACCTGTGAAACACATTCATACAGAAAAAAATGTATAGCANCAATTTTATTAACTAAATACAAACACAGTTGAAATCAACCTGTGAAACACATTCATACAGAAAAAAATGTATAGCAAAATTGCAAAATATCTGAATATCAAACACGCTGTGTATATAACACAACCAAGTTTAGAAACCATCATAACAAGTGCCACCTCATATTAATTGGTTTAATACAGGATTGTCGAGATATCTCTCAGGTCCTGGTGGCGCAAAGACCTCTTGGCTATCCACCTAAAATTTCTTATTTCACACTTCCCATCATACCAATTCGAAGATTAATGACATGTTACAAAACGCACTTACAAACTTCAGGTGTAAAGACATATGAAAGTTATAACAACTTTCAAGGATATAGATTATTATACAATAAATATAATAATCTCCTCTAAAGGACTTGAGCAGCATCACTGCAGATCAGCATCAACACCCTTTTAAAATANCTTTCAAGGATATAGATTATTATACAATAAATATAATAATCTCCTCTAAAGGACTTGAGCAGCATCACTGCAGATCAGCATCAACACCCTTTTAAAATAACTGTCTAAAAATATGACACAAATGTCTAGACATTTCTTTCCAATTCCTATACACATTAGCCTTGCCTACTAATTAATTCTGTTTTACCTACTTCCTGCAGATTTCTTTGTGGTTGTGCCTAAAATGTCAGCAAATCTTTATAACAGGCATATGATCAATACATGNAGTTCATATATGGTTACACGGCACGTCAATCGTCACAATTATTATCAAACACGGATCGAGATCTCTGTACCTACTGTATTGTCATTTCATTTCTCTATTCCATGGATTTATTTGAGAGTTGGAGTTACCTGTTTCCGTGATATTATATTAGATACACATTCCTTTTACTCACACGCTCCTTGGAATGGGTCAGATCCCCGGATATGGATATACCAATCAGATATATATCATACCTTGGAATGATATATTACATATCCAATCATTTATCGGAGTTAATTACACCAAGCCTAAAATAAAGTAACTACTCAAGCTTCCCGAGAAATCTACCTCCCTCACACACCACGTGGCACGTCAAGGGCACTTTCAATACCACACCCCCCTCAAACTCACAATTGGACTGCCCGACGAACTCGCGTGCAGTGTGAATGGAACAGACCACCAAACACCGCAATTATTCTAGTATACAACTCTCCTTAAATCCTTCCATTGCCAGTACGTAATTCAAATCTCAAAATATCTCCTATATAAGACAACTAATTCACATACCAAAAGACAGATTTCTTGAAACGAATGCCAAATTCAGACTTTCCTATGTATTTTGCTCTTCAATCCGTAAATAGTACTTCGAATAACAAACTGTTTCTACATGTGTTAGTTAAGCCTACATTTAAGAGAATGAAGTTACGATAACATATTAAACAGACAAACTAGCTACACTTACGACAGAAAAAATGTAGCATCGTACCATTCGTTATTCCTCTTCATCGAACCGATATACTTCAGGTACTCTTCTCCGTATGAAATAAAACTGATTGGAGTTCGCATCTTCGTACATAGTGACAACCACTCACGGCGGGATCCGGAACAGAAAAGGGAGTTAATCTTAGCGTAAGCATGCAATTCAAAGAGCATACTTCGAACTTTAATTTCTTACAGTGTTGCCAGAGTGTCAGCTAATGCTATGCAAAATTGAAATAGTTTTACTTTGGTGAAAATGTTTCAATTACGGTAGAAACAATTATTAATACAAAACAATGTTTTAATAATAATATCGTCAAACAGAAATATTCACACAGGCTCAAGTAACATACTTGACTAGCATTTGTGAATCCTTCTAAAGATAATCGCAGGGGCTGTTCCGCTGCCTGTCGGCCAACTACAGAGTGATTCATTATGAGATAATTTGGATTTCATCGCAAAATCCGGCAACAATTTTTAACATCAATCAAACGATTTAGCAAAATACTAAAATAAAATTAAACGTATTTCTCGTCAAACAAAAGTATGAGGGCATTGCTTCTGATAATTTATTAAATTCAAGTATATAAAACAATTTTATTAACTAAATACAAACACAGTTGAAATCAACCTGTGAAACACATTCATACAGAAAAAAATGTATAGCAAAATTGCAAAATATCTGAATATCAAACACGCTGTGTATATAACACAACCAAGTTTAGAAACCATCATAACAAGTGCCACCTCATATTAATTGGTTTAATACAGGATTGTCGAGATATCTCTCAGGTCCTGGTGGCGCAAAGACCTCTTGGCTATCCACCTAAAATTTCTTATTTCACACTTCCCATCATACCAATTCGAAGATTAATGACATGTTACAAAACGCACTTACAAACTTCAGGTGTAAAGACATATGAAAGTTATAACAACTTTCAAGGATATAGATTATTATACAATAAATATAATAATCTCCTCTAAAGGACTTGAGCAGCATCACTGCAGATCAGCATCAACACCCTTTTAAAATAGCTGTCTAAAAATATGACACAAATGTCTAGACATTTCTTTCCAATTCCTATACACATTAGCCTGGCCTACTAATTAATTCTGTTTTACCAACTTCCTGCAGATTTCTTTGTGGTTGTGCCTAAAATGTCAGCAAATCTTTATAACAGGCATATGATCAATACATGNTACTTCCTGCAGATTTCTTTGTGGTTGTGCCTAAAATGTCAGCAAATCTTTATAACAGGCATATGATCAATACATGTGTGCTAAGTTGATGGAAAGCGAGGCTTCAGGAGCAGTGTTAACAGGACTGAATTGGACATATCAGCTGAGAATTTTAAGGTGCGCCAGTTAGCTGCAGAGCATAGAAGGTTGATGGGAAAGGGCTATTAACCCATGTAACTACCTTTTGAAGTTCCCAACAACTGTAGATGATGATTGTTGTAGACATGATCCAGTTATGATTACCTAGCGAGGGTGTTGGCACCCTTGTGACACTCTGTAACACGGGACTGTTAACAGCCACCTCATATGCCCAGAACATGGAGATTTTTAATATTCACATCATTTAAAAATTATGTAGCAGTATTTAGGTAGAGGTGAGAAACGAAATACATAAGTTTATGATTAAAATAAAAAAANCATTTAAAAATTATGTAGCAGTATTTAGGTAGAGGTGAGAAACGAAATACATAAGTTTATGATTAAAATAAAAAAATATATATAAAGCAAAAGCATTGCTATATTAACTATGAATATTAAAGTATGAATATTGTAATCGTGACAGTAAACAAAAAAACAAAAGGTACATAGATACTGAAATATTCAGTGGACACTAACTAGCTGCATGTCTCCCTTAGCCCGTTCATCCCGCCACCACTGCACAGCCATGATGCATGCCATCAACTGGGGAGTCGTCATGCCCCAAACAAGTGGGCGGATACCTCTTCCGACTCCACAGCTGGTGCGGCATGTTGGGAGTATACACTGCCGGCCTGCTCCTACAATGCCACTGGAGTTAAATGGCTGTCCTGCCTTCGTGCCTTCAAAATGTAACTGTTGAGGTCATGATAATTCAGGCCAGCTGATTACATCAAGAAGAGTCCCCTGTAATAACAGCACTGGGGAAATGAATGCAGTGAGGGGGTACAACTGTCCCTGAAATTTAGCTACCCATTGTGTGCCCACTTCATTCCGTGTTCTCACTCCTGTGTGTGTGTGTTATGTGCGAAGTGCGAGTGTGCTGCATTTGTCAATAAAATCAAGTATATTATGCTACTGCATAAGAGTGCCTGACCTAAGTGTAAAGAAATATATCTTTGTTTTGACAGCCATAAAACATGACAACCTTTCACCCTTACTCGGGATAAATGGACACGCCCATGACAGTCAACCCCTATACCACCCATACATTCCAAAATCTCCAGGTGACGTACATTGTGATAACATTTTTTAAAATCTTATAATGCATGTGTGCATAACAATTAATTAAGCAACGAACTTGGAGAGACAACACCCATTCAAGTAATAAATACCCACACAGGAAAAATTGTCTAAATTATATCCATCAGATATCTGCACTGGACTTTTGCATGGACATTTTGCATTTAAGNCACACAGGAAAAATTGTCTAAATTATATCCATCAGATATCTGCACTGGACTTTTGCATGGACATTTTGCATTTAAGATATCCAAAATATCCAGCAAATATCAAATGGATGTCCCATCTACCTCCAGATCTCCATCTCATATTCAGGATATGGATATATCTGACAAATATACTTCTTTTTTCCTCGAATACCGCAACTTTGAAGTTGTATAATATCAATACCAAACAACCTACAACCTTGGTTGACCAATTAAATGAACCGTGGTGCTGTGAAGTTTGTTTTCCATATCTTCATAAATGTTCAACATGACTACCACAAGCGGCCCAAACGACATCTATGCGTTTATCAAATTCGTTCCACACTGTTGTTAGCATGTCCGGTGTTACGGTTTGGAATGGCATGAACAATTTTTGTTTTGAGGTCGTCAAGGTTAGCCGGCAATGGTGGACGAAACACTTAGTCCTTTATGTACCCCCATAGAAAAGGGGTAAGATCCAGGCTTCTTGGGGGCCAGTTATGAAGAGCCTGGTTACCAGCTGCTCCTCGACCAATCCAGCATTGCGGCAACGTCTCGTTCAGGTATCCATGAACAGCTAGGTGCCAATAAAGTGGCGCACCATNCGACCAATCCAGCATTGCGGCAACGTCTCGTTCAGGTATCCATGAACAGCTAGGTGCCAATAAAGTGGCGCACCATTCTGCTGGAAAATGAAGTCCCTCACTGACTCTTGCAAAAGAGCAAAACATGCTCACTTTTGGAGAAGCGCGCTCGTGTTCGTTGGTTTCATGTAGAGGCTAAGCAAGTAAAGTTTTTTTTTTTATTTATTATAATACATAGCAGCAATAAAACGAGACCATCTAATGTGTGGTAAACTGAAAATTACAAATTCCTNATTTATTTATTATAATACATAGCAGCAATAAAACGAGACCATCTAATGTGTGGTAAACTGAAAATTACAAATTCATGCTCCAGCCGAAGCTCTTTCACGATAACAGTAGAGGAATGAAAAAACATAAGGTATAAGAAAACACAGAAAATAAAATATTAACCGGGAAAAAATAAATCCAGGGAACAGCAAGAATTAAATACATCAAATTGAAGATAGAAGAAGTAAAACAGTACAATAACAAGAGCAGTAACACTGAACTTAAAACTACAGAACAACAGCCCCCAGGAAGTGTGCAAGCAAATAGAGCATTAAAAACACTGTACAGTAATTAGACACATCTATTAGATGATNACAGCCCCCAGGAAGTGTGCAAGCAAATAGAGCATTAAAAACACTGTACAGTAATTAGACACATCTATTAGATGATAGTGTGATCACTGGAAATTCGTAAATATCTGAAGACATTTTTCTATTCAGAAAATTAACTCTTGTAAAATGGTTATCCAGTAAATATATCTGCGAGGATTCACTCAACAATGGACTAGCCAATGGTTATATATTTTTATTGGAGTAAGCCATCGTATATCCATTGGACATTGATTTTTATATATATGTACAATATATAGCCATGAGTAATGTTAGCCTGCTCGATACATTCACTGCACATCCATTAGACATGCTTTATCTTCGCATTTATNTATAGCCATGAGTAATGTTAGCCTGCTCGATACATTCACTGCACATCCATTAGACATGCTTTATCTTCGCATTTATATCCACTCAATAACCATGCTATATTTGTGGTGGGAGTGGCTATCCTTTGGATATCTATTTAAATGCACATTTGTTTGCTTTTCAGAGTATGTATAATTCCCTTTAAAATTGCAGAATATTATTTTATCTATGTTAGACCATCAGTTTAATACTAACTATCTGGTATTTATGGTTCCTTCCATTATTTGTGTCAAGAAAATTGTGGTTTGCATAAGCATCGCAAATAAAAATTATATTTTTTAACCTTTGGATAGTATCCATAACAAATAGTTATATAATTTTTAATATATTTTGAAGAAAAAAANAATTATATTTTTTAACCTTTGGATAGTATCCATAACAAATAGTTATATAATTTTTAATATATTTTGAAGAAAAAAAAGTGAAAGACTGATTTTTTTATTTCCACAAACAATTATATAGCGCAGGGATATTCCATCATTTTACAAANAATTATATTTTTTAACCTTTGGATAGTATCCATAACAAATAGTTATATAATTTTTAATATATTTTGAAGAAAAAAAGTGAAAGACTGATTTTTTTATTTCCACAAACAATTATATAGCGCAGGGATATTCCATCATTTTACAAANGAAAAAAAGTGAAAGACTGATTTTTTTATTTCCACAAACAATTATATAGCGCAGGGATATTCCATCATTTTACAAAGGAGATGTAGGATATCTACACATAAAAATTTAAGGCATTGGTCGGGCCCCACCTGTACAGAAAATAAAACAGCTGATTTTGTAATTTAAAATTTACAATTTTTTCAAAAAATATTTTTATTTCATTAAATTAATTGTATAAAAATGCATTATTTATTAATATAATGTGAGTATGTAGTTTTATAACAATTTCAGTCAAACTAAATAGCATTTGTTATTTATTCATTTTANTATTAATATAATGTGAGTATGTAGTTTTATAACAATTTCAGTCAAACTAAATAGCATTTGTTATTTATTCATTTTAACCAGTTCAATATTAGGTGCAAAGTGTATTTGAAAAAACCAAACCAGGCACAAGTTTCCCAAGCCATGCAACATGGACGAATGGACGATTACGATATCCAAAACAATANGGCACAAGTTTCCCAAGCCATGCAACATGGACGAATGGACGATTACGATATCCAAAACAATAGAGCTAGAGCACACGAAGTAGAGCCAATTTTAATAGAGAACTGTAAAATTTACTGTAGTTACAACTAACAAGTATTAAAATATTAATTTAATATTTGATTTTCATATTGATATAAGTAATGTGTAAAAATAAAGAGCATAAAATTAATATAATCAGATTTATGTAAGTATTCAATACTTTTATAATGTTATCACTGAACTAAAAAAAAAAAAAAAAAACCTATGGTTTGTTTCTGAATGTGTTGTTGTCGGGTGCCACGCCACTTACAAAGGGAACCTTTCTTTAACTGTTAATAAAAAGAATATTTCTTAAATAATATAACAAAAATTATATTAAAACATTTTTACGTGGTTTGGATATTCATTGATATTCAGGATATCATTCTGAGCCAATGGTTATCCAGAAATTATTACTTTCTGCGTATCTTAATAGGATATCCTAACGACACCCATAAAATAATATGCTATAGACCTGGATGAGTTCTAGACAAATTGGATATNTCTTAATAGGATATCCTAACGACACCCATAAAATAATATGCTATAGACCTGGATGAGTTCTAGACAAATTGGATATCTATCATTTCATCCAGGAACAGTATCATCCCCAATCCCGCCGACTATCTTGCCGAGGATGTAACATACCATGTAATTTTTGTGTTGAAGGCCATGCCATGCACCTTTCTATGTACCACTAGCAAACCCGGCGAACTCCGTTTCGCCACCAGATGGCTTCGTTTTATGCAACATTTTGTTTGGTGATTNTATTAATATAATGTGAGTATGTAGTTTTATAACAATTTCAGTCAAACTAAATAGCATTTGTTATTTATTCATTTTACCCAGTTCAATATTAGGTGCAAAGTGTATTTGCAAAAACCAAACCAGGCACAAGTTTCCCAAGCCATGCAACATGGACGAATGGACGATTACGATATCCAAAACAATAGAGCTAGAGCACACAAAGTAGAGCCAATTTTAATAGAGAACTGTAAAATTTACTGTAGTTACAACTAACAAGTATTAAAATATTAATTTAATATTTGATTTTCATATTGATATAAGTAATGTGTGAAAATAAAGAGCATAAAATTAATATAATCAAATTTATGTAAGTATTCAATACTTTTATAATGTTATCACTGAACTAAAAAAAAAAAAAAAAAAAANGGTTTGTTTCTGAATGTGTTGTTGTCGGGTGCCACGCCACTTACAAAGGGAACCTTTCTTTAACTGTTAATAAAAAGAATATTTCTTAAATAATATAACAAAAATTATATTAAAACATTTTTACGTGGTTTGGATATTCATTGATATTCAGGATATCATTCTGAGCCAATGGTTATCCAGAAATTATTACTTTCTGCGTATCTTAATAGGATATCCTAACGACACCCATAAAATAATATGCTATAGACCTGGATGAGTTCTAGACAAATTGGATATTTATCATTTCATCCAGGAACAGTATCATCCCCAATCCCGCCGACTATCTTGCCGAGGATGTAACATACCATGTAATTTTTGTGTTGAAGGCCATGCCATGCACCTTTCTATGTACCATTTAGGTGGTGACATGCCACAATCGAGGGTGTGATATGTGAGCGAAAAACAAGAAAACATCTTAAGTGTTTTTATTTCATGTCCCATTGCTTCCTGGTCATATAACTGACTGTGCTTCTTTAAAACCTAATCATGTAAATTACAGCAATAAGTAATGCAATGATTGATTACAGTGCTATTGGGTGTGTAAGATGGCACAGCAAACAATCTCACCCTGCATTACTGGAGTTCTGAGGTGGCCAACTCTCTCAGTAGGTAGGCCTGAAAATAAATTACTGAAGCAACTTCACCATCAGCAGTACAACGGGGACTCCGGGAGCAGCCACTTGGGCAGACGGCCCACTTCCTCCCTCATCTCATGCTCTTCAGTAGCTGACAACCGATTTTTAAAAACCTGTAATGTAACTGAAAACCTGCAGTATATAAACGAACCTACCTTTTCGCCACTCTTGAAGTCATGACATCCTGTCAAACTCAATAGACGTACGTTCGTAACACTCCTAGATTATAATATTTTTTTAGAGATTATTATTCGTAAAATTTATTATTTATAATTTGCTAGTAAATTGTTACAAATACAGTATTTTAAATAATGTTCTTTCTCATCTGTACATTTACTTTGTTTGGAATTTGTATTATTGCTAGCCACCCTACCACAAATTTACGATAGAAACCAACAGAAATATGTTGGTGGTATCTTTGTCTAATCTGTTGTTTTCTGTTATAACAGATGTATTTAATATGGGACCTGGCCTCTTTCTACTGGATTCTGTTGGGTTTCAGTCTGATGTTTTTATTGTAACCTAATGTTTTCCGTGGGTTATGTGTTATGTTGGTTTCTATTACACTATATTATGTTGGGTGTAGTTGTTTTGTAATGGTTCCCATTGATTTTTGCTGTCTTTTACTCGTCTCTCTTATATTGCAGTCTGTTGGCTTCTGTTGTATGCTAGTGGTTTCAATTGGTTTATGTTGTACTTTGTTGATTTCTATTGTGCTGTAGCCAGTTGGTTTCTGTTGTATTCTAGTAGTTTCCATTTGTTTCTGTTATGTTTTGTTAGTTTCTGTTGCGCCATAGACTGTTGGTTTCTGTTGTAGTCTAGTGATTTCCATTGATTTATATTGAAATTTGTTGGTTTCTGTTATTATTGGAACCTGTTGGTTTCCATTGTGTTCCCAATGAGTTCAGTTATGATCTGTTGGCTTTTATTGTAATTCGTCTTATTGGTTTATATTGTTATTTGTTGACTTCTCTTGTATTTCTAATGGTTTCCATTAATTTCTGATACTTCTTGTTAGCTTCTCTTGTGTTCTGCATCCGCCTAACCCTCATATGCCACCGTATGGCCTTGGTGTCATGAGACTGGGAGCCTTGACTCCCATAACTTACAGGATGTTTGTAAAAGAAATGCACCCGAACACATACTCAAATCATTGGGTTGGCGGCGAGGCGGCGTGAAGCTGTGGTTTGTTGGGCACCGTACCCATAATACGACTGTTTATTGGTGTTGCCTATTATAATTAAAATTACAAATTCGTATTTTTGGCAGGGGAGTGAAGCTCCCCTCCAGCCCCCAGGTCGTGTGAATGTCAGTGTCGTGATGTCTGTCTAACATGTTGGCCTGTTGTGTACAAGTGTGCTAATTAACCTTGCGTATAATGTGTAGGTGAGTCCCTAGCCTCCCGGGGCAGCCCTCCGGGTATGTTTCATCGTTTCCTAGTGTAGTGACGTTGAAAAACCATTGTTAGTAAACTAGAGTTGGAGTGGCCTATATTATTTTTACATACTCTAAAACTAAGTGTTATGTGTGCTTGCGGTAGGAACTGGAGTTTATTGCGCCTGAGAGCTAAGCACCATACACCTACAAGGAAAGGAAATCATGCAAGGAGACACGCATCGCAGCAGAGAGGGATTGGGCTGCCATGGCCAGATTATGGCCATGAAAACCTCCCAAGTGTACTTATAGCTAAACCATTATACTAAGATGAGAAAGGGAAAAACCGCACCGTAAAAGCCCTTTCGACATGAAAGAATTAAAAAATTGTTGCATGCATTAACAGAAATATCAGAAAATGCTACATGAGACAGATGGGGGTAAACTATGCTCCTTATTAGTGGCTAGGGGAAAAAACTAGTAGAGAGAGGGCTGGTCTTCTTTCCATTTTTGGCACTGGCTTTAACCAGAGTAATGCTTGCACATCACTCAGATGGCGAGCCGGAAAANGGCGCTATTGCCCCCGCCCGCGATTCACTAGCGGATCCTGAAAACTTAAAGTAAAACATAATTAGTTGTCAATGAGTGTCAGCCAAGCTCACACAAACCAACTTTTGCTAATCCATAACAAGATGGTAAATTTAACTGAATGGAAAGGACAGTTTATCTTAACATAATTAACCTATTACTTAAACTAAGTCCACCAGAACCAATTTTTTTGCCATACCTTATTATAGACTGGAGAGCCAAAATAACTGGTATAGGGGTGCGTATGCAAATGATCGTGGTATGGAACCAATCAGAGTAACGCAATGCGGTTGGCAGCACCTATATAAGACAACAAGCATCTGGCAATGTTGCTAGATCAGTTACTGCTGCTACAATGGCAGGTTATCAAGATTTATGTGAGTTTGAACGTGGTTTTACAGTCGGCGCACGAGATATGGGACATAGCATCTCCGAGGTAGCGATAAAATTTGGATTTTCGAGTACGACCATTTCACGAGTGTACTGTGAATATCGGGAATCCGGTAAAACATCAAATCTTCGACATCGCTGCGGCCAGAAAAATATCGTGAACGAACAGGACAAACTACGACTGACGAGAATCATTAAACGTGAAAGACGTGCAACTATTTCTCAAATTGGCGCAGATTTCAATGCTGGGGCATCAACAAGTGCCAGTGTGAGAACTTTTCAACGGACCATAATTGATATGGGCTTTCGGAGCCGAAGGCCCACTCGTGTACCGTTGTTGACTACACGACACAAAGCTTTACGCCTCGCCTGGGACCGCCAACACATCCATTGGACTGTTGATGACTGGAAACACGTTGCTTGGTCTGACGAGTCTCGTTTCTAATTGTATCGGGCGGATGGACGTGTACGGGTATGGAGATATCCTCATGAATCCATGGACCCTACATGTCAACAGGGGACTGTTCAAGCTGGTGGAGGCTCTGTGATGGTATGGGGCGTGTGCAGTTGGTGTGAAATGGGACCCGTGATATGTCTAGATACGACTCTGACAGGTGACAGATACGTAAGCAACCTGTCCGATCGCCTGCAACCATTCATGTCCATTGTGCATTCCGATAGACGTGGACAATTCCAGCAGGACAATGAGACACCCCACACGTCGAGAGTTGCTACCGAGTGGCTCCAGGAACACTTTTCTGACTTTAGACACTTCCATTGACCACCTAAATCACCAGACATGAACATTATTGAGCATATCTGGGATGCCTTGCAACGTGCTGTTCAGAAGAGATCTCCACCGCCTCGCACTCCTATGGATCTGTGGACTACCCTGCAGGATTCATGGTGTGAATTGCCTCCTGCATACCTTCAGACATTAGTGGAGTCCATGCTACNACCCTGCAGGATTCATGGTGTGAATTGCCTCCTGCATACCTTCAGACATTAGTGGAGTCCATGCTACATTGTCTTGAGGACAACGTAGCGGGGGCCCTACACGATATTAGGCAGGAGCACCAGTTTTTTTTGGCTCTTCAATGTAATTACATTACAGCAGAGGTGTCCACCAGGACTCCTCAAGTAACAAGACATACAGCTTGTTAAATTAATTAACTATATATAATATCTATCCTAAGAAGCTGCGTAAATGCTAACATAATAGGCCTGGCAATGTGTTACAGGCAGGGCTAAGGGTTCCTTTGCGCTAGAAACGACTTAGGGCATTTATATAATTGTGTTTAATGAAGGGCAGTTATGAGAGGATTGGTATTTTCCTCACTCGATTTGTAAAAACGGTCAGTTTTCTTGCGAATTACTTCGTCAAAAATTTTTTGTTCTATTTCGGTGTGCAAGCATCTGGGTGCATCAGCGGCCAATCGGAGGCTTTTATTTTGCACCACCTGCAATGAATGTAAATGAGTTTGTGCACAGTAGGTACTGGCGGGCACTGCATAAGTGATAATGGGGCGAATCATTGATTGATATAACCGTATCCCATTTTTCTGTGTTAAACCAGAGCCACGTGATAAAAGAGGATATAAAGTTCCCATGCGCGCATAAGCAAGATTTCCCTTGACTTCCACATGGCGTCGCCATGTCAGGTTTCTATCCATGATAAGGCCAAGGTAATTCACCTATTCTTTAAATGGAATATCCTCCCCAAAGAGAGTGAGATGGAGCAGATTGGGAGGAATGTTACAGCGAGTGAAGACTATACAGCCTCGCATTTACTCACATTTACTTTAATTATACACAGGCGAAAATAATTTTCAAGCTAATTGAGCTGTACCTGAGCACGCTGACTGGCAAGTTCAGCATTGCGAGATCACGTGTATATTACAGTATCATCTGCATAAACTCCTAAATTAATATGCCATTTAGGGGGGCGCGGGATATCGTGGGTATAAATATTATACAAAAATAGACCTAATATGCTACCTTGGGGGACTCCAGCCCTAATTATTTTTTTCCTGAGGTCGATCCATAAATTGAGACTGTGAACGAGCGCCTTTCTAAATATGAAGCTAATATTTTAATGTAACAGTCGGGGAAGTTATTCTCATATAGTTTATACAGTAACCCTGTATGGAAAACCCTGTCAAATGCCTTAAAATAACAGCGATGGTGTAATGACACCAGTTAAAAGTATTAGTTATGTGCTCGGATAATCTGACGAACTGGTGAAGGGTAAAATGGGCTATCCTAAAGCCAAACTGCTCAATAGAAAAATTTTGACTTCGCGAATATGATTTTCAAGGTGCGGCAATAATATGTGCTCGTGAATCTTAGAGAGCGAGCTGAGCATACTAATGGGGCTGCAGTTCTGTAATACTTTCGGGTCTTTACCCGGTTTAGGAAATACAATAACTGAGGCACATTTCCAGGATGTGGGGAAGTGTGCAAGAGTAAAATTTGCATTAATGCACTCGGCTATGACTTCAAGTATACTGCCAGGCAGTTGCTTGAGAACTATAGCCTGCAATGAGTCGAACCCAGGTGTTTTACATGGCTTCATTCTTTTAATAATTCTTTTTAACTCGTCGGCTTGCATGGGTTCTGGCTCAGCAGCTGAAAGCTGCTGCAAACGCACTCGGAGGTCACTATAAATGTAAGCCACAAATGCTGGTTCAGAGGGATCAGCATTGCGCTGGAATGCTAATTATAAATTAATGTCCATAGTCTCATCCTTTTTGCTGGGGTGTGTAGGCCGTGTCTGCAGTACCTTGAGGAGGCGGGATTAGATCGCCTCTGTTTGTAAACGTCTTTGCCACATGCCACAGACTATTATCTGAGGTGCATAAATTGGATCATTTATCATTCCAGATTTCAATTTGTCAGATTAAAATATCAGTATAAATTAGTTCTCTAAGTTCATTAATCTGGGCTTTAACTAGCCCAGAACGAACCCGGGAATAGCTCCTGCACAGCTTATTTTTGCGCGATATGAACTCCCTGATATGTTCAGGCAGTGTATCTGCGCGAATCCGCGGGGTTTTTTCCAGGACAAAATTATTAATTCATGTCTGAATTATCTCCATGACATCAATGACAGCAGAGTCTAATTCTCCGGGAGTGGTAACAAGAGCTGGTAGATTTATAGTCTCGTCCAGATATTCCCTAAAGCCAGGCCAGTTCGCATTCTTATAATATTTAATTTTACGAATTGGAATGTTGTCAGTTTCAACATCTCTGAACAACATGCGGACAGAATAATGGTCCGAAGCCAATTCATGGAGAACTTCTAATTCTAAGGTCAAATGAAGGCCTTTATTAAACTCGATATCTAGTATATCGGGCATCTGATTTATTGCCGGTTGAAAAGTAGGTCCACTGGACTCATTAACACAATAATGATGTTGCTCCTGCTGTCTAAATAAACTATCCCCATTAGCTGTACGCGTGAGACAGCCCCAAGTGGGATGCTTTGCATTTAAATCGCCAACAGCGTGTAGATGCTTTGCATTTAAATCGCCAACAGCAAGTAGATGCTTTGCATTTAAATCACCAACATCTAGTAAAACAGGTGAAGAATGTATTAATTCATTTAAATCTGCATGTAAAATAGTGCGTCCTGGCAGGCAGTTGACGTAGTCGTGAGGTTACCCAGGTCTGGTTTGATGTTATATTCCCCAGCGCCATAAGTCAGTGGTGAGCTAATAATGAGGGTCGTTCGGTCGACAGCCCATGGGGACCCTGGTAATACTCCGTCAGTTGATTGATGAGTTGTCACTTACTTACTGTTGCACTTTTATAACTANTTATTTTTATATAGTAGATGACGAGAGTGTCGGCCGTCTCGTACGCCTGAATTATGCTACAGAAATGTGGGTGATGCTACGAAGGATGCCCTACAATGAATTGACACTGATTTCTCTTGGTTGAACGGTTTATTCAATGTCCTTGCTACAGTTGAATAATGCGTGAATGATGCATGGTAATGGACTCGGCACTTAAATGGTGAAAAACACGTGGTCTTAGATTGAGACGCGATTGCATTAAACTCTCCAGTGAGAGTGCGGGTGGCTCTCCCCTCAGTACATTAAAATAACACAAATGTTCCCGGTTGACTAATATATAACTATTGTAGAGGAAATGATTGTAGCTTACATGCTGGTACTGAGGGGGCTCGCGGAGTGGGCGACCGACGCCGCTGGTCTTGTTCAGGTGGTGACAACCGACATCAAACACAGAACGATGAAACATTATATGTACACTCTGTGATGTGATTATGATAATGAATAATTGTACAAATTAAATTAAACACATTGGTGACATCACCATTTATTAACAAATGTCTGTTAATGTTAAAGTTGCGAAATGGATGGGGAATGTCACCACACTAAATGATTTCTCACAATGTTGGAGGCCTTTATAGGCAATCTCTATTTTAGAAAAATATAATAACTGTTATACAAATACACATTAAAAAAGCTATTACATTTTATCCTAAAAGTGTTTGAATTTCACTTCCTATGACGCGTTTAATTACACTGGCTACAGCATTGCCAGGTGGCTGTCTCCTGAAGGGTTGGACGAGTCCACCTGGGCAAAGGGGTGAGAATGTCATGCNGCCTTTATAGGCAATCTCTATTTTAGAAAAATATAATAACTGTTATACAAATACACATTAAAAAAGTTATTACATTTTATCCTAAAAGTGTTTGAATTTCACTTCCTATGACGCGTTTAATTACACTGGCTACAGCATTGCCAGGTGGCTGTCTCCTGAAGGGTTGGACGAGTCCACCTGGGCAAAGGGGTGAGAATTTCATGCTTGATTGCCATTTATACAATGAAAAACACCCCTGGCTGTAGCCGTGAATGCGCTGACTGTGTTCAATATGCTAAAAAAAAATTCTGCACACCTCTGGACGACAATTTGGGGCACTTGACTCTTCAGCTCTGGCCTACCAGCCAGTTAGCTTCACTCGATGGTGCATTGCGTCGTATTTAGCTGCGCGAGCTGCGAGGACACAACGACCAATTGCCAGTGTGCCCAATGGCTGTGGCTTTGGGGTAAACCCCGTTTCGGATCGCCTACTTATTTATTAAAAGAGTTACCTCTTGTAATAAATCAGTAGGGAGGTCTCTTGAGTTGTGTAATCCTTATCGGCAAGAAGGTGCAAGTTCCGTTCTTGTCGACCCGCGCTACGCACTCTTGGCCTGATGTAGATAGTGCGGCCAGGTGCAGATGGTGTAGTTGTGACTGCGGCAGTCAGATTGGGCACAAGGAACTCGTGGACGCGTGGTTCACGTCACAGTAAACAGAATAAATTGAAACCTGTTGTATTCCAGCATTACATTAATTCCCACTGCTTCTAGTTTATCTAATTCAAGCAATTTAGCTGGAGTGCACGTGATAGTATGGTGTATTAAAATTAATACTCCACCACCATACCGATCCCTGTCTGAACGATAACATTTGAATCCCGGAATTGTAAATATAATTTGTGGGTGCAAATGCATTTCATTAATAGCAATAATTTGAGAGGGCAGACTGGCATTCTGCCCTCTAGCAAACATAGGTAGACTTGGGTGATATCATAAGGGCGAAACCCAAGAGGGCCTGGCACTTATCGTCCTGCCCTCGTGGTGGGTCCATCCAAATGGTGAGGAGCGTGAAAAGGCTCTCAGCATCTCAACGAGTGCTTGATTGCCTTTGTTTAATGGGCAAGATTTGATTAAATTGAATAAAGTCGGGGTTTCAATTGCTGGGGCGATGGGCTTATTAGTTCCTGAACTAGCCACTCTGGTGGGGTCCGGGACGGAAGCTGACCTCTCACTGGCCGGCGCCTGATTGGGAGTTGGCTTGCGCGAAGCTTGGCCAGGGGAGGGGGCTGGGCAGCTAGCTGCTGCTAGCGAGTGACAGCCTGCTGTGGAGGATATTTCTTCACCTTGCGGTGAGTTGGGACGCTCGCCTTTATCTTGCTTGGAGTGAGAGGAACATAAATTTTGTGCCTAGGGCGCGGATTGTTGGCTAGAGCTGGAAAGTCCAGCTCGTTATAACCCAATACACTGTAGGGGTTAGAAGTTGGCACAGGTAGGCCTTGTGCATAAGTGGGCACGAAATTAGGCCCCTGGGGCCGTGGCCCTGAACAGTAGTCCACTGTTCATGGGTTGGCTTAGCCCATGGGGCAGGATGTGCCCTATGCTGCGTTCCTGGTGAGAAGGGGTTGGGGAATGAAGCTGTGACAGCTTACTCTGCTGTTGTCGCTTTCTGCGCTCTAATGCAAGGAAGAAGTGCCACTTCTCATTCTTATAGGCGGTGCAGCCTCTGTAATTAGTTGCATGGTTGCTTCTACAACCAACACAGCATCAGAGGGATCGATGGTCCTTGTCTAGCAAGGAACAATCTAGGGTGCGGTGTGCCTGACTGCAGAGGCGGCAACGAGCTGTGGCGTGGCACACCCTACTCAAGTGTCCGAAGCGCTGGTAGTTACTCCACTGTGCAGGGCCTTCAGGACACTGGAAATCTTCGACTCAGACGACCAGACCGCACAAGNGCGCTGGTAGTTACTCCACTGTGCAGGGCCTTCAGGACACTGGAAATCTTCGACTCAGACGACCAGACCGCACAAGTCGCAGATATGGTGGATGGTGCGCGAGTGGTCGCAGTTAGGTAGTTCCACCCCAAACATGTCGAGTGGGTGCCTATCTCGTATAGACCTGTCCAAGCCTTTCACCGCAACTTTAATGGGCATTTCTGATAGGGGTGTGAGTACACTAAAGCCTACCTTTAGTAACTCTAGGAGGCGAATGGCTGTCTGGTAGTCGTCAAGCGACTGCGCCAGGTATTGCACACCCAGAAGGACAACCCGATTGCCAGTGGGTTGTGTCAGGTGTGTGCAGAAGAGGCAAATCACAGTTGTGTAATCACACTCTTGAGTGTGATACATTGATGGGGCGAAGGTCTGGGCGTTTTGCTACATTTGGTGGCGGCGGGGCGCTCTGATGTGCCGAGGAAGCTGACAAATCAGCATCCATTTCCTGGGCTGAGCTAGAGGAGTTGTGGAGGGCAGGTGTAAGAGCGACCTTGCGCTTCTTGGCGCTTTCCTCCATCGAGGCATAATAGATGGGCTCCGAAGAGTCCACCATGGCGCAGGGAACACCCTCTAAGGGGGANCGCTTTCCTCCATCGAGGCATAATAGATGGGCTCCGAAGAGTCCACCATGGCGCAGGGAACACCCTCTAAGGGGGATGGAGGTACGGAAAAACTCAAATTGTAGTTTAAGGCCTAAATAAAACTAGAAAAAAGCAGTCCTCCACAAACTGGCCTCTCTGAATTCTCCCCTCTATCGGAAACACAGCTAGGAAAGGCCAGTAGCTTGAACCACTATTTAAACTGGCTCTGTCTAAATAATATTACCTTACCCGAGTTCTTAAAAAAGAACCCGATTGGAGTTGCCTAACTTGAAGTCCTCTTCTAACTAAAAATGCAACTTGTTCNTCCGAGTTCTTAAAAAAGAACCCGATTGGAGTTGCCTAACTTGAAGTCCTCTTCTAACTAAAAATGCAACTTGTTCTCGCTGTGCAGGGACGAAGGACAATAGCTCTCACTCAGCAACGCAGCACAGCGCAAATACAGCTAAAACCCTATCAGTGAAGTGACAGTGGTTGCGGGAGAGTGCAGCACGACCTCCTTGTACCTAGGCAGCAGTTTCGAATGTCCGTTGGAGGGGCCCCTGGTACCAGAATCTATACAGAATCCAGTAACAATAGAGCCCCCTTCCCGAAGTCGAAGTCCTCTTCTTCCCGACCTGCAACAAACTTTCAAATCAGTGCGTCATTATGAGTAATTAGTTTTAAGTGCAGATATATGTGTGTATCTATATATATATTTTTTTGTTTTTTTTTTAGTGGTTTTTAGTTTTTTATATAAATTATTTTTACTATTTAAAAAAGGTTTGTTTATTATAAATTTGTTTAGTTTAATTAATTTAGTTTAGATTGGTTTGTTTAGCCTTCGGCCCCTACCTCGACTGGCATCTGTCTATCGACCTGGAAAACGAGTGGTATGGTCCATATGGTAAAAGGCCACTTTCTGACAGTCAGTGAGTGGCAATTGATGTATACGAAACAAACAAAGTCGGTAAATGTTTTAGGACTATCAGCTGATGCACGAACGAACAAAAGTTAAAATTACATTGGCTATTCTGAGTGCAATGCCGAACGTGTAGTCTTTTCGTCTTTTATGCGCCTATTCTTTCTCAAGATTCTTTTATTAATACATTTTATTTTACAAGGTCACAATTGTTACCAACAATCACAATTTTTGATTTGAAACACTTAATGTAGTTATGTATAGGTGTTCAAAATGAAATGTACGATAGAATGATACGACGTGAAAAAGTTTTCTGAACTTGTGCTAACTTCAGAAAACTTTTTCACGTCGTATCATCCCTCTCTAACCTCGCTTTCAACACGTCAACACGCCTGTCGCCTTGTCGACTCCATCGTGTACTTGTGTGCCTACCAAGCCTAAGACAACGGTAGCTGACCGAGCTACCTGAAGGGTAGCAAGGCTAGGCCGGAAGGGGAGAGCTAGCATTTTTACCATTTAATTCACAAGCAACATTCAATGACCAAGTTTTCCCCCTTGCACTCATTGAAATTGAAAAGCAAGTGCAGACNCATTTAATTCACAAGCAACATTCAATGACCAAGTTTTCCCCCTTGCACTCATTGAAATTGAAAAGCAAGTGCAGACGTTGTCAGGAAAAAGTATAAAAAGCATGGGCCTACCAATACCTGATAACATAGTAGAATCAACCATTAACAATGACTACATCAGGGAAACTTCATATAATATATTAGAATTTCTCACCACTGCAACACTCATTAGTATTTCTCTGTTATAGGTAGATATATGCTACCGCAGAGTTTTTTTTTAGGTCTGTTTATTCTACACAATTATTTACTACATGATATTGTTCTATCTTTAACGGTTTAGACAGTGNGTTTTTTTTAGGTCTGTTTATTCTACACAATTATTTACTACATGATATTGTTCTATCTTTAACGGTTTAGACAGTGTATTGCAAGAGAGCACGCTGGCTGCAAACTTTTTTCCGACTTGATTCACTATTATCGTCACTGTTCATTCCTTATATTACTTTATGTAACAACATATATACGAAAACCTGGCCAGAGAACAGCTATGAATTAGAAACAAAACACGTAAATCGGATAAGTGGTTCTCGTGTGATAAGCCTTGAGTTTTATAATACGTATAGAGTATAGAAGATTAATACAAAGTAAAATTCTACTTTATTTAAAAAAAAANAAGCCTTGAGTTTTATAATACGTATAGAGTATAGAAGATTAATACAAAGTAAAATTCTACTTTATTTAAAAAAAAACCCTAAACAATAATTCTGTATTCCACGCGAGCGGAGCCGCGGGCACAACTAGTCTTTAGTATGATTANAAAAAAAAACCCTAAACAATAATTCTGTATTCCACGCGAGCGGAGCCGCGGGCACAACTAGTCTTTAGTATGATTAGTTTTGTAAATCAATGTATAGTTTTTTATGCAAGCAAAAAAGTGGGGAAAAGATTGTACGAAACTTTATAATATAACTGGCAGTTACTTCTCGTTGTATTTGCTTGCATGCTTACTAAAAGGTTTCGAAAGAAAAGAAAACCCTGGTGTTCAGGTCTACATGACGCAACTGCGGAAATCTTATTTCCAAAAGCAAATTTGCGTTGCTGTGTGATACTTATGTTAATTTATATGGTTTTACCTCTCGTCAACAGTGGGTTCATTAGCAGTGGAGATGTGCAATCCAATCCAAGATAACTGGGAAACGAACCGGTCGTGGATTGTTAGGGACTGTTCTCGTAATTGCTTGTGTGATTTCGGGAAAGGATATAAGAAAGAAATTAGAATTGCCAGAGCAGGAGTCGAACCCAGGTCTTTCTGAATCCGAGTCTAGTGTTTCTACCACTCTGCCACCTCGCTCGANTTGCCAGAGCAGGAGTCGAACCCAGGTCTTTCTGAATCCGAGTCTAGTGTTTCTACCACTCTGCCACCTCGCTCGATCTTCGGAATTATGAACGCATTTTTGTAATTGTGACCACTCTTCGTCCTTACGACAGTTGCCATATTATACTTCAAAGCAAATCTTTGTGTTGCCAGTCACTAANTTTGTGACCACTCTTCGTCCTTACGACAGTTGCCATATTATACTTCAAAGCAAATCTTTGTGTTGCCAGTCACTAATACTTACTTCTGTAGGGATCTCTATTAAATAAAATAGTTTGTGTTGTTCTTTTAAAGAACACGTGCTATAGAAAAACAATATTAAAGCAGTGCAAGAATACATTAAAATACATTTATAAACGCTTCTTTATTGAGCTAAACTCGGGAGCTTCTATTTCGTTGTTATTTACATCTTGAATATGCACGTATGAAGTTGCTCTGTAGTAGTAACTCTATATAGATATGAGTTTGAGAATGGTTTTGCAGTTTAGTGTAGATTTAATTTTCGAGAACATTTCCCTCAAATGTTTCATTACATTTAAATAGGAATTCTATATCGAAATGAGTATAATAATGACGCATGGCGCATATAGTAAGTAGAACGTCGCTGCCACAATCCCCCTCCCCCATCATCTTACCCCCCGAGCATCTACAAGTTGGCATGCGCTGNTAAGTAGAACGTCGCTGCCACAATCCCCCTCCCCCATCATCTTACCCCCCGAGCATCTACAAGTTGGCATGCGCTGAGGAACACATGGTGGCCAAATTTGGTCAACGAGAGGACATAGAACCGATTAACGCGTGCCGAGGTCAAGCCTCAGTAGGGTAGCACATTTCACCCACGAGGAAATTATGACATGTGCCAAGGAGAGCAGAGCTAACATATCGCCGAAGAAATACCGAGGTAAGCTGAGTTTCACCGATACAACGCTAGTAACATGAGAAAAAGGCTGACAGAGCTTAGAAGCTGTGATATGAGTCACCACCTTCNTCGCCGAAGAAATACCGAGGTAAGCTGAGTTTCACCGATACAACGCTAGTAACATGAGAAAAAGGCTGACAGAGCTTAGAAGCTGTGATATGAGTCACCACCTTCCCCTAGAAAAACGCAGGAGAACTTTGACAAGTGCCGCGAAAATGCGGATGTAAGCTAAGGGCAGCAGGAGCACCCCTTCCCCTCCTACAACCTGAGTCCTGGCACGTGGAGGAAATAGGGCATTTTTCGGCACCTTTCACATACACGTGTGTGAATCTGGGGGGGATCGAGAAAGTATAAAAGCCAATTTGCGGGACATGGAGGGGGTCAGTTGCAACACGTTAGTCGGGTCAGTCATATCTCCGCGCCGGGAGAGTGAGTTACCTTCGTCATGCTGAGAGGATAAGTTACATCAGATCAGTCAGCAGTCAGTTACAACTGTGCACCGAGAGAGGAAGTCAGTCAGTCAGCCGAGGCTGGGGAATCGGACCCCGGCCGAGTCAGTTACCACAGTTACGTCAGTGCATTCAGCCGTACAAGTTAGTGTCAATCGTGCACAGAGAGAGAGAGAGAGAGAGAGAGAGAGAGAGAGAGAGAGAGAGAGAGAAAGAGTGATTCAGTCAGCCGACACCGGGGTTTGGGCCCTGGCAGAATCAATTAGACAGTTACCAGAGTTACATCGGACGAGTGGTATCACCATGCTGGGACATGAGTTAGTCAGTGAGTTAGTCGAGTGGGAGTAGTCCAGTGCAACCCCGCGTCAAGAAGGCAGAGGACGGGTTTGGGGACCGCCAAGGGTCCCTTGCCGGGACATGGTGGGGTGGTAATCCGTCAGTTACAACCCTACGCTGAGAACGGGAGTCGAGTGGTGAGCTTCAGCGAGGAGCACCACACCAAAAGGAAGCTGAGTCCAGTGCAGCCTGGCGCTGAGAAGGCGGAAGCCGGGTTGGTGCCCACGAGGGGTCTCTCGCCAGGACAAGGGAGACAGTCAGTCGAAGCCGAAGGAGGAAGCCAGCTGAGTGCAGCACACCAACGAGAACCAATGAGGGCCTGGAAAGGCCCCCCAAATCACCAGACCTCACCGACCCTCGGAACATCACCAAACATCAGAAACATATAAGTACAAGAGTCCGTCACTCAGGAGACACGTCTTGATGCCTAGCATCTTCCCACAATGTCAAAAATAGTTAGCATGAGTACTTAAAGCCACCCTTAAGCCACCCCCAACTCGCAAGGTACCACTTGCAGGGTCAGTACTATATGTGAATTCCCGGGAAAGTAAGTGAATTCCCGGGACAGTAGGTGTGTGTGTCTGAGAAAGTATGTATGAAATTCTGAGAAACTATGTGTGAATTTCCGGTCAAATATATCCTAGTACATTTGAAACACCGAGTGACTACATTATTATTCACCCTATTAAATCTCCAAGGCACCTTATAGTCTCTGCCTGGTAAAAATAACTCAGACTCTATGAACCATCCTGTATACCACAGGGGGGGGGGGAGTGGCGTCAAGTTAAATTGGTGCCGAACATGGGGTGTAGTTAAGTCTGTATAGGCTGAAACAAGAACTAGACTATACCCCGAGAGAAGGGGTCTCGCACATAACGAGCTAGTGAGGCTAAAACCGACTTCGGGGAGTCTCAAACCCAGGGGTGCCCACTACGAAGGAGACAACAAGAGGATGCGTAGTGCAGAAATTAGTAAGGAGCAGGCGAAAGGAGATGAAGAGACGAAAGGCGTAGAAGCAAAGTGAGTTTAGCGAGGAGTGGAAATGAGAGGGATGCGAGAGGACGAAGGTCACTTCCACGGGATAGTGGAAAATGACATGAGATAATAGGTCAGGCGGTCGGGTGAACAACTGCGGTGCCGGCCGATAAGAAAAAAAAGTAGAAAACCGCAACAGGTCACTAGGTCACCGGATGGTGAACCAGGATGCAGAGAGAGAGAGAGAGAGAGAGAGAGAGGCAAAAGCAATAAGCAACACAGCCCTATGCGCTATCTCAGTGTCCCAAGGGCGCGCATGTCACTGTGCCAACTGATAACGAAGCATGGAGCACCAGTGAAACCCGCACCGGGCCAAAAGTACATGCATGCGTGGGAAGATACGTGTGAAGGAGAACAGGCGAGAAGAAAGAAGTAGCAAGAGAAAGGGAACAGAAGAGCTGGAGCGAAGAAGGAAGAGAACGGAGGCCGAAAGCAAGCGAATGGAGGCAGAAAGTGGATGCAGAAGAGACAGTAGGTGAGAAGCGAAGAAATGAAGAGAAGTACACCGACCAAGAACCGAACCCAGGAGACCACAGCCAATCCGAGGACGAACCTGTAGCAGTCCGGAGATGACAACATAACGAGAGGAAGGTCCCCCCCAATCCACATGCAGTCCTGGTTCACAGTGCGAAGCTAGACGAGGTGCCCCTCATCCGATGGAGACACTCAGTGTGGCATGAGGTAAGTGCTCACTCATATCACCTGCTGAGAAACTCAGGGCGGCGTGCCCGACCTAAGTGCACCGAATTTAAGTGCACCTACAAAGGGCAGGACGTCCCAGAGCCTTAAACAGTCAGATGCCGATACCTGTGTTTACCATATGTAAATGAGGAATTTAGGGCCTCAGCCAAAATGTGTGTGGACGCTGGCACTTAAGAGTGACTAAGTGTTTTTCTCTTTTTTTTGTTTAATTTACCTGTAGTTGTAAAATAGGAAGATGGGCCCTCAGCCAAGGATAGTGTGTTTGTTTTGCCAGATGCCGATATCTCTGTTTACCATGTTAAGGTACCAATATAGGCCATCAGCAGGGGTTAGAATGTGTTAAATTTTTTTCCGAGTGTGTTGTGTGTTTACGTTTGCCTGCTGTAAGACCGCTTGTATAAGCGGCAGAGTGGGCAGGAGATTAGTTTGAACGCAGGGTTTTTCCAGACTAGTCAGATAAGAGTGTTGTTTTCTTTTCAAGGCCTGTGAGCCGCCAGTACCAGTAAAAAGGCACCATGTCACTAAACGTACCAGCTGCCTGGCAGCATGCCAATTACCAGCTATATGCCAGATAATTGTTTGCCTATGTTCAAGAAAGTCCCCGATTTACCAGGGCACAGAAGCATAGAAGACCAAAAATAAGTCCTGTAAAAGTACTACGATCTGAATAGATCACCTAGGGCATGTTGTGTAACAGTGTAACCCTCTACAAATGTTTGTAATTAATGTAAGTCAATCCGAGATATGTGGTACCAGGTTTATGTTTGTTTAGCGAGTTCAAATAATTAAGTAGCCTGCAAAGAATTTGAAAAATAATTAGTACTTCGTAAGTATCCATGCCTTCTGCAAACTGTGTAATCGCAGAGCCAGGGTTATAGGTCCTTTTTGCAGGCAGGGCATGTCTGTTAACCTGGGGATTGAGCGGCCTTGAGTGACAGAAGAAATAGAGGGCAAGAGGAAGAAAGAGAGACAGGGAAGGGAGGTCACAGCTGTCTGTGTCCATGGCACACGTCCCGCGAGAGCACGGCACAAATGTAGAAGAAGCCACAGAAGTGGAATTAGAGAAGCGAAACCGAAAACAGAAACTTTGGATTGGATTGTGTCAGCGCCGAAGAGACAAGGGGAATTGATGCAGATGCATTTAGTAAGTAGAACATCGCTGCCACAATCCCCCTCCTCCGCCATCTTATCCTCGCGAGCGCCAACAAGTTGGCATGCACCGCGGGACACATGGAGGCCAAGTTAGGTCAAGGAGAGGACATAGAACCGATTAACGCATGCCGAGGGCAAGCCGTGGTAGGATAGCCCTTTTCGCCCATGAGGAAATTATGACACGTGCCAAGGAGTGCAGAGCTAACATATCGCCGAAGAAATACCGAAGTAGGCTGAGTTTCGCTGATACAATGCTAGATACACGAGAAAAAGGCTGACAGAGCTTAGCAGCTGTACTACAAGTCCCCACACTTCCCTTGCAAAATGCAGGAGAACTTTGACAAGTGCCGCGAAAATGTGGATGTAAGCTAAGGGCAGCAGGAGCACCCCTTCCCCTCCTATAACCTGAGTCCTGGCACGTGGAGGAAATGGGGCATTTTTCGGCACCTTTCACCCCCCTTCCCCCAACAAGGGACAAAGGTGTGTGAATNATGGTGGGGTGGTAATCCGTCAGTTACAACCCTACGCTGAGAACGGGAGTCGAGTGGTGAGCTTCAGCGAGGAGCACCACACCAAAAGGAAGCTGAGTCCAGTGCAGCCTGGCGCTGAGAAGGCGGAAGCCGGGTTGGTGCCCACGAGGGGTCTCTCGCCAGGACAAGGGAGACAGTCAGTCGAAGCCGAAGGAGGAAGCCAGCTGAGTGCAGCACACCAACGAGAACCAATGAGGGCCTGGAAAGGCCCCCCAAATCACCAGACCTCACCGACCCTCGGAACACCACCAAATATCAGAAACATATAAGTACAAGAGTCCGTCACTCAGGAGACACGTCTTGACGCCTAGCATCTTCCCACAATGTCAGAAATAGTTAGCATGAGTACTTAAAGCCACCCTTAAGCCACCCCCAACTCGCAAGGTACCATCTTGCAGGGTCAGTACTATATGTGAATTCCCGGGAAAGTAAGTGAATTCCCGGGACAGTAGGTGTGTGTGTCTGAGAAAGTATGTATGAAATTCTGAGAAACTATGTGTGAATTTCCGGTCAAATATATCCTAGTACATTTGAAACACCGAGCGACTACATTATTATTCACCCTATTAAATCTCCAAGGCACCTTATTGTCTGTGCCTGGTAAAATAACTCAGATCCTCTGAACCACTTTGTATCACACAGGTGGGAGTATTGTCAATAACATTAACAATTTATGAAGCAATATGAAAATTCGTAACTTAAATATATTTTATTTCTTTGAATAGTGACGCTTGGCACAGAAAAAGGAATTATTAATTTTGCCAACATAGTGAAATCGAGGTCTGTGGAAGATATTTAGATTTTTCAAACGTCCTTTGAAATGTATACACACAGAAAAATATATTAATTTAAAAGATTGAGTGAGTGAGTGTAGAGATTTGGGTGGCTCTTAACATCGAGGTCTTGCTAGCCGATGAGGGTGAAGTTAGGTGAGTATAGAGCAGTGTTGGAATGAAGGGGAGGGGGGAATGGGAGATCCCCGAGAAAAACCGCTGACCAGCGGCGTCGCCCGCCTCGATTCCCGCATGCGAAAGTCCGAAGTGAACCGGCCGGGAATTGAACCCGGTTCGCATTGGTGGGTGGCGAGCACTCTAACTGATCAGCCACCGGGGCCCCAATTTGATAGGAAATTTGCACAAAATTATACCCCTCCTTGGTCCCTAAAATCTGAAGAAATGTTTGGGATCGATGCATTACCGCCCAACAGCTCATTATAAATATGAACTTGTGACTCTAGCCATTGAAATATTATGTATATAGATAAGGTGCGAGTTTTAGGTGTAAATATAATGTTGAATGCCANAGTGACTCTAGCCATTGAAATATTATGTATATAGATAAGGTGCGAGTTTTAGGTGTAAATATAATGTTGAATGCCACATAGTTTTAGGTGTCTATGTGTCGTCAACTACGCATGTTATAAATAACGGATTTTTCATTATATATATATATATATATATATACACATACACACACACACACAAACACACTTTGTACATAAGTTGAAAAGTANCACACACACACACACAAACACACTTTGTACATAAGTTGAAAAGTATCGCTGGTTGTTGTGATATGCGAGGCGTATTAGCGATAGAGAAAACGAAAAGGAAATAGATTTGTTGCGTGGCATGTACATACTGAATTGTTATGTGTAAAAATTGTTCTAGTTTAATTTAATTTTCGTTATTTAAGTTTATGACTGTTGTCCCCTATAACTTATTTTGTTTATTGTTTATTTATTTAACATGATTTTGGTTTATATGTATGCTTTTATGAATAAGTATTCTTCTAGTAGCATGTAGACGGAAATGGTCATGGTAAGATATTGATTTTTCCTTAAAGTGTCAGGTTTCTCTACCGTTGTTATCCTTGTAATACATTATGGACACATATACTGACGTATCCTTATTCCGACAAAATATAGTCAGTGCACGACTGGCTAAGTATACACATAAGATAAGTTGTTTTGTGTTATAATCATACTTTTCGTATTATACGTCCCTTCATTAATAAACACGCGATAACGCTTAAAAACAAAATATTATTTTTACGTTTCGTGGATAAATGTACTCCACCTTACCGTGACATTTGCTTATCTTTACGAAAGAAAATCATTATGCCAGGATTCGTTGGAACCATACGCACTCGAATAAACAAACCTGCACAGCCACATCGAGNTGAAAGAAAATCATTATGCCAGGATTCGTTGGAACCATACGCACTCGAATAAACAAACCTGCACAGCCACATCGAGCTCATAAGCGATCTGCAGGCTCTGTTGTACGTGCTTACAATCGTTTCCTTTCCTTCCTGTCCCTCTGATTCTTGCCCTCACCAAGGAGCATACAAGTAGATGGGTTTTAACTCAAGGCTATAATGAGAGATAATTAACCGATTTATTTGTTTTCCTAAACAAACCGAAGTAGGTTATACGGTAATGCCAACCTTAGAACACAGAGTCAAAGACAACCTCATTCTGTTATATTGGCGGTATTGTAGAGACCTCGCCAGTTGTAATTTATTTATATTGTCATTTGCCTATGTTTTCTGGGCAGTATTATTGATTCTTCTGTTATCCACAGTTATTTCATGTCACAAATACATTTGAGCTAAATAAACTGTAACTGTGAATGTAAAACACTACATCACAAACTGTTGTATGCGTATATTCATGAAAATACANGAGCTAAATAAACTGTAACTGTGAATGTAAAACACTACATCACAAACTGTTGTATGCGTATATTCATGAAAATACACGGGACACAAATAAACCGATGCGAACGGCGCTTACACAAAGTAGACCATGCTACCACTATAAAAATAAAAATACGCAAATGAATCATGAATGTTTATTGCATATTTATGCTAAGTGAATATAGTATATAGTTTGTTTAAATATGTGATAATTTTTTTAATTCAGAAATTGTAAGAGCCATGCATTGGGCAGACTTCGGGTCTCTTAGGTAAGGTTTCGTTTTCCTTATTGGAGTTACGAGGGCCTTCTCTCTCTAAGGTCACTTCATGCACAGCAGGGTACAGTCAGACAATAGTAGGACTCGTGTCCTCCACTACTGATGGCCGGCTCGGTTGGCCAGCGNGAGCTAAATAAACTGTAACTGTGAATGTAAAACACTACATCACAAACTGTTGTATGCGTATATTCATGAAAATACATGGGACACAAATAAACCGATGCGAACGGCGCTTACACAAAGTAATCCATGCTACCACTATAAAAATAAAAATATGCAAATGAATCATGAATGTTTATTGCATATTTATGCTAAGTGAATATAGTATATAGTTTTTTTAAATATGTCATAATTTTTTAAATTCAGAAATTGTAAGAGCCATGCATTGGGCAGACTTCGGGTCTCTTAGGTAAGGTTTCGTTTTCCTTATTGGAGTTACGAGGGCCTTCTCTCTCTAAGGTCACTTCATGCACAGCAGGGTACAGTCAGACAATGGCAGGACTCATGCCCTCCACTACTGTTGGCCAGCTCGGTTGACCAGCGTGCAGTATCCCCCTTCCAGGGCCTGCTCTCACTAAGGTCACATCCTGCACAGCAGGGTACAGTCAGACAATAGTAGGACTCGTGTCCTCCACTACTGATGGCCGGCTCGGTTGGCCAGCGTGCAGTATCCTCATTCCAGGGCCTGCTCTCATTGAAGTCACATCCTGCACGGCAGGGTACAGTCAGACATTGGCAGGACTCATACCCTCCACTACTGTTGGCCGGGTCGGTTGGTCAGCATGCAGTATCCTCCTTCCTGGACTTGCTCTCATTTAAGTCACATCCTTCACGGCAGGGTACAGTCAGACAATGGCAGGACTCATGCCCTCCACTACTGTTGGCCAGCTCGGTTGACCAGCGTGCAGTATCCCCCTTCCAGGGCCTGCTCTCACTAAGGTCACATCCTGCACAGCAGGGTACAGTCAGAAAATAGTAGGACTCGTTTCCTCCACTACTGATGGCCGGCTCGGTTGGCCAGCGTGCAGTATCCTCATTCCAGGGCCTGCTCTCATTGAAGTCACATCCTGCACGGCAGGGTACAGTCAGACATTGGCAGGACTCATACCCTCCACTACTGTTGGCCGGGTCGGTTGGTCAGCATGCAGTATCCTCCTTCCTGGACTTGCTCTCATTTAAGTCACATCCTTCACGGCAGGGTACAGTCAGACAATGGCAGGACTCATGCTCTCCAATACTGCTGGCGGGGTCGGTTGGCCAGTGTGCAGTATCCTCCTTCCAGGGCCTGCTCTCACTGGGGTCACTTCCTGCTTAACAGGGTACAGTCATACAGTGGCAGGACTCATGCCCTCCACTACTGTAGGCCGGGTCGGTGGGCCAGTATGCAGTATCCTCTTTCTAGGGCCTGCACTCACTGTGGTTACTTCCTGCACCGCAGGGTACAGTCAGACAATGGCAGGACTCATTCCCTCCACTACCTACTGCTGGCCAGGTCGGTTGGCCAGCGTGCAATATCCTCCTTCCAGGGCCTGCTCTCACTGTGGTGTCTTCCTGCACCGCAGGGTACAGTCAGACAATGGCAGGACTCATTCCCTCCACTACCTACTGCTGGCCAGGTCGGTTGGCCAGCGTGCAGTATCCTCCTTCCAGGGCCTGCTCTCACTGTGGTGTCTTCCTGCACCGCAGGGTACAGTCAGACAATGGCAGGACTCATTCCCTCCACTACCTACTGCTGGCCAGGTCGGTTGGCCAGCGTGCAGTATCCTCCTTCCAGGGCCTGCTCTCACTGTGGTGACTTCCTGCACCGCAGGGTACAGTCAGACAATGGCAGGACTCATTCCCTCCACTACCTACTGCTGGCCAGGTCGGTTGGCCAGCGTGCAATATCCTCCTACCTGGGCCTTCTCTCACTGGGGTCACTTCCTGCACAGCAGGGTACAGTCAGACAATGGCTGGACTCATGCCCTCCACTACTGTAGGCCGGATCGGTTGGTCAGCGTGCAGTATCCTCCTTCCAGGGCCGTGCTCGTTGCTGCTTGCTACATACGATGGAGATGTTTCTAATACCCTTGTTTTACAAAACACTTTCAAATATTTTTATGTTCTGTCAAAAAAAACTTGAAGCGCACATAGGACAGATTTTTTTTAGGAGTATCCATATTTTAATTTTTAAAGTTTTTATGAATAGTTTATTTTCGATTAAACTACCAAAAAAAATGCATAGTTTAAAGGTGATAATCCATTTTAATATATATTTAATTACAATTCTGAACCCTATTATTTTATTACTGACGTGTAGTGATTTGACTGTTAATGTTTGATCATCGCAATTGACTTAACTTACTGTAAAAAGCTTATCAAAATTACTGTTTTTACTTGTATGGCAGGGAAAGACTAAACCTTAAGGGCCTTATTCATAGTAATTTTTTAGTCTGGACCAGGTTTACGTTTAGTGTCATTATCCATAGTATCTAGTACAGCATTTTTTTTCACTAATAAATTATAGTTTTGTGCAAGTTAATCAGTGTTTTCCATTTAAAAAAGGAACGATTCTGGGGGTTATTCCTTTGTTCTGACAACATGACGTGAACATTTATTTGGAAGTGATAAGTCGCCTTGTACTGAAGATTATTGTTGTGTACGAACGCTTACGACTTAATGTGGTGGAAAAGGAGTAAAAACCAGTACCTTAATCGTTGATGGTGCTGATACTGCGACAAAGTTAATGCTTTCCACTACATGGGAATCATGAATGCCTGAAGAACCGATCTCCTGTGTTATATGCAAAAACTGCCCTAGGCAGTTCGCTCGAGGTGATAACGTGAATGGAAACTTCAAGGTCTGCAAGTATAGTGTTCTTTCTCCTACCGAGAAACAGCATGTGTCGACATCGCCAACCCCTGTTAATTTGTCGTATAATATGTTCGCANGTTAATGTGTCGTATAATATGATCGCAGTAGATGGGAGAACTATGTCCAATATATGCGACTTTCAGCATGCCATACTGTCGGCTCATATGAAATATACACTTGTTAAACTGCCACGTGAACTCGATGAAGTTCGAAAAATAATGCAGCACCACTATTGTATACCGCCAACAACGCCTCAACTATCAAGAAAAGAAATGTCAGTGCTGAAAAAAAGAAAGGCGTTGAAGAAGATAATGAAAATACTTTTCGTTATGAAGGTGATGGCGTTTTTCCAAGGTAAAGTAAAAAAAAGTAAATTTATGTATGCATACTAGAACTGTTTCATTTCTAGAACCATTCCATACTTCTTTTCTTAGGTAAAATTATTGGAGCAAGTACACTAGGAGGGCTGCAAGTCAATCGAAGTACGATTTCCTCGGCTCCTTTAAAGTTGGTCGATTTTTATTTGAAGAACGAATGAACTGAGGAATATATTTAGGGAAATCATGTCGCTACTAGGCCACCTGAGTTATACAGGATGGTGGCCAGTAATTCATATAGTTAAATTTTANAGTAGATGGGAGAACTATGTCCAATATATGCGACTTTCAGCATGCCATACTGTCGGCTCATATGAAATATACACTTCTTAAACTGCCACGTGAACTCGATGAAGTTCGAAAAATAATGCAGCACCAGTATTGTATACCGCCAACAACGCCTCAACTATCAAGAAAAGAAATGTCAGTGCTGAAAAAAAGAAAGGCGTTGAAGACGATAATGAAAATACTTTTCGTTATGAAGGTGATGGCGTTTTTCCAAGGTAAAGTAAAAAAAAGTAAATTTATGTATGCATNACGATAATGAAAATACTTTTCGTTATGAAGGTGATGGCGTTTTTCCAAGGTAAAGTAAAAAAAAGTAAATTTATGTATGCATACTAGAACTGTTTCATTTCTAGAACCATTCCATACTTCTTTTCTTAGGTAAAATTATTGGAGCAAGTACACTAGGAGGGCTGCAATTCAATCGAAGTACGATTTCCTCGGCTCCTTTAAAGTTGGTCGATTTTTATTTGAAGAACGAATGAACTGAGGAATATATGTAGGGAAATCATGTCGCTACTAGGCCACCTGAGTTATACAGGATGGTGGCCAGTAATTCATATAGTTAAATTTTANTTAGGGAAATCATGTCGCTACTAGGCCACCTGAGTTATACAGGATGGTGGCCAGTAATTCATATAGTTAAATTTTATTGGTGCAGACTAAGGACACCTGAGGTTGTTGCTTTAGGGGTAAACAAATACTCGTAATCTCCGTTATTTAACACACCAGGATTTTATTGATCAGAAGGTCACATAGTTATTACACACACTGGCGAGACTGAGCCCCCTGCAAGTCGTTTGCCTGAATGGCTGGTGGGCTGAATACTATGCGTCGGGGAATGTTGTTGAAGGGAGACGTANGCTGGTGGGCTGAATACTATGCGTCGGGGAATGTTGTTGAAGGGAGACGTATCTCTACTTATCTGTGACTGCGGCTTTTGGTGAGTTGTCTTCGTTGGTAGCTGAGGCATTGTGAGTTGGGTGGCCCTGGTTCAGGCCCTCGGAATTGCTCTCCTTGGCGTGCTGTACTAAGTTGGCTTTTTCTCGCGGCTTTGATGGTCTCTCTCTGAAGTCCGGGATTAGGGTTCTCCCGTGACTAGTACTTTCCCTGCGATCCTGGCTGGCGTTCCTGGTGGGAGAGTGGTGCTTCCTCCTCGTCTTGCTTCCGGCTATCGCGTTTCTGTCTGCATTTCTAACCGCGGAAACTGCCACTACGTTTTCGGAAATGAACTCATAAGTTCTCTGTACTTTTACTGGGCTTGTCTTGGGAATTTATACATGAAGTTTCAGGTGCCACTCGGACTGGGGCTACCACTCGTTTCCGAGAATTTACTCATATTCTCGGCACTGTTCTCGTCACACGACTGTTTACTCCCATGTCTGATTCGGCTTCTCCCGTTTCGGTTGCATCTATCTCGTCTCGCAGCTGTACCACCGAACAACTCCCGTCTCGGTTGAACAACTGACTGCGAACAACTGATTGTACATTACTGCGTGGGGCCGGGCCCGAACTCCGGCCCGTTGATACGACTGCCTCTCGCCTAACTGCCTTCTCGGTCTTGCATCGCAGCTGAACAACTCCTTTCGAACAACTTCCCACGACTGATGAAGACTGAATGATTGCTCGCGACTGAATGACCACGAACCTTGGCTGCTCCCGAATTTATCCCGTCTCCCAATATATTCGAATTGGCTGTCAGCAGATTGTGTCTAGAGAAACAGGGACTTCCCTGATGTCCCTCGCACGTTTTTTTTTTGTATAGGATTTAGTGTCTCCTCAGCGGCTTGTACGCTCCAACTAGGGGAGGTGGGAGGGGTGCGGCAAACATCTCGGGGGTTCCTGGCAGCTGTGTCGGCACTAATCTCGGCAGGGGGTTACCCTGTTTCCTTCGCCGAGAGCTTATATCAGCTAATTTTCTGGACTTTCCCTGTTTTTCTCTCGCTTCGGTTCATCCCCGCGTATTCTTATATGGCGGGACTTCCTAAGGGTTATTTCTCAGGGTGTGAATACAGTGCAATTCCTACCCTATGTACTCGCCACGCATCAATCATACCTCAAGAAATATACCTCAATTATCAAACATCAAAATTTATACCTTAAAAACATACCTCAAAATCAAATCTCAAAAAACATATCTCAAAAAGCATACCTCACAAAAATATCACAAAACTCATTAGTAGTTATAGTAGGTTCTGGGGCACCTGGCATCCTAGTGGGGACTGGGGACTGGTGGCAACCATCTTGGATGATGTCATTCTCCCTTTTTTTCCCATTTTGGTAGCCAGTACCGGTAAAAACAGCCAAATTTGCCAGAAAATTTCCCGAATTTCCCTTAAAATTTCCCCCAATAAATGTTTTTTTAATTTCCGTTGATGACTCCACAATCGGGCTAAGTGACTCCTTTTTGGGCAAATGAGGAGTGAGGAGCGACATTCATGCTCTATCATTCCATACTAGCACTGGCCATCTTGTTCCCTACTTCAAGCTTCCCGAATTCGATTACCTTGTTGGTTCATGCTCTTACATTCCGATTTTATTTTCATATATTCCTTCTGGCATCCTTTCACCTGGTGCCCTAATGAGGAAAAGTCTCATGCTATATCATTCCACCTAGATTTTCTCACATTCCTTCTGGCATCCTTTCCCCTGGCACCCAAGCAGAGATAAGTCTCATGCTCTATCATTCCACCTTTGTTTTCTCATATTCCTTCCAGTCTCCTTTCACTTGTCTTCTTGGCAGGGACATGTCTCATGCTCTATCATTCCACCTCGGTTTTATCATACTTATAAGCATAATTTGCCATAAATTCCGAACCGTTTAAGATACAGCTACCAAATTCGTAACATAGACATCACCCCCGACAACGAAAATGACCGCAGGGTCAAATATGCCCTAAGCATATGTATAAGAATAGCTGGATGTAATTTCCGAACAGTTTAATATACAGCTACCAAATTCCAAACATAGATATCACCTACGACAAGGCAAATGACAGCAGGGTCAAATATGCCCTAAGCATACTTATAAGCATAGTTGGCTGTAATTTACAAACCATTTAAGATACAGCTACCAAACTTGTAACATAGACATCACCCCTGACAACTAAAATGGCTGCAGGGTCAAATATGCCATAAGCATACTTATAAGCATAGTTGACTCTAATTTCCGNGCAAATGACAGCAGGGTCAAATATGCCCTAAGCATACTTATAAGCATAGTTGGCTGTAATTTCCGAACCATTTAAGATACAGCTGCCAAATTCGTAACAAAGACATCACCCCCGACAATGGAAATGAATGCAGGGTTAAGTGTGGCTCAAGCATACTTATATGCATAGTTGGGTGTAATTACCGAATCCTTTAAGATATAGTCACCAAATTCAAAATGTTGACATCATTGCCTGTAACAAAAATGACTGCAGGGTCAAGTATTCCCTAAGCATATGTCTAAACATAGTTGGCTGTAATTTCTGAACCATTTAAGATACAGTTACCAAATTCAAAAGATAGACATCACTCCCGACAACGAAAAAGGTAGCAAGTGTCAAGTATGCCCTAAGCACACTTATAAAAAATCGACGGAGCTACAGTCAATAATAGTTATTTCAGTGTTGATATTACACCAATAAGTTTAGTCAAATGCTAGAATGCAATTAGACATGAGAAAGAACGAATGATCACAAGGACCAACCACAAAAATTAATACAATACAATTATGATATGCATTATGCGACTTGTAAAGACGATTTTCCTTTGCTTGTTACAAAACAGCATACATTTAAACCATAAGTCTTGGAAGAGAGATGTCACTGCTACACGTTGATGGAAACGGATATAAAAATTATTATAAAACAAATAGCTGTAAGTATTTAACAACCTTTGTATATTGCGCGAGTATCGTGCGCTGTACATCATGTTTGTCGAAAAAAATACTTTTGCGAAGCCGATAACCACAGGTGCGATAAGGCAACACTACTACACACTGATGAAAACAGATATAAAAACAAAATGTAAAGTGAAAATAGTTATAAGAACTTACCAACTAGCGTAATTACATATTACACAAGCATCGAGTGCTGTATGCAGTGTGTGTTAAACGACGTTATACAATATCAGACCGTCCTGGCCAGTACAACAGAATAGCAAACGACTTCCTTACGAACCGACTGAAACGTAACCCTCGCATTTAGTGAACAACTAACACTCACAACACTAGCAGAGGAACACATCTGACCCGGCCAACTTCGAGCGGTCAACTAACATCATGAGAATCAGTAGGGTCTTCCCAGAAAGCCGAAGTTCTCCACAAACACCGTGCAGATCTCGACAAACGAAGGGATGACACAGAACACTAACCAAGAGAGAGTTGCGTCAGGCTGCAGTGTGGCAGACCAGCCGAGTCACACATGCACTTCCCTTACGAAAGGAATTANCAAGAGAGAGTTGCGTCAGGCTGCAGTGTGGCAGACCAGCCGAGTCACACATGCACTTCCCTTACGAAAGGAATTATGTTAAACAGTACAAACTAACAATTTATCACATTTTTAATTACTATATTTATATATATGTATTTATTTGAATAAATATATATTATATTACCAGAACTGTAAGCACATACAAAACAACATACATTNGTTAAACAGTACAAACTAACAATTTATCACATTTTTAATTACTATATTTATATATATGTATTTATTTGAATAAATATATATTATATTACCAGAACTGTAAGCACATACAAAACAACATACATTAAAACCATTAGTCGCTCAAGAGAGAGAGAGACGACACTGCTATGCATGGAGACAAACATATTTTAAAAAAAATATTATAAAAGTAAATAGTTATTTGCATTTACCAACAAATACATATGTGTGAGAATCGTGTTCTGTATGTTATGTTAGGAAACGAAATTTCCACTGTGAAGTGTGGGAACGATAATATTATCACTGCTATACAATGATGCAAACTGATATAAAAAATAAAATGAAAAGGAAAATAGTTATAAGNCAAGAGAGAGTTGCGTCAGGCTGCAGTGTGGCAGACCAGCCGAGTCACACATGCACTTCCCTTACGAAAGGAATTACGTTAAACAGTACAAACTAACAATTTATCACATTTTTAATTACTATATTTATATATATGTATTTATTTGAATAAATATATATTATATTACCATAACTGTAAGCACATACAAAACAACATACATTAAAACCATTAGTCGCTCAAGAGAGAGAGAGACGACACTGCTATGCACGGAGACAAACATATTTAAAAAAAATATATTATAAAAGTAAATAGTTATTTGCATTTACCAACAAATACATATGTGTGAGAATCGTGTTCTGTATGTTCTGTTAGGAAACGAAATTTCCACTGTGAAGTGTGGGTACGATAATATTATCACTGCTATACAATGATGCAAACTGATATAAAAAATAAAATGAAAAGGAAAATAGTTATAAGNAACGATAATATTATCACTGCTATACAATGATGCAAACTGATATAAAAAATAAAATGAAAAGGAAAATAGTTATAAGCATTTACTAATCATCCCAATCACATATTACTCATACATGTTCTTTTACGAGAGCAATTCAGTTATACAGTCCAAGTTAACAATTTATTTCGTTTGATTACATCAAGAATGATTATTAAAAATATTCCTTCTAATAAACTGGTATTGGTAGAGGATATCTCTTCCGCCCACCCTATTCACTTTTAGGTCTGTAAAAGCAGTTCATACCACCACGCATCACTCAGACTTCATTCTCTCGTCGCCGAGAAGACATTGTAAAAACGATAGGACGTTGTTATAGTGGTCAGATAAATTTATTAGCTATCATGACAAACATAAAGATTAAAGCATTTGCAGCACTCATATACCGAGCTTGTATACCTGCCTAAAGAATTCCTTCTCACATATGTACAACACGAAATAAAATCTGTCTACAAACACCTACCTGTCTATCTGCAGCAGGACGAAGAGATTCTTAGCTGTCTACCATGCCTAGGATGTTTTCAAGCTAGCATGCTGATGCAAACAGATATAAAAAATAATTATTAATGCAAATAGTTATACCTTTTTAACAACCTACGTATATTGCCCGAGCATTGTGTGCTATATATCATGTTAGTAAAAAAAAATACTCTTGTGAAGCCGAAAAGCACAGGTGCGATAAGATNGAGCATTGTGTGCTATATATCATGTTAGTAAAAAAAAATACTCTTGTGAAGCCGAAAAGCACAGGTGCGATAAGATAAACACTGCTACAGATTGATGCAAACAGATATAAAACAAATATAAGGGGGGAAATAGTTATAAGCACATGTCAACCATCGCAATTACATATTACATAAGCATCGGGGACTGTNCAAATATAAGGGGGGAAATAGTTATAAGCACATGTCAACCATCGCAATTACATATTACATAAGCATCGGGGACTGTATGCTATGTGTTAAACGATGCTATACAATACCAGACTGTCCTGCTCAGTACAACAGAATAGCAAACGAATTCCTTATGAACCGACTGAAACGAAACCATCGCTTTCAGAGTACAACACTAGCAGCGGAACGTGTCCGACCCAACCGTCATTGTGCGTTCAACTAACAGGGAATATGTGAGGCAGCTCAGGTGGTTGGCCGCCGACTCGAGTACCGTGCAGGTCTCGGCAAGTCAAACGGTTGACACAGAACACTAGACGAGAGAGAGTTGCTTCAGGCTCCAGGGTCACACACATACATTTACCTTTACGCGAGGAATTCAGTTACACATTACAAGGTATCAATTTATCCAGTTTTAAATATTAAATGTATACATGAACTTATTTGAACACATAGTATTTATAGTGTTAGAGCTGTAAACACATACAAAACAACATACATTCAAACCAATAGTCATGCAAGACTGATGACATTGCTACGTGCTGTTTATAGGAAATAACTCATGTACCCAGACAGCACTGGAGACAGTGCATCATCCTTGAAAATAAGGTATCGCAGCTTCAAACCCCATAGACAGTCCGATCATTTCACAAGTAAAAAGACATAATATGAAATTAAAAAAACTTCGGTATT
>NQII01000272.1:46809-78149 GCA_002778355.1 Clitarchus hookeri | reverse complement strand
TCACTAAAACTAACAATTATTGTATAGGAATATATGGGCAGAAGTGACGCGTTGAGGCACAAATACAAAAACATAACACATTAACAGCCACCACGATCGCCAGATTTATCGAGTCTCGATTTGTTCCTATGGGGGCATTTGGAAGCCCTCATTTACGAGACTCCAGTTGATTTCATTGAAGACCTCGTCGCTCGACTATCCTGTGCGGCTGCACGTGTGCGTGAAATACCCGGCGTATTTGAATCTGTTCGCCAATCACTCCACTGACGCTACCAAGCTTGTATTACTGTCGACGGTGGCAATTTTGAGCAATTATTATAAACATTGCTGTTTAAAGGCATTTAGCGGCGACGTTGTAAAAAAAACTGTGTTGCATTTCATGTGTAATTTTTGTGTTTGTGCATCAACGCGTCACTTCCACCTATATATTCGTATACAATAATTGTTTGCTTTAGTGAACTCTATACCACCCCTCAATGTTTGTCCCATGATTTTAGAATCATCCTGTATATATATATATATATATATATATATATATATATATATATATATATATGTATATATTTAAGTATCGAGCTATTCATGCAAAAATCACAATGAACTATATCTCCAACAAAATATTTTCGTACATGACCGTACTCAATGTATGTTCATCTCAAATACTTGCAGCCTGTTGGACATTTATAAGTGGCTAACAAGCAGGTCATGCTGTGACAACCCGAGACGGACAACACTAACCATCATGTCGTGATAATCGTATAAAAGCAGATCGTTACGTCTACATACATTTACCACAATCGTGTACATTGTTACAATATAAAGATGGAATCATTGGTTGAAGACTTACCATCTGTGACTGCATCGTCAACAGCAAGGGACTCTTCTGAAGATTTGCTCCTTACATCGCGACAACATGAAAGTGGTCATCGCATGTTCGCCTGCAGTAATAGTCTGAACAGATATAGCAAGAAGTGTAAAGATAATGTTTGTTGTTCATCGGGAAGTGAGTTGGAAGTATTGTAGCTAGACATTCACTTGCAATCTGCCAGACATTTATAAACACAGAGCAGTAGGTACGTTTCTTAGTCGATAAAAAAATTTAAGAANAGCAGTAGGTACGTTTCTTAGTCGATAAAAAAATTTAAGAAATAATTTTTTTTTTGCATTTATTCATATTTATAACTAAATCATACACATACGTAATACGTCTTTCAATAAAGCCTTTAGCNGTTGTTCATCGGGAAGTGAGTTGGAAGTATTGTAGCTAGACATTCACTTGCAATCTGCCAGACATTTATAAACACATAGCAGTAGGTACGTTTCTTAGTCGATAAAAAAATTTAAGAAATAAATTTTTTTTTGCATTTATTCATATTTATAACTAAATCATACACATACGTAATACGTCTTTCAATAAAGCCTTTAGCNTTTTTTTTTTGCATTTATTCATATTTATAACTAAATCATACACATACGTAATACGTCTTTCAATAAAGCCTTTAGCTTTGAGTTCATCAATAATCGAATTTATCTCTTCGACGACAGAAAGATGTCCACTTCTCTGAAATGTAACCAACATCCGTAGCCTGTCAACCAGCTCATTGGGGTCTTCAGAAAATAGGCTGTTAGACTTCACGCCACTCTTCGCAGATGGTTCACGATACACATCAGCATCTATGTTCTTCCGTGATGAGTAGTTTGCGAGATACCTCTGGGCCAGAGTACTAGGTGCGAATCTGCGTTTCTTCTGTCCCAACTTCAAGTAGCTCTTTCTTCAGCAACATATTTACACTTTTGCTTTGCAGATGTCGACACTTCATCATCATTAGTAGAATATGCATATTTCACATCATCAGCAGTAGACTTTGAGGTCACATTTTTGGTCTCGTTGACATGGTTAGTTGTAAATTCTTCATGTTTCACCTCACATGATAGCGGAGCATGTTTGTATTTCACAGCTTCTGGCGATCTGTATGGATCGCTTTCTTCATAGTAAATGTCTGCAACACTCGTATTTCCTTCTTCACACACTGTTTTGGAACACNTCTGTATGGATCGCTTTCTTCATAGTAAATGTCTGCAACACTCGTATTTCCTTCTTCACACACTGTTTTGGAACACTATGCAGGCCTGAATATGGTTATGGGTGCTCGAACTGTCGTTAGGTCGTTAGTTTACTGTTGCTTAGTCGTCCTTCGCCAGTCATAGTTCAACGCATGCTGTCTCGTGCCAAGCAAAGGTACTTTACCTTTACGTGTATCAGTGTGTCTCTTTAGATTACCACATCTACCAAATGCTGCACCACATATATCACGTGTTAGTATTCTGGAGGTCGGTTTTCTTTGAACATTCGCTCTGTTCATGTCGACAGGCATTGCAACTTTTACTGAAGGCCTTGCCATTCACCTGGCGTCCCAGCGGAGACGCACTAGCGATCTCTTGNCACAACGAATCAGCAGGAAGGCCAGTCATAGTTCAACGCATGCTGTCTCGTGCCAAGCAAAGGTACTTTACCTTTATGTGTATCAGTGTGTCTCTTTAGATTACCACATCTACCAAATGCTGCACCACATATATCACGTGTTAGTATTCTGGAGGTCGGTTTTCTTTGAACATTCGCTCTGTTCATGTCAACAGGCATTGCAACTTTTACTGAAGGCCTTGCCATTCACCTGGCGTCCCAGCGGAGACGCACTAGCGATCTCTTGNGACAGGCATTGCAACTTTTACTGAAGGCCTTGCCATTCACCTGGCGTCCCAGCGGAGACGCACTAGCGATCTCTTGAACTCAGTTCCCTATCGATGGGATGCTTGAGCAATACATACAGATGCTCTCGACATCTTCACTTCTCCAGTCGACCGCTAGAGTGGGCGACCAGCATCTGCTAGGGTCGTGGTGGNACAGATGCTCTCGACATCTTCACTTCTCCAGTCGACCGCTAGAGTGGGCGACCAGCATCTGCTAGGGTCGTGGTGGTCTTCAGCCATCTTCGTTTCCCTTGCCACCTGTAGGGGGGGGGGGACGCCAACATCGTTTGCGTTACCGATGCCGGATGCTAGGAGCACTCGTGTTGACCCACATGACCTACATTCCGACATGCAGAATGCAGAACACTCACCTATGCATGCAGTATAGCGACATCAGTGTTGCTATTGCGCCGAGAACTTTAGTAAACAGTTGGAATGCTCGTCAACGCGAAAAAGAACCAACGCATGTTGCACAAGTGTCGAGCACTGTACAACGCATCACTCGATGCTGGACAACACCATATGTCAGAAAACTAACGCGGTAGTCTTGGTTAGTACAACAAAATAGTAAACGATTTTCTTACGTACACACTCCGACCGAGCTATGATACAGTACAGAGGCATGCGAATTCCACTACCAACCAACACATAATTTACGAGCATCAAGCAACGTACATAACATTAGACTAAAATGAAATATTATGACAGAGTCGTGAATCAGGGAGAGCAACAATATCGACACTGCTACATAGCGATGCAAAACAGATATAAAAAAAAAAGAATTTCAAGGAAACAAGTTATAAACACATACCACCCAGCACATATTGCACAAGCGTCAGGTGCTGTACATTGCTTTAGATGATGCTAGAAAAGACCAGACCGTCCTGATCAATACAACAGCCATTCCATCCTAGTTTTCTCATATTCCTTCCGGTCTCCTTTCATATGACGCCCTGATGGGGACGTGTCTCATGCTCTGTCATTTCACCTTAGTTTCCTCATATTCCTTCCGAGCGCCTTCCACCTCACAGCCTGGCGGGGACGAGTCTCATACTCTACCCTTCCACCTTGGTTTTTTCATTCCTTCCAGTCTCCTTTTACCTGACGCCCTGACGAGGACGTGTCTCATTCTCTGTCATTCCACCTGGGTTTTCTCACATTCCTTCCGATCGGATGAAGAAAAGACATTCTAAAAACCAACTGAAAAAACCCATTTGTCCCTGCTCGCAATAGCAGGTAACATAATGTCTGACGACCTTGACCTTAACCTTTGGNAACTGAAAAAACCCATTTGTCCCTGCTCGCAATAGCAGGTAACATAATGTCTGACGACCTTGACCTTAACCTTTGGCCATTATTTCGAACGATATCTACGCTAGGACTGAAGGGTAAAAAACGTATATTATGTTTATAAAACAATCATGGAATCACTTGGAGAAAATCCATTTGACTCACTCGCAACAGTAGAAACAATTTCAACATGCAACCATGACCTTGACATTGAATTATGTTAAGCTACCTTGGCCTGACATAGGATGATATTATGACCTTGACATTGACCTTGACCTTTGACGACCATATAGAAAAATGTATGGCTTAAAACAAAAGTCTCATCATTTTGTAGCAATTTTGTAGTAAATTTTCAAAATAATCGCAGAAAAATCATAATACCTTCACGGCTGAAGACGGGAGCATGTGTTAAAAATGTGATGAATTCAAGATAAATATTAGTGACCCAAACATTTTCGCTACTGAGAAGAAACAACTCGACTCTGATCACGAATTGCATTTACGGAAGCAGAGAAAACCAGAGAAACAACAAAAAATGACACAGATTGTGCCAAAAACAGTGATATTATTTTGTGTTTTCTAANGCAGAGAAAACCAGAGAAACAACAAAAAATGACACAGATTGTGCCAAAAACAGTGATATTATTTTGTGTTTTCTAAATGGATCTGCATAAATAAATTCCTTTTCCCATTCTATCAGTTTTCGAGGCGTACTACAAGCCGAACATGTACGTCTATAACCTCGGAATTCACGATATAGGGAAATATTCCGGGCACTTTTACGTATGGGATGAACTNGCAGAGAAAACCAGAGAAACAACAAAAAATGACACAGATTGTGCCAAAAACAGTGATATTATTTTGTGTTTTCTAAGTGGATCTGCATAAAGAAATTCCTTTTCCCATTCTATCAGTTTTCGAGGCGTACTACAAGCGGAACATGTACGTCTATAACCTCGGAATTCACGATATAGGGAAATATTCCGGGCACTTTTACGTATGGGATGAACTNGGAACATGTACGTCTATAACCTCGGAATTCACGATATAGGGAAATATTCCGGGCACTTTTACGTATGGGATGAACTCAGGCTTCAAGAGGTTCACAGGGAATAGCCTTTCGTTTGCTCAAGTATTTACTATTGTATTGCAATGGGATGAAAAAAAACTATTTACTGAACCGTAATATAGAAGTAGCAGTATTACTAATGAAGTGTTTGCAGTGTCGTAATAATGATGTTGAAGTCATAGATCAAAAGTTTTTGTATCGGATCATTCATTTCTGCCTAATGACACAGACTTGGGTTCAGTGTAACTAGCCACAAAGGGAAAAACTATCTATGTTTTTAGTGACTGGTATACAATAATGGCGTCAGTTAAAAGGAAGCAAAAATGTATTGTCTGTTAGATGAATCGGGAATGTTTCTTGTCTACTGCAATGTTGTAAAAAGCCGCCACAAAGAGGAAAAAAGAGCAAGGAGCAACATGATGTTAACCGGCTTCGAATGCAGTGTATATGATATGAAAGAGCACGACCCTTTCAAATTTTGTGTAAAGAAACTTTGAGTGAACTGGAAGATTTCAAAGTCTTAGACACGAGACCAGGAAGGTATGGACTGCCGANTTGTGTAAAGAAACTTTGAGTGAACTGGAAGATTTCAAAGTCTTAGACACGAGACCAGGAAGGTATGGACTGCCGATGTGTGTGGCGATTGTGGAGCAGACTTTACTGGAAGATTTCAAAGTCTTAGACATGAGACCAGGAAGGTATGGACTGCCGACGTTTTTGGCGATTGTGGAGCAGACTTTACTGTACTTTATTCTGAGGAACGAGATGTGTCAGCACTATGAGAGAGACTTGCTGAACTTGCGATTCATCCCGCCAGCGCATCTTTCTTACCTCCAAGGCATCAATGAAGACCCTCGTGTGGATGATGAACATCTTGACGAAAATGCAACGAATGTTGTTGAAGAGAGTGAGACATCCTGACTGAGTGACTTTTACACAATTATTGTAACAAATTAAATTGTGTTCACTCTTTGAATGTTTCGTCCCACAGACATATCAATTTTTTATAAGTAAAGACTGGTAACCTGTGCAAAGACTAAAGAGTCATTTTGTATGCTATTATTAGTTTCATAATAATAAATACATTATTAAAAAATTTCCATCCTTTAATGTTTAACCTTATAATTAATTATGCATATTTTTACATTTCATTGGAAAAATTAATTGTCTTTCCATTTAAATAGTTTTTTGAATGCGCTTTAATTTTTTTTACAAATGATGGTATATGGATATATGATAATTAATATAAATTACATTTTTGCTGTATTTTTGTGTTATTGTCAACAATAATTTTTTTAAATTTAGAACTAGCATAATACTTTTTTAAAATTGGATAACAGTTTGTTCACTTCCGGTCAAACGGTTTGTTGATAATGATACCTTTATNTCCTTTAATGTTTAACCTTATAATTAATTATGCATATTTTTACATTTCATTGGAAAAATTAATTGTCTTTCCATTTTAAGAGTTTTTTGAATGCGCTTTAATTTTTTTTACAAATGATGGTATATGTATATATGATAATTAATATAAATTACATTTTTGCTGTATTTTTGTGTTATTGTCAACAATAATTTTTTTAAATTTAGAACTAACATAATACTTTTTTAAAATTGGATAACAGTTTGTTCACTTCCGGTCAAACGGTTTGTTGATAATGATACCTTTATTACATAATTTTGTCACGATTTTGTTGGTTAGGCGAAACACAAAATCCTTTAATAATTCAATAGTACAAAAATACACCACTTGAAAACTATATGGCAAAAAGGTTTCAGCTTTTTCTTAATGGACATGAAAGTTTTTCACTTTTGGGTTGAATTATTTGTAAACAATTATACTTTCAAGTTTGACAAGAATTTATGGTAAGCCCAAACCCCAATGTCCTACAAAGTGCAAAATTTGACTTATACCACTTGGGAACCAATTTTCAATAATACATCCTTTTTTATTTTAAAAATTTTAACTTTGAATTTTTTATGGACGTAAAAGTGTGTTCTTATTTTGGTCTAAATATTTGTACACGATAGGTAATTGTATTTTAATTTGTCAATAATTGTTGGTGAGCCCAAACGCAAACCCTTAATTTCCTCAAAATGGCAAAAATAGACTTACATAATTTGATAACTATTAGGTAATATGTATATAACCCTTGGTTGTTTATCGCTTTTAATAACACAATTATCATGTGTGCATTAACATGCGAAAAACGTTGCCTTGTTGTAACATTCTCAGGCGAACAGTTGTCGAGAAAAAGTTTAACATTGTAAGGATGCAGTTGGTTGCCTGCCAGGTNGTTGTAACATTCTCAGGCGAACAGTTGTCGAGAAAAAGTTTAACATTGTAAGGATGCAGTTGGTTGCCTGCCAGGTATTCTTACAAACTTTGCCTGTTTCCCCGACAACCGTTCGTCTGAGAGTTACACCAAAGCAAACTTTTATGTTCACTAATGTACGCACAATAGTGTCGTCATTAAAAGCGATAAACACCCAAGGGTTACACACACATGTTGGGTGATTACATAGCACCCCCTATTTTCACAATTAATGAGAATGATATTACCCAACAAGCATTTGCAGATTTCATATCTCGTTTCAAGACAGTGGTATTCACGGAATTGTTCTTTAATCTGAAGTAGGTTTTATTACCATTTCTAAATTAAAGCCATTTCAAATTTATTTTTTCAAGGTCACCTACCTCCATTTAAAATTACCGAAGGACATATGTGACGAAATCAAACGGTGTGCAGTGCAAAATATATCTTAAGGCTATCTTTTACAACTCCCATAAATGGCTTATAGGATGTAAACATAATCTAAAATCATATTATTGGCAATGTTTAATGTTTACATTGGAGGAAGGAGTATGGAATAAAATTGGTTTTAGTGATATAAACAATTTTCTCAAAGCTGCTTACAAACACGAACTCACACATATGCATTTGTCAGCTGTGTGTAAATGTAATACGTTCGGATTCATGCGAGTCGAATTGGACTTAAACGAGCAGCTACGCGCTGATGTTTAAAAACACAACGAAACTGTTGACAGAAATCGAGGGCCGTGATGAACAAGAAGTTACTGATATAACTAATGAGCCTTCTTTCCTCAACATGGGTGCAATTAATTTTTCAGTAATTTCTTGAAAACTGAGTTGGTACGTAGGACTTGTTGTCTCGCGGAAACAAATATCAGGATGAAACCAGAAACATATGCAACAGTAGTGAGACAATTACCGATACACATGTGCCTTACCGAGACTCGAACACAGAACATTTCTCATCATAAGCCAGCGTGAAATAAACTGCATTACGTAGGTCGGATTCGAGCATCAACTTCGGATTTAATCAGTCTATGTTCTGAACGATAGAGTCTACTAACATAAAACATTTGCATGGCCATCATTTGGAAAATAAGTGACTGAGCTACTTAAAACACGTATGTTTACATGGCCTACCATAGCGCTAGTTGTGTGAAGGATTTGGTAAATATCGGTTGATTAGTACCTGAGATATGGCATAAAACAACCATATTTTTCTAATTATGATCTTCACAAATGGAGGACCAAAAAGTTATATATTAGCACATTCGATGACTGTATATTGCCATTATACAAAGTTAACTTAAAATATATTACATAGTTTTAATATGTATACAGCACACTAAGGCAAGGTGTTATTATAGCTGCCATTATGAAAAAAAATGCCCGTTAATTAAAAATAGTACTTACTATTTATATAGCCGACTACAGTACAAGTTCTTCGCCAAATGTGGTAAGAATGGGTGATTGTTTCCCGAGACAAGACTTAAAAACTTATTTTTTCTTGTGGGGGTTACTTACAAAATGGCAGAGAAATGAGGCTCTGCATAGACAAAGTTTATGGTTTTAATTGATACTGCCAGCATACAAAGTTAAGTTGGAATTTGTTTCGTTAGTAAAATATACTGAGCTAAAATATTTACATAGCCGCCATTTTAAAAATAAGTGCCTGACCTACTAAAACATAGCAGTTTACACCATCTGCTGCAGTGCAAATAGTTTGTCAAACTTGGTAGGAATCTGTCACTTGTTACCCGAGATATGACATAGAAACTTTATTTTATTTGCATCGCTCTATCTTACAAAATGGTGGACAAATGATGATCTGTGTAGACACAGTGGATAGTTTTAATATCTACTGCCTTCATAAAATATTAAGTTGAAATTTATTAGCCTACATGGTTTCGAATATATAACATTATAAGCTAGGATAACTACATGACAGTCATTTTGAAAATAACTGTTTGACTTACCGAAAACATATAGTTTAACATCGTCTGCAACAGTACTACTTGTTTGCCCGATTTGGTAGAAATCAGTTAATTATTTATCGAGATATGACATAAAAATGTTATTTGTTCATGTGGCAATAATTTACAAAATGGTTGACAAAATGNAAAATGGTGGACAAATGATGATCTGTGTAGACACAGTGGATAGTTTTAATATCTACTGCCTTCATAAAATATTAAGTTGAAATTTATTAGCCTACATGGTTTCGAATATATAACATTATAAGCTAGGATAACTACATGACAGTCATTTTGAAAATAACTGTTTGACTTACCGAAAACATATAGTTTAACATCGTCTGCAACAGTACTACTTGTTTGCCCGATTTTGTAGGAATCGGTTAATTATTTATCGAGATATGACATAAAAATGTTATTTGTTCATGTGGCAATAATTTACAAAATGGTTGACAAAATTACTATGTGTTGGCATATATGATGCTTGTAACATATACTTTCAACATACAAAATTTGTTCGAAATTGGTCAAATGGTGTAGTAGATATACCAAATAAACTTAAAATATTTGTATGTCTGCAATTTTGTAAATAAGTATCTTATCAAATTAAATTACTTACATTTACCTGAACTGACATAGTATCACTTACATATCAAATTGCGTGAGAATTGCTTTGAAAGTTTTCGAGATATAATGAAAAATTCTAATTTCTTCATCTGGTGCTATTTTCCAAAATGGCGGACTAAGAAGAATATACATTTCAATATTTAATACTTACCCGAAGTTCTGCCAGCATACAAAATTTAGTTGTCATCGTGAGATGATTCCCAAGATATGACATATCACCCTAAATATTAAGGTAGCCCCCATTTTGAAAGTAAGTTCGCAGCATTGTCAAAAATTATACAAGTGAGGTGTCATTACTAAGTACTATTTATGTACCGAGTTTGGAGAAATTCGGTTGACACGTTCAAAAAGTGAAAGGTAGGGACACACACACATACAGACACGCATACGCACAGACAGGAAAGTGATATCATAAGCTTTTCTTTCTTTTGGAAAGTAGGCTAAAAGAAGAGTCATCGAACCGAGGTAATTATGCGGAACTAGCTGATATGTTGAGCAGTTATGACTCAGTGTTCTCCTCACATCTGGAAACCTCTAAAGTTTTTATAGGTTTGTCCAGTAATATACAAAATTGCACTATAGAAAATGTCGCCGAGTTGATTGTGAGAGAAATTAAAGCACAAATTAGGTTGACCTCTTTTGTGACGTTCATCCTAGAAAAAACTAAATATATTGCGAACATGTCGCAGTTTTCGTCTGTGTTGTGGTGTGTAACAAGTGAGGGTAACAAAGAAAGAAAAATGTCTCGGTTTCACTGACGTAAGTACCGACAGATTATCAGAAGTATAGGTAGATCAAGTTTTAAATTAGTAGACGAGTACGCATGCGGCGAAAAACTGTTATCGCAAACATATGATTTATCTGCTGTTGTGGCTGGTCATCTGAATGGGCTACAGCAAAAACCATGGGAAAAGTATGGTGGTGCTATATTTATACACTGCTACGTGCATAGACTTGATCTTGTGCTTTGGCAGTCACTTAACAATATTAGAGATTGTAAGATATTTTTTAAATCATTAAGTGGGTTTGCAAAATTATTTCTCACTCAATGAAGTGTATTAATTGATTGGACAAACCAGTGTGCAGGCGTTTCCCCAAAGTCTGCCCAACAAGATGGAATTACAAATTCAGTTTGGTTCACATGGTTTTCAAAAACAAACCAGCTATTTTTGAAAACATAACAGAAAATCCTGATGAATGGGATAATGAAACTTATATTACAACACATGATGTTCCCCGGAGAAGCTTTTACCTCTTTAAAATGATCATACAGTAATAACTTTGCTATGCCTCGTGTTAGGAGTGAACTAGTTGCAAAATTAAATTTGTCAGAGTTCATGTCAAAACCAGTTTTTTTGACAATGAAATTGCAAAAACAATATTGTTTAAATGTAGACGACTTTTCTAAATTGTACAAATTGTGTTCGTTGATAGCTATCATTCCAGCAACAAGTCCATGTGTTGATTGCTCTTTTTCTTCCCTGAAAATAATCAAGACATACACAAGAAACTCCCAGAAACAAGACAGACTATCAAATTTCGGACTGCTTTCGATTGAACAAAAATTGCTACTTACTTTGAAACAAAAACCAAAAGTTACTGATATAACTAATGAGCCTACTTTCTTCAATGTGGGTGCTATCAATTTTAAAATAATTTCTTAAATGCTGAGTTAGTAGGTAGGACTTGACTTCTCTTTGAAAGTAGTAACTTTAGTAACTTTAGAAATGAAACCAGAAACTTATGCAACAGTAGTGAGACAATTACAAATACACACGTGTCTTACCCGGGGCTTTAACCCAGAAAACCTTGTAATATAAGCTAGCATGCAATGCACTGCATTATGGAGGTCGGATTCGGAGCATCAACTTCGGATTAAATCAGTATAATGTTTCGAATTATAGGGTTTACTAACATAAAATATTGATAGGGCTTTTATATTGAAAATAAGTGACTGAGCCACATAAAACACGTGAGTTTACATGGCCTGCTGTAGCGCTACTTGTGTGAAGAATTTGATGTAAATTGGTTGTTTGGTCCCTGAGGTATGACATAAAACTCTTTATTTTCTTATTTGATGCTACTGTACAAAATTGCCAGAAAAAGAGGCTCTAAATACGATTATTTTGATGTATACTGTCTACATACAAATTCTGACAAACCATAGATTTATACCTATTGTTGTTGAAAGTGTACCCTTCAATACATTTATTAAATGAATAATAAAGTCATTAAATGACTGAAAGCAAGTATTGGTCTCTTAAACCACTTTATAGTAATTAGCAACTACTTTTAACGAGACATTTAGTTAAAAAAATAACATTAATATAAAACTTACCTAATATATTTATGAAGCTGTCATTTTGAACATCGTTATTTGAACCATTTAAATCATGAAAGTTTACATGGCCTTCTGTAGCATTTATGGTGTGCACAATTTGGTACAAATTTATTTGAAATGTTCCAGTGTAACATTTAGAGGGAATCGGTTGATTGGTCCTCGAGACATGGCATAAAACATCCATAATATCCACATGACGATATTCATAAATGGAGGACAGAAAAGTAATGTAGTAACAATTTCGATGATTGTATATTGCCAATATACAAAGTTATGTTAAAATAGATTATATACTTTCGAAGATATATCCCACAAAACTAAAATGATTTTATAGCTGCCATTCTGAAAACAAGTTATTATAAGAGCCAACCACACTACAACATCTTCGTCAAATTTTGTAAGAATGGGTTGATTGTGATTTTTTCCTGTGATACGAGATAAAATAATTTCTTATTGGTGGTGCTATCTTACAAAATTGCATAGAAATGAGGCTCTGCATAGACAAATTTGATGGTTGTAATAGTAACTGGCAGCATACAAAGTTAAGTTTGAATTTGTTTCATTAATAAAATATACTGAGCTTAAATATTTATATAGCCATCATTTTAAAAATAAGTGCCTGAAACATACCACTTTACACCACCTGCTGCAGTACTATTTGTTTGCCAAATTTCGAGTTAATTTGTCAGTTTTTTCCCGAGATATTACATAAAAACTTTATTTTATTCGTACAATGCTATCTTACAAAATGATGGACAAAAGAAGCTNAATTGCATAGAAATGAGGCTCTGCATAGACAAATTTGATGGTTGTAATAGTAACTGGCAGCATACAAAGTTAAGTTGGAATTTGTTTATATAGCCATCATTTTAAAAATAAGTGCCTGACATACATAAAACATACCACTTTACACCACCTGCTGCAGTACTATTTTTTTGCCAAATTTCGAGTTAATCTGTCAGTTGTTTCCCGAGATATTACATAAAAACTTTATTTTATTCGTACAATGCTATCTTACAAAATGATGGACAAAAGAAGCTCAACATAAATACTGTTTGTAAATGTAATGTTTACATTCAAAGTTGTATTGCCCTTGATTACATAGTTTCGACGATATAGCATTCTAAGCTGAAATATCTATATGGCAACCATTTTGAAAATAAGTGTCTGGCATGCTAAAACGTACCACTTGACATCATCTGCCCCAGTACTACGTGTTTGCCAAATTTGATAGGAATTGGTCAATTATTTCCTGACATATAACATAAAAACTTCATTTTATTCGCATGGTGCTATCTTACAAAACAGGGACAAAAGATGCTCAATGCAGATATAGTTGATAGTTTCAGTTTCTACTGCCAGCATACAAAAGGTAGGTGAAAACGATTACATGGTTTCAGTAATATAGCATTCTATGCTGAAAATGGCTACATGGCTGCCATTTTGAAAATAATTTTCTGACAAGCTTAAATTTTTTCACTTAACATCACGTGAATCAGTACTACTTGATTGCCAAATTTGGTAGGAATCGGTTCAATATTTGCCGAGTTATGGCATAATAACTTGTTTATTCATATGATGCTATCTTACAAAATTACCGAAAAAGTGGTTATTTGTTGGTATATATGATGCTTGTAATGGGTATATTCAGTATAGAAAATTTGGTCNAAATTACCGAAAAAGTGGTTATTTGTTGGTATATATGATGCTTGTAATGGGTATATTCAGTATAGAAAATTTGGTCAAAATTGATTACATGGTATGGCAGACATACTAAAAAAAAAAATTAAAACATTTGCTGGCCTCCATTTTACAAATACGTAACTAATAAAATTCAATAACTTACTTTAANAAATTACCGAAAAAGTGGTTATTTGTTGGTATATATGATGCTTGTAATGGGTATATTCAGTATAGAAAATTTGGTCGAAATTGATTACATGGTATGGCAGACATACTAAAAAAAAAATTAAAACATTTGCTGGCCTCCATTTTACAAATACGTAACTAATAAAATTCAATAACTTACTTTAACATGGCCTGCTATAGTATTACTTACATGCCAAATTGGGTGAGAATTGGTTGAATAGTTTTCGAGATATAATATAAAATATTTATTTTTCAAATTGATTTTTTTTTTTACAAAATGGCAGACCAACAACAATATCGGTCTCAAAATTTAATGTTTGCACAATGGTCTGCCAGCATACAAAATTGTTTTAAACTGGCTTAATGGTCCTGAGGTATGACATATCACCCAAAATTTTGTAATGGCCGCCATATTGAAAGTGAGTGCCCCTATATGGTTGAAAACTATAAAAGTCAGGTGTCCTTACTAAATATTATACGTGTACCTAGTTTGGTGAAATTCAGTTGAAACGTTCAGGAATTGAGAATGGGGGACACACTCGCACAAACCACTCTCAGGCACACACATTCATACACACAACACACACNGTTCAGGAATTGAGAATGGGGGACACACTCGCACAAACCACTCTCAGGCACACACATTCATACACACAACACACACAAGTGCAGGAAAGTGATCTCATAAGCCTTTGTTTCCTTCTGAAAGTAGGCTAAAAAGTCGTTCTAAAGTAATATAATTGACATTTTTGTTCTTCAGTCAAAAAGACTCGACTTGATATACAAGTTTTCACGTCAACAAACTGAAGTAAATGGTGAGTCAAGAATTTTTAAGGACACTTTTGTTATGAAAGACTTTGATGCGCGACGGGTACATGGGATAGGCATTGCACTGTTTTCGCACCCTGCTATAGTTATCCTGGGCAGGCAGGCAGCCAGACAGGGCAGGCAGGTGACAACGAAACTTCCGGGGAAACAAACTCGGGGATGTCTCGATGTATAAGAACACTCTGGGAAGAACCGAAGTCGAGATGAAAGAGGATAAGTCCCGAGAAATAGATGATATGCGGCCCTCGGTGAAGGAAACAGGGGAGCCCCCTACGAGAATTAATGCAGACACAGCTCCCAGGAATCCCCGAAAACGTCCTACCACNTGAAGGAAACAGGGGAGCCCCCTACGAGAATTAATGCAGACACAGCTCCCAGGAATCCCCGAAAACGTCCTACCACACCCTCCCTCCATCATAGTTGGAGCGCACAAGAGCTGACGAGACACAAAATCCTACACAAAAATTGCGCGAGGTATACAGGGGATTTCCCGATATCTCTCTCGAGAAACTGCTCACAGCTAACTTGAATATAGCGGAACACAGGTTGAATTCAGGCGTAGCCGAGGAAGAGGGATCAGTTGTTCACGATCAGTTGTTCNCTTGAATATAGCGGAACACAGGTTGAATTCAGGCGTAGCCGAGGAAGAGGGATCAGTTGTTCACGATCAGTTGTTCAGCCGAGACGGGAAGGAGTTCTTCGGCAGCTGCGATGCGAGGTGGAGAAGGCAGTTAGTTCATGAGGCAGTCATATCATGAGGCCGGGTTCGGATCCCGGCAGAGTCAATTATCGCCAGCCGAGACAGGAGTAGTTCGGCGGTACAGCTTCGAGACGAGATAGGTGCAGCCGAAATGGGAGGCGAAGCAGACACGAGAGTAATCAGTAGGGTGATGGGAACAGTGCCGAGAATATGAGTAAATTCCCAGAAATGAGTGGCAGCCTCATACCGAGAGGTGCCATTACCCGAGAAGATGTAATCGTGTGCCGGATGGCGACGAGGCAAGCAGCAGTCAGTCAGTAAGTCAATTGTGACGTCACCAAGGAGAGAACCCACCTTGTCGGCTTTGAAGTACACATTTAAGGGCTCTGTTTGGGTCATTTTGTGCCGAGAACTTATGAGTTCATTTTCGAAAATGTAGTGGCAGTTTCCGAGGTGGGGAAGTAAGAAACGCGCGCCGGATCGTTGCGGGTGTCGCTGCAACCGAGGAGACGTGCTCTCCTACGAGTAACACCAGCTGAGGTCGCAGAGAAAGTACAAGTCCCAGGAAACCAATCCCGGACTTCTGAGAGAGTCAGTCAAAGCCACAGGAAGAAGCCAGCCGAGTACAGCACACCAACGAGAGCCAATCCGAGGGCCTGACAATGGGCCACCCAACTCACCATTTCTCAGCTACCAACGAAGACAACTAACCGAAAGCCGGAGTCACAGATTAGTAGAGAAACGTCTCCCTTCAACCACCTTCCCCGATGCATAGTATTCAGCCCACCAGCCCTTCAGGCCTACGACTTGTAGGGGGCCTCAGTCTCACCAGTGTGTGTAAATACCTATGTTATCTTCAGACAAATGAAATACTGGTGTGTTAAATAACGGAGAATACAGGTATTTGTTTACCCCTAATGCAAAAACCACAGGTGCCCTTAGTNAAATACTGGTGTGTTAAATAACGGAGAATACAGGTATTTGTTTACCCCTAATGCAAAAACCACAGGTGCCCTTAGTCTGCAACAAAGTAATTTAACTATGTAACCTACTAGCCGCCCCCCCCTGTATAACTCAGGTGACCTAGTAGCTTCAACTTAAATAAGTTATTGTCGAGTTTCTAATAGCGTGGGCCCTTAATGTAACTAAACATATTTGAATATCGTTAAATTCATACATTGAAAACAAATACGAAATTTTTTTGTCGCATTAATCACATCTTTGAGGTCGATAAAAGTGATCATATTTCTGATCGATGTTTCTGTAAAATATATCCATTTACAAAGATTCATGACTCGAGTCCCAGCAGATGTAATTCTAAAATTTTTAATGTAGAAAACTNAAATACTGGTGTGTTAAATAACGGAGAATACAGGTATTTGTTTACCCCTAATGCAAAAACCACAGGTGCCCTTAGTTTGCAACAAAGTAATTTAACTATGTAACCTACTAGCCCCCCCCCCTGTATAACTCAGGTGACCTAGTAGCTTCAACTTAAATAAGTTATTGTCGAGTTTCTAATAGTGTGGGCCCTTAATGTAACTAAAAATATTTGAATATCGTTAAATTCATACATTGAAAACAAATACGAAATTTTTTTGTCGCATTAATCACATTTTTGAGGTCGATAAAAGTGATCATATTTCTGATCGATGTTTCTGTCNTTTGTCGCATTAATCACATTTTTGAGGTCGATAAAAGTGATCATATTTCTGATCGATGTTTCTGTCAAATATATCCATTTACAAAGATTCATGACTCGAGTCCCAGCAGATGTAATTCTAAAATTTTTAATGTAGAAAACTTGCCAATCGTTATTGTCAGCTTTGGCGCTTCCTCGACCGACTGCATTTACCACCACCATTTTCAAACTCTGATGCTGCCAAGTGTGGCATTTTTTCTTTTCCTTGGTGTGGGGGCATAGTCAAGCACAGTTTAATAATACAAATTAATATGCTATAAAAATATATTTTGTTTTACAAATAATATTTAAGTTACTATTACATCCAAGAAGATGTAAAGTTAAGTTTATGGATGGCTAAATGCACCATAGAAGTTTTAAATTCTTCAAAAATGGTGTAAAACACAAAATACAATATATTTGTTTAGCAGCCAAGCTGTCCCTTGCCCGCTCTCCTTTGTGGACATTCCAGCAGTTATCTTTACATGTTACTTTTCACATTAAGTTTGGAAAGTTAAATAAGTCGTCAGTGAAAAGAGACATTACATCAAGAAGGTACCACCTGGTCTGTGGTTGCAGAGTGTATCAGGGAATTTGTTATTTTACAGTTGGTTCCCCTATTTTCGAATCCACCCTTCACCCCTGATATGAAGGAGTGAGTATATGTGAACAAACCACATTCACTTGAGCAGCTCAAGAAGAATATCTGTGCAGAAATTCGAGCGCTAAATCCTCGAACATTAACTTCTGTTATGAACAATGCAATCGAAAGAGTCCGACTTTTCGAGTCTGCAAATTGAGCTTATTTGAAGGATGTCATATTCCATACCTAAACTAATTTATTCTCCAGTTGTTAAATATTCAATGTATGCAATATCATTGACATTTGTTTAAGAATTAAAAAGTTATTTATATGTTATTCATAAGCTATGTATTTACACAGGTTCATTGTTGAAAGTGTGTTATATTTTGCATGTTAATACAGTGTGAGAGGCAAGGAAAATGTAACATGAAACGTACACTCATAGTATTTTTTGTGGACCATATACACTGCTGGCTATTAAAATTGCATCGCCTAGAAGAATGCGAGGTGTCACGAGATTTATTGGACAGAATACCCACCATACACAGGTATTATGATTACCTTGCATCACGATATGACTACAGAACATGGGTAAATCGGTGCTGTATGGCCTCAACTTGAGTGACAATAACCCCTGCTGCACAATGTGGCATTGAGGGGAAGAGACTTTGGATGTCTGTCTGGGGTATCTCTACCCATGCTGCTTCAATATGTGCCCAAAATTAATCCATTATAACTATAGGTGTCCTGTGGTAAGCCAGTAGTGGTCCAACCATGGGCCACATGTTTTCGATGGGCGAGAGATAGGGTGAAACATGCAGTCCAAGGAAGCATTGTGATATGGTGGTCATCCAGCAACCATTGGACGATATTTCAAATGCAATCGCGCATTGTCCTATTAGTGCACAGCCCCAGCTTTGTCTTGATGACAAAGGACAACACCTATGCAATGTAATGGTTGCTGCTCCATACCAGAATTGCGAGCCAGACGCGATCGGGAATTGAATCTTATGGCAAACCAAACCATAATTCCAGGAGATAGCTCGGTATGATGGTGCATAATGCAGGACTCGGCCAGGCATGCGCCACTGTGCCACCAGATATGGATGCAACCATCGCGATGTTGCAAAGAGAAGTTGGATTCGGTGGAGAAGATGATTTCATGCCATTCGTCCCTAGTTGTAACAGGTGGGCCGTTGGTGCTGGCGATGTCCACAATCTTTTGAGCATTGTGGCTGTTACTTCTTTGCCGTATAGCTAGCTTGCCGGGTGGTGTGTTGGTGTGATGCATCGAGCATTCCACAACTGCATAATTTGTGTGTGTTTCATGTCAGGTTCGGGCTAATTTGTTAAGAAGGTATGAAATCACTTTTACACATGACGGGTACAGGGGATAGGCAGTGCACTGTATTCGCACCCTGCTATAGTTAGCCAAGTTAGGCAGGTGACAACGAAACTACGCAGGGAAGAACCGAATCAGAGAAAAACAGGGAAAATCCCGAGAAGTAGCTGATGCGGCCCTCTGCGAAGGAAAGAAGGGAACCCCCGCAGAGAATTAACGCAGGCACAGCTCCCAGGAACCCCCGTAAACGTTCTACCCCACCCTCCCTCCACCCAAGTTGGAGCATGCGAGCAGCTGATCAGACACGAAATCCTACACAAAAAAACGGGTGAGGTACACAGGGGATTTACCGATTTCTCTCTCGAGAATCTGCTGACAGCCAACTTGAATATAACAGGTGATGGGTTAAATTCAGGAGCAGCCAAGGTTCGCGATCAGTGGTAATCAGTTTTTCACGATAAGTTGTTCAGCTGCAATGCGAGGCGAAAAAGGCAGTAAGCGCGAGAGGCAATCATATCACTAGGCCGGAGTTCGGATCCGGCCGAGACAGTAATGTACAATCAGTTGTTCGCAGTCAGTTGTTCGGGAGCAATTATCGCCAGCCGAGATGGGAGTTGTTCGGCGATACAGCCGCGAGACGAGATAAATGCAGCCGAAACGGTAGGCGGATCAGACATGGGAGTAATCAGTCGTTGTGACGAGAACAGTGCCAAGAATATGAGTAAATGCCCAGAAACGAGTGGCAGCCCCATTCCGAGAGGCGCCATTCCCCGAGAAGATGTNGTGCCAAGAATATGAGTAAATGCCCAGAAACGAGTGGCAGCCCCATTCCGAGAGGCGCCATTCCCCGAGAAGATGTAGTCATGCACCGGATGGCGATGTCAGTCAGTCAGTAAGTCAATACTGACGTCACCGGGGAGAGAACCCAGGAACAGCCGAAACTTCATGTGTAAATTCCCGAGATAAACCGAGTAGAAATGCCGAGAACTTATGAGTTCATTCCCGAAAACGTAGTGGCGGTTTCAGAGGTGTGGAAGTCAGAAACGCGAGCCGGATGCAGGATGAGCAGATGCGCTCTCCAACAAGGAACGCCAGCCGAGGTCGCAGAGATAGCCCAAGTCTCGGGGAAACCAATCCCGGACTTTGGAGAGAGTCAGTCAAAGCCGCAGGAAGAAGCCAGCTGCGTACAGCATGCCAACGAGAGCTAGTTCGAGGGCCTGACCAGGGCCACCCAACTCACCAGGTCTCACTACCAACGAAGACAACTCACCAAAAGCCACAGTCACAGATAAGTAGAGAAACGTACCCTTCAACAACCTTCCCCAACACATAGTATTCAGCCCACCAGCCCTTCAGGCCTACAACTTGCAAGGGGGGGGGGAAGCTCAGTCTCGCCAGTGTGTGTAAATACCTATGTAACCTTTGGACAAATAAATACTGGTGTGTTAAATAACGGAGAATACGAGTATTTGTTTACCCCTAATGCAAAAACCACAGGTGCCCTTAGTCTGCACCAACATAATTTAACTATATAAGCTACTGGCCACCATCCTGTATAACTCAGGTGTCCTAGTAGCGACAACTTTAAGGGTGTAACCGTTCGGCCCTGTATTGAAAATTATCCCCACACTACCGAACACTACAGCGTATGGAGGTCACATTAAGGTATGTTGGGTTCCTACATACAACCTTATCCTTATTGAATGTCTAATATTTTGCTCCTGACAGAGAGTAATGATAAAATTTATTCTCAGAGTGCATGTGAATTGCATGCTTAATAATATCTTTCAAACTAAATCCTGGTTTTTTTAAAACACATATTTCCGAATGTAACTCCTTTTTACTACAGTGGACTCGTCTTATGATAGTAACACGAACTTGCCAAAATTCAAATAAAAAAAACAGACAACTTTGATTCCTTTTGATATGTTTTTATCAATTTGGGGTATGCCAACTTAAATTCACTACAGATTTTATGTGTAATTTAACAATGTATAAGTGCTTGTTGTATGTATTTTTCCAAGGGTTAGTTTTCCTATGTACGCTTCTTTTTGCTTCCAAGCAATTATCACATTTTCATTTTGGTGCCATCCTCGGCTAATCTCCAGCCCTGGCTGCCGCCATGACTTGAGTCTGTCTCAGGTGTGTCAGGGTGGGAGGTCACAGGTGACAGCGGTGATGATTCCACAATCGTCCTTTTCTGTCTCTAGTACAGCCACCAGTAATGTCAGTGATACTGTTGCATCAGTAGCAATGCCACATCAATACAACACACTTTACTACACCACCAGTTCCACCACAATGTGTCACCTCGAGAGCCCACTGCCGTGCAGGTCATAAACAATCGATGCCATCATCGCGACATGGACTGTCCAGAGCACAACAAACAAACTCATCTGTCTCCAGCCTGANCATAAACAATCGATGCCATCATCGCGACATGGACTGTCCAGAGCACAACAAACAAACTCATCTGTCTCCAGCCTGAGCGAAGACGTGCTGTCAAATCCAGAGACTGGCCAGCTCGTTACTGGACCTGCAGTCAGCTTCATCAACTGAAGCTTCAAGGTACTACCTGCTGAAGCAGGACAGGGGCGCAGATTACCAACACATCGAACACACTTGCGCACATAACTGTCAGCACACAGTTTTCTGTTATTCTCGTTTCCCAACGAAATGCATAATTGTTTATCCAGAATGTTGGTGATGACTATATCCTGCAAAATGTAAAATAACTTCCCGAACTCTCAAAATACCTGTTTCTTGCTGCATCTCGCCATCACGATCGTANTTCCTGCAAAATGTAAAATAACTTCCCGAACTCTCAAAATACCTGTTTCTTGCTGCATCTCGCCATCACGATCGTAGATGCCCATCCTTAAAACTTTGACTCAAGTGTGCTTCCTTTCTGATGCCATAAATATAAAATAATTAAATAAATATTTTTTAGTATTCCCAAACAGTTGTATGACAATATGGAATATGTTGGAATTGATAAAGCAAAACAGGATCACGAATTATGTGGTTTAAGCAAGACAAATAATGCTATCTCTGTTACAGATAATAAAATATGATAGTGATGAGATGTCATGGACATATGCAGGGACAGGGTAGGAAAAGGGAAAAGCCTTGGGCGGCNTTTGTTATTAAATTAATAACATATGTAAAGACAAATTCGAGTAATATTTTCCAAGATGCTTCTAGTAAAATGTTGCAGTATTACTAGAATTTATATGATCTGATAGATTTTTAGGAACAATACCTGTTAAGATGTTAATGAAATAAAAAAAAAGTGGGTATGTAGTATGTATTATGTAAGTTTTGAATAAGGCTCAATAAGTTTGTAAGAATTCTTCTGCGATATTGTAATACTTGCTAGTGATAATTTAAATTTATTTATTTTCTTGACTCTTGACCCCCTAATGACGAACACCTTTCCATCGCCCCTGGGCACAGCTTATCTGTGAAGGAAAGAGGTCCCAAGAAAAAAACAATGGATATATAGCAAGATCAGAAAATGGTATAAAAGCTGAAGAAAGGGGCAGTGTGGAGTTCAGTAAGCAGGAGGAATGGTTGCTATATATAAGGATATGGTGGCATTTTACCATTGGGATGACCACATTTAGAGGGTTCAATGCACAACTAAATCACATACATGTATTAAAACTAATGAGAAATATGAGCTTAAGGTAAAAAAAAAAATTCCTATAAACATTTTAAGCTACAACTTTATTAATACTCTGTACCTGGAATTAAGTATTGACTGTCTTTTAATTTCTGTTAGAGTTATTATCACCTGGATTTTTACCAGTAATTATAAAAAAACCTTGATCTGATTATGCTCTAAATCCTGTATGTTAGAATGCTGACAACGATAATGGTAATGAATATGACCTTGTAACCATCTGGATAAGACTGGAAGGCTATGAACTGGATTCCAAACCACAACAAATGCCACAGAGACCAAATTGTTGAGGCTACTGAGATGGACAACATATACCCCAGTCGCCTATTGGCATTATCCAGCCCGGATTGAGAAATCTCAGAGTGCGATTGTACATGGGCAATAATAGTTGGGTTTCGGCAGAGGTGGTGAGCCCTGCAGCACACACGCACACGCATTGATTGGCCTGACACATTGTTACTTGGAACACATGTCGTACCCATGCCCTTAAAATAAGAGGCATTCAGCCTATTTACCTATAAAATACACTTACAGCAGAAACATTTCAGAGGTTCTATTGGCTCACGTGGCTGGCAAAACACTGCATGCCATAAAAATAATACAAGTCTGTACTAGAAGTAGTGGTAGACTGATTTTAAGTATTGAAAATACATTTAATTAGCATTAAGAAAAGAAAATTTGAAGCCTTTAAGCTGACCTCGAGATTGTGATACTAATTAATCCATATTATGAGCCAGCACAATGTGCTATTCGATTTTGGAGGGGGTATGATGGTGTAGCAGCTATGGTGCTCGCCTTCCAACAAGGCGAATCAGGTTAGATTGCTGGGTCACTCCTGGAATTTCGCACGTGGGAATCGTGCTGGGCGATACCACATGCCATTGGATTTTCTCGGGGGTCTCTCATTTTCCCTGCCCTTACATTCTGGTGCTGCTCCATACTCACCTCGCTTCACCCTCATCGGCTTTCAAGACCTCGCTGTTAAGATCCGACCAAAAGTCTCAAATCTACAGAACTCCAACTCGATTGCAGAGGTGCAGAGTAATGTTAATTTGATGCCCGGCCATTAAGCAGCTGTCAGTAAATCTGGAGGCACGTTTGCAAGGAGCAAAGAAAAGGTTTTGATTGTGATTTTAAACTGGAAGCTAACAATCAGTGCACACAAGTCGATGATGTCCCTGCATGGGATCTGCCTTGTCCATGGCTGAGTCAAGAATCCCTGTATAACAGTCATGACTTACCAGCCACAGGGTGGTATGACAGTCTTGCATAGCAACAGTGAAACAGTACACACAAAACCACCAAAAATTGTATCAGCATTATCCGTATTATTATTTTTAATTACGCTGTCCTTCGAACACTGAAATAGTTATTTAAATACAGAAAACATATGATGAGAATTGAGGGAACTAAACTTTCTCTCGGATACCATGATAAGTTTTGTTCTTGGGGAAGTGCTCATTGAAATGATTTCAGTTATATTAATCAATACTTTTATAGGCCTGTAAATACTAAGTAAAATATTCTAAAATTGAAATTGGTAGCTTGGCCTTTACTAATTACATTATATTGCCACGTTTAACACTTTCCTTTTGATACATTACATCACTTAACCTTCGTGATTATTAACCACCCATAGCACACAAAGCAAAATCCCCAATGTCTGGAGCATAACATATTCAAGGCTGAAACACTATCATAATCATTGGACTGAACGTTAATGATGATACTTGCTCGGACATGGCTTTAAAATTACACTTGAATAAAAAGTGAGGTTAACTCACTTTTGATCGATTTGACATTTTCTGTGGTCTCGGTGGACCTATTTCAACAGGCCGGAAGTGGAGGCTGTCCATTCTGTTACAGTTTGAGCTTTAATTCGCGTATTCGATGCCTCTAGAGTGTAGCACTTTATCCACCATAATGGCCATTATAGAGGATATGATGAGATGACAAGTGCATTGAATGTACCATTAAAATGGGAATGTTGCTAACGTTTACATATATATTTTGCCAAGAAACAGTAATGTTTGGAACTGTAGTTGAATTGCATGTTTTACGTCGGGAATTTTGTACCTATGATGATTATCGAATGTTTGGAAATTATGATCATATTTGATGAAGTGGGGCATTGCTTAGCAAAGACAAAACGAAACTAACAAAACTATGCACTGAGTATAATAACGCCAGTATTCATTAGAACATATTAAACTATGTATTCTTTTTGGGGGATGAATATGGGGCCGATAATTATAAAGAATGGCATATTTTATAAAAATGGCCAAAAAGGTTTGTGAACAACCTTTCTGGGCTTACAGAGATTGTAGAAACATTATTAAATTATGTGTGTTTTTAATGTTTTTTTTTTTTTTTACTTACAATATTGATGAATCACATTCTAGTCGGCTGTGATCGAATGCGAACCAAGATTTTTGTCACTTTTACTTGTAGTATTCAGAATTTTTTAAATAGATTTTTGTTACATTTATATAACTCAGCATTTCCTTGTTTTGCATAATCCTTCATACTATCGTTTTGCTAGCATTTTACGTCACTTTTTCTTTCGGAAACTTATGTACGAACACAATATTATCCTTGAGACAATATTTATAAGGTTGGGCTTGGTTTTACATGGTGAAACTGAATTATATTTGTCAGAGTAAGTAACTTAATTTATGGGAAAATCCATTTAGACAATGTCTGTAAAAAAATCCGTTTTCATAATAATATTTCATTTTTACTGAAGTCATTATATCTGCTAATACAATATACATTCTCTATTCAAGTACATATTTCCGTCACTAGACGTCATCTATTTTGCTCGATAATGTGATTTATTAGGCGAGGGGTAGGATCGGTGACAATAATATTCTGTTGTTGAAAAAATTACAAGAGAATAGGTTAATTAAATCTATATAACATTTCCTATTTTAGGAATGCTGGAAAACTTTTTTTCAAATAGTAACTTTCTCTGTTGTTTTTATAAAAAAATTCTGTGGTTGCCCGGCAACTCTGTACATTATTACTTTTTCACGGTCATAAGACCGTGGTTTCGGTTGAATCCTGAACTTCACATTCCAGCTTGGCCATATTGGGTAGAAAGTTTTGTAATTTTTCGGAAATTTTTTAAGTTTACAATAATTATCGCAAGTAGACCAGACTTAAAATATTGAATGCATATTGATAAAGTTGTTACCGTTTTCCATTCCCTCACAAAATCATCGTCTAAATTTAATTATATATATATTAGAGCAATTTTTGATCAAGTTCAAAGTTCACTCTTTACCTATTTGCTCGTAAGATGGATTCACAATAATGGCCGTAGTCGTCAATTTCAATCAGCCGATAGCAATTATTATGTGTACACAAATATATATTGAAATGCGTTCTTTTCTAGCACTGTTTTTGATTGGATTAATTTTCCTGCCCTGAATTGTGTGTTTAAAGTTGATGGAAGGCTATTAAGGTAGCATATTTAAAAAATGAATTTGTATATAAGATAATGTCGTTCTTTAGTACGATAGTTATGGCTAGAGTGAGAGAAAAGTAGTACTGTAATGTTTTGTAAACATNCAGATAATGTCGTTCTTTAGTACGATAGTTATGGCTAGAGTGAGAGAAAAGTAGTACTGTAATGTTTTGTAAACATAGGCTCGTGACCCCGTTGTTTGTTGTGGGGTTATAAAAGGGAGGAATTTGCAATAATTTTTTGCCTGGCTTCAATTTTAAAATTATAAACTTCTTCGCGGGACTTAGTATGGAGTGTGCGAGTTCAGTGCAGTTGTGCATTTTGCTGGAGAGACTAGAACGTAAACACGTGTGACGGCTCTGGGTGCAGGCGGGACTGACTGCCAAAGCGCTGTGATTGTCTATAACTGATTGTGGTTATTATTTAAAATCACTGACAAAAAAAACAGAAAAAGTATGTTCAGATTCAACACTACAAATTGTGGCGGGGTTGGGGTAGTACTTAATGTTAGAGTTGCGAATAGAGTCGCCGTGTTTCTGTGGGAAAAAAAAAAAAAAAAAAAAAAANACACGCAGTTAATCACATGAAATATGCTGTGTTTTGTGGAGTTGAGGGAAATCAGGAAAGGAAATACATATAAAGCAGTAAAAATCGGTAATTGGGTAATTATTCAGAGTAGCGGCTGTTCCGAAAATAAAAAAAATCTCGAAAAGTGGTATATTTCCACTCTACTAATGACGCAGAACACGAATTTACTAGAGGCATTAACATATGATTACAAACCACAAAAACGATTGCGGGGAGGGCTACGAAGATCAGGGATATTGTGGGGTAAAATCACTTAAAATACACCCACAAAAAATATAAAAACACCTCAATTTAACATTTGTTCACCCAATTTCTTAATATATGCCAACCTAAAGTAACTTAACCTAAATCCATGGTGAGTGAATCACTATTTTACTTTTTTAATCTAACCTATAATCTTTGTGTTATATTCTAACCTAGGATTCTAGGGTTTTAATCTAACCTAGGATTACAGTGTTTTAATCTAACCTAGGATTACAGTGTTTTAATCTAACGTAGGATTTTATTCTAATCTAGGATTTTAGGGTTTTAAAGTAACAGTAAAACACACCGGAAGTATATGAAATAACTCGCCTAGGTAGGCGGCGAGTACANGTAACAGTAAAACACACCGGAAGTATATGAAATAACTCGCCTAGGTAGGCGGCGAGTACAATTTTCCCGTGGCGAATAGGAAGTGGTGAAGTGGTACATACGCTCGCGTTCGTCGGGGTACCAGCGACTAATGATTTTTTGAAATTGCAAAGCACCTTTCAAAATTTTTTCCCTACACATGTCCTATCTAACCGTTGACAGTGAAAAAATTCACTGTCCTCTGCCAATTAAACTACCATCGTGCATGACTTGCAACTTACCTCACTCGACAAAACCCCATGATCTACTAAAAAATAAAACAATAGTGTCCAAAACAACGTTAATTCAACAAACTGGCAAACGCCCGAGTAACACCCGTCACATAGACGACTGTCACACACAGAAGTACTCGTACTTGCACCCTCTATTCTTAAATCACAAGCTTCGCACGGTCNTCACATAGACGACTGTCACACACAGAAGTACTCGTACTTGCACCCTCTATTCTTAAATCACAAGCTTCGCACGGTCAGATTTTGACGTCACAACTCACATGCTCAACAACACACTCCATTTGCCACGAACCGCACTGTCTCGCATCCAAACTGCAACTAACCTACAGTAACACCTACACATCCACAGCCAAACAGGTGGCGGCTGATTTGTATTAGTTTATATTACTACAGCATGACAGGACTAAACATTATGGCATCCGATATAAACAAAGCGGCCAAACTTCTCGTGTATTATCTATTTTATTTTCAACGTTCTGCTTATTTTATCATTATGCCCTGCTAAATATGAAACAGGTAAGGTGTGCAAAAGCATTTTATATTATATAACTTTTTGGGTTTACTGTGTGTCCTTNCTGCTAAATATGAAACAGGTAAGGTGTGCAAAAGCATTTTATATTATATAACTTTTTGGGTTTACTGTGTGTCCTTCAAAAAAGTCGCTATTCTTTACAATTACCCAAAAATCAATGATTTGCAGGAAAGAGTCAATAGTATTAGAGGTAGCAGGGTGGCAAAGGTGGTTTTAATTCATATGGGGGAAATGACGTGGCTCGAAAGGAGGTTAGGCAAGAGGAAGAGAGGGACCTCAGGGGGTTACTGTATAAAGTACAGGAGAAGTTCCCAAGAGCTAGGACGGTAGTCAGGCGTGCTGGTTAGAAAGGGAATAACTTACAGGAAGGCAGTAGCAGCAAGTGAGGTTTATGAGAGAGTATGTAGGGATTTGGGGGCTACATTTACAGATAGTAGAAAGTGGGTAGGCTGGGAAAGTGTAGGAAGGAACCAGGTACACCTGACAGAGCAGGGAAAGAGGAACCTAAGGGATCTGCTAGGTAGGGAAGCAGCTGGCTGTATGGAGAGGGTCAGGGCTGAGCAGCGAGTGTTCAAATAGCAACCAGAGAGGGACAAGGTAACAGAAGTGGAGCGAAATGGAGAGGTAAGTACAGATGAGGCCACAGAATTGTAAAGAGAGGGTAATGCAGCATCTTACCATAAAGTTAATGGTAGTTAACTGTAGGAGTTTGTACAGCAAGCTGGAGGATTTCTGGGGTAAGGTAGAAGGGTTGATATAGTGGTAGCTGTGGAGACTTTGCTGAATGAGGAAGTGCTTGTCATTGAATGAAGGCAGGATAAGTTCACCAGCTTCAGAAGACAGGGATGGGAGAGGAGGAGGAATAATGGTATGTGTAGGGGAGTGGCTGAAAGGGCCTGTAGAATGGATTAGTGAAGACGTTGAGGTGATGGAAATNGAATAATGGTATGTGTAGGGGAGTGGCTGAAAGGGCCTGTAGAATGGATTAGTGAAGACGTTGAGGTGATGGAAATGAAATAAAGTGGGGATGGTAGTAGTAGGAGGATTACTTTGCTGGCAGCGTATAGGCCATCAGGACAGGGATGACAGGCAATTGAGACGTCCAAGAAGAGGGTTGATAGACTAAAGGACAGGCAGTGCGTTGTGGTAGCAGGGGATCTGAATATGCCAGGTGTGAGATGGCTAGAGGGTGCAGAGGGGATGGGCAGCATGATGCAGAGAATGGCTACGCAGTTAGTCAACAGAGGCTTGGTCCANGGCTAGAGGGTGCAGAGGGGATGGGCAGCATGATGCAGAGAATGGCTACGCAGTTAGTCAACAGAGGCTTGGTCCAGGTAGTAGGAACACCTACGAGGTGGAATGAAGAGGGTGTTGGGTCAGTGCTGGATGTGGTGTTGGTCAGACCTGGGAATACTGTAGTTGGTGCAATAGTATTGGATGGCATAAGAGATCATGATATTCCTGTTGTGGAAATTGGGCTTGGCAGGATGAGGGAAGAGCAAACGGCAGATAGTTTGGTGTGGCAGTATGCGAGAGGAGACAGGAAAGGGGCAGAAATTTTCTTGAGGGCTAGGTTTGAAACGTGGTCTATGGAGGAAAGTGTGGAAGGGTTATGGGAGGAATTTAGAAGAATAATAAAGGCTATGTTGGAGAAATTTGTGCCAAATAAAAGTTATGGTCTGGGGGAGATCCACCATATTACTGACAGGAGATTTAAAAGATGAAGAGGAAGTGTAGAAAATTACATGGCAAGTGGAGAAAAGAAGGGATGACAAGAGCTAAGGAATTGATGAAACAAATGGGAAGGGAACTTGAAAAGATGATCAAACAGGGGAAGAATATATTTTTAGGGAAGAAGGTGGAAGAAGGAAAAGGAAAGGAATGGAGGAAATTGTTTAGGTATGTTAAGACGATAACTGGAGGACAGTAAGGGATTCCTCTGCTGAAAAGTAGGGGTGGCAGGATTGCGTCAAAAGACCAAGAAAAATTGGAGATGCTGCAAGGCCAGTACTTGTCAGTGTTTGAGGCAAAGGAGGATTGGAATAGGGAGGCTAATAGGGTTTGGGGGTTGTTTAGTAAGTTTAAGATGTGGGAGTGGGAAATAGCAATGGTAATAGGGGGTTGAAGAGCAGTAAGGCAGTGGGACCAGACGGGATAGGGAACACAGTACTTAAGTTTGGTGGGAGAGCGAGAGAGAGAGTGATATATTTGGAGTTTTTGTTTAGCAAGTCCTTAGGAGAGGGTAAGTTCCCACGAGGTTGTAAGGGTGCGTTGGTGGTCCCAATACACAAGCAGGGGGAGGATAGGGGGAGGCCTGGCAGCTACAGACCGGTGAGTCTCACATCGAGTACAGGAAAGGTAATGGAGAGACTGGTGGTTCAGTATGTGCTGAATGTTATGAACAAGAGGAATTGGTTCGAGGAGTCACAACATGGTTTCAGAAAAGGACACACATTTGAGACGCAACTGGCTGGGCTGTTAGAGGATCTCGTGCAGGCAGTTGATGAGGGGAAGCAGGTGGATGCCTGCTTCATAGACTTTTAGAAGGCATTTGGTAAGGTGACCCCTGGAACTTTGATGAAGAAAGTGGATAAGCTGATATCGGACAAGTGGGTAGTGGAATGGATTGGCGACTTCCTCAGGGGGCAAAGACAGAGGGTGAAAGTGGGGGAGGCAATATCGGAGGAAGGAGAGGTTACGTCAGGAGTGCCGCAGGGAAGTGTACTGGGCCCTTTGTTGTTTACTATAATGGTAAATGACATGGGTTTGGGGATTAAGGGAAAAATGAGATTGTTTTTGCAGATGACTGTGTATTGTATTCAGAGATGGGGGAA
>NQII01000272.1:0-30760 GCA_002778355.1 Clitarchus hookeri | reverse complement strand
GAGAGGTGAATCTTCAACAGTTGACGGGGTGGCATGAGCTTGTTTCCGGGGGATTAAGCAGCTGAAGGCTGGGGAAGGTTAGTTCAGCAGTGCTTGTTTCTTGGCTAGAATAGCAACTGCCCTTCTGTCGCTCCACTTACTTCCTCTTCTGTGGGTGAACAGTATTTACAAGGGAAAGGTACTACGGTGGTTCACATCCACACTGGGGTGGCAGGCAACAATACCCCTACCTAAGTGTAGCCCAGAAAGGGTAGACCCCTCCTTGTCAGGTCTAGCACTCCTTCCGGCAGGTATATACGTGGTGAATGGAGTGGGTTAGCTGACAAGGGTGATCTATTCTCTCCTTCGTGTCTCTTGCTAGTGGTCGGGGCTCTACCGTACGTGCGCACCAGGTACCTTTGTGTACCTGGTTCACAGGATGGTTGGCCGTCTAATGTGTGGTGTTTGGGGTGGTGACGTACGTCAAATCCTTTCAGGGTACAGGACGCAGTCCTACTCTAGATTCGGCAAATCAGTTCACGAACTGCGGTTACCTGCCTCTCCTTTGCGGGGTGACACATTCCAAGAAGGACTATGCACAGTTCACTCTAGAAGGAACAGATGGCAGTCAGACTATGAGTGTGTTTTATTCCGTCCAGAATAGAAGACGGTGACCCGTTCTCTCCTGCTGTAAATCAGTGCACTGGTTAACTTATGGAAGGTGAAAGCAAAAGACATGTGAAGGGGCTTATCGGCTTGAAGAGTGTGCCTGAAGAGCAAGGGCAACGAATTAGGTAGCCGTCAAAACAACTGTACCCTAACTGAAGCTGTGTTGTTTTAAAGGAACTTAAGTGGGGATATGGGGTGTCTGGGTTGATGACAAGTGTCAAGTGTGGGGGGAACGACGACTCTTCGGGGCTGCAGCGCATGCAGATTTCCGGCATTGGTCACTGGTGATAGCTGGGCGTTTCCTCACGAGACAGAGCAGATAGCCTTAGCATGACTGGTGCTAAGGCGAGCTGCTGGTATCAACTGCCGTTCTGCGGCAGTGCAGGGCCCTTTATTCTTCTGGCCAGGGAGTGTCTCGGGCTCCTTCGGCCATCGAGCGATTCCGGCAGGCTGGCTCCTGCCTTCGTGGGTGGTGCTGCACTGGTTGCGATCTTTCGGGGGAGGCTGGAAGCAGGGTTTTCCTCGTATGCGGGTGGTATCAACTGGTCTCCCTTCTCCAGGGGATTGTGTTAGGCGGGAGCGATTTATATTACTCTCTTTCTAGAGGTGATTTCCGCTCTCCAGGCGTCCGCCTTGTCTATGGAGGCGGAATGCTGTCCTGGCTGGCTGCCATTCTAGATTTGTATCTTTTCTGGGGCATGTGATGGGCACGTGATGATATGGAGTTGCAGCAAAAAAGAAATAGTGTAACTACGTGTCTCGCATCAACCTCTTTGTGGTTTTTTTATTTTACCTATTCTTGTATAAATGTATCCAAGTCAGATATGCCTATTCTGGGTGTGTCCTTGTCACTGGAGCAGTGCGGTATCTGTTTGGACGACATGCATCTTGTATAATTTTAACTGTGGTGATCTATACTATTTTTACAGCTCTGCGTTTAATTGATTAGGGGCTCCGGCATCACTGTTTGTTGTCAGCTGTTTCAGTGAATCCCAAGTAATGCATTCATTCTGGTTCTTCACCTCACCCAGTTCTTCTTATAGGAAGCTGGCGGAGGCTGAGAGGAAGGCAAAGGAAAGCAGCACAATTTCAAAATACAATTTTCTGCCAGTTATCCTGTGAGAGCAAGTGTACTGAATCTCTGTGTATATTGAAGCCCTTGATCTTTGATTCAGCATTGAGCTAAGCCATGTTCTGAGCAGAATCAGTGTAAAATATACTTTTTGCACATATATAGCAGTTTGAAATTTTAATTGTGTAGCAGTTGAGTCAGCTTTTGTAGCAGTTATAAAGCTAAAACAAATGACAAAATAGTACATTGTATCTTTTATGTAGAATTTATAGAATTTAAGCTTGATATAACAGCAAATTAAAAAGTCTTCATTATGTGTGTTTGTGCATGTGTGTATGTATATTAGGATGCTCGTAAATTCCCCTTACAAACTCCTAGGACTTGTAGAGGGGACTGAGTAGACTATCTTTTGAATAGGAACCCATGTCCACAAACGTACCGTTTCTATGCTACAACCATTTCAAATTAGGTGTATCACTCGTCCACTTCCGCTGAGGGAAAGAGCAATGTCTCGGATGTGCTTGTGTTGGTATGCAACCGGGTAGGCAGTATATTACGTCAGACGATCACCTGATGGCATGTGACTTCTACCCTGCCTCAATATCCTTTCACAAAGCCCATTCATGCGCCTTTGCGTCTCTGATTAACATGGTTGAGTACACGTTTGCGGAATACACATACATGATTCTTGTGTATGGCGCAGCTGAAGGTAATGGAAGAGCAGCTCGTCGGCTGTATCAAGAGCGTTATCCACAACATACAACGCTATCGCATACCCTTTTTGCCACAATTATGCAGCGGCTTCGAGAATGAGGTACCTTCACCGCTGACAGGAACGACTGTGTTGCTCCAAAGAGATGCCGTACTCTCGAATTGGAAGAGGCTGTACTGCATCACGTTGAACAGAGCCCGTCAACGAGTGTGCGTACAATGGGTGTCGCTCCCAGTAGCGTCTGGGAGGTTCTGCATTAGCAACAACTACATCTTTACCACCAAGAGTCTTTGGGTCAGCCGATTTTGCACCACGTGTTGACTTCTGCACGTGGTTCCCGCACCGCTGCACCGACGAGCCCCTGTTCCCACGTCATGTTCTGTTCTCAGATGTATGTAAATTCACTAGGGACAGTGTTATCAATTCTCGAAACAGCCATGTCTGGGCAGACGAAAATCCTACTGCCACGCATGAACAGAGATTCCAGCATAGATATTTTATCAATGTGTGGGCAGGAATTCTGGACCGTTATGCGATTGGACCGTACCTTCTTCCACCCAGGCTAACAGGTGCTGCATACTTGATCTTCCTACAAGAAGTATTGGCCCTGTTCATGGAAGCTGTGCCATTGAACGTCCACCAAGTAATGTGGTTTCAGCACAATGGCGCACCGCCTCACTTTACACCTGACGTTCAGAGACATCTTAACTGCAGATTTGAGCAAAGATGGATAGGTCGAGGTGGTCCAACCACGTGGCCCCCACGATCGCAGGATTTAACTCCATTGGACTATTTCTTGTGGGATCGTATGAAGAGTCTACGAGACTCGTGTAGAGACAGAGGAAAATTTGCTGGCACGAGTTATGGTCGCTGCACAACAGATTGACGGGACACCAGGTGTGATGGAGCGAGTGTATCGGAACATGATTCGTAGGTACAATGTGTGCAACGACGTTGGTGGTCGCCACATTGAGCTGTTGTTGTAGTGGATCAGTACCGTATGCTACATACATATCCTTTGCAGAAGATAGAAACAGATTGTTGCGTTTAACTGTAGACAAAAGTTTTATTGTGATAAATGAATACGTTTCTTTATTGTTCCCGTGGAATTTTTACCTAATGAATTTGATCGGTAGAAATGTAATGTCCTAATCACCTAATCAAATTACAAATTACGTAACCAGAAGTGGACGCATGAAACGCCTGATTGGAAATGGTTGTAGCACAGAAACAGTACGTTTCCGGACATGGATCCCTATTTAAAAGATTGTCTAATCAGTCCCCTTTACAAGTCGCCTGCAGGACATCCATTAAATCCTCTAAACCGTAATTCTTTATTCTAGTTTTATTTTGATCCTCTGAAATTAACGAAACATCACTGACTGTGCATAGCTGTGTACTCGCAGCTATACCTAAATGCCCAATCACCGGGCGGGTTATAAAAGGGATAGCATAACCCTCAGTGCCAGCTACGCGCTCTGGTGAGCCAGGGCCAGACGCCCCCAGGGTTCAGGTGCGTTTGCCCATACGGCCCCCTTAAAATCCTCATTAAGGAGACTCCATTTTCCTAGTCTCTAGAGTGATACTGGGCTAGTGCACCATCATTCCATGTTGGCGTAACTGGTGTCAACCTTAACCTCAGTAATTGTTCAACTATAACAGGAACTTAAATAAAATTAATAACATAAACAGCAACATTTATTATACTTGCCCCAGATATGACAGTAGTACTTTCAGCGTGATCTCCCCCCCCCCCCCCCCCCCCCCCCCCCCCNCTTGCTACATTTGCAAAGTTAGGGATTGCTTTTGCTGGATAAAGCTGGGAAAGTTCATTGTTCTCCAATAGCAGAGCATAATTTAATTTGTAGTTTTACTGTAACCAAACAATATAGATAGCTTTTCTGTGATAATACTAGCAAATTAAATTCAGATAGTTTAATGTGATTTTAGTGTGTTTGTGAAATAAATCTCTCTTGCTAAAATACTGAGTGTTTGCTTGTGTGTTAGTTTCAGGAACATTCCTCTGCATGGAAGACTGGAGCGGGACCTTCGACATTTTTCCAGAAGAGAAATACACCATCAGGGAAGAACAATCTTCAAAATACAGCATAGAAACTTTTGACCTTGCTTCCAGCGCTGTGACGTACTTCCTGTGCAGTATTTGCGAAACTTATTTCAGTGACAAAACAAAGTTTGCACAACATGAAGCACAAGGGCACACCAGCAGTAGCCCTGACAAGCACAAAACCTGTGACATGCCAGTCGACACGTTGCAAAATGAAGCTGTTTCAGAATATCAGAACGTTGGCTCATTCCTGTTGTGCGAGATCTGCGAGTCAGTTTTCGTCAGCGAAGAAGCATTTTCACGTCATCAAGTTGAAGCACACTCATCGAGCGTGGAGCCTGCAGTATCTAGCGAGGGATTTACCGGCGAGATGGAACTGGGCAAGCAGTTTCTGTTGAACATTGGTGGGCATAACTGCTTTAGAGAGACACGTGAACTGTGCGTTGAAAAGAGAACGGCAGTTATCGGTCTTATTGAAAGCCAGGACAGTCAAGTAACGGTCATCAAAAAGGAACGTGCTACTGAAGGTCACCCCTCCGATCCGTTACCCATGCTGTGTAGTGAGAGCTGTGAACATTGCCATCAGCTGTTTCCAGACAAAGCTCAGCTTAAATCTCACATATTGATGCATCATCCTGAAGAGCTTTTCGTGTGTCAATATTGTAAGAAGAAATTTTTTTGGAAAAATAATCTTGCCAGACACATTAACAGGAGCCATGCCAAAGAGCAAGAGTTTGGGTGTGATTGGTGCGACCTTGTGTTCTCACGCAAGTGCCACCTTGCTGCGCATTGTAAGACCCACTCCAAAAAAACTAGCTGTAAATGGTGCGGCAAGTCGTTCTCGCGTGACTACCTCAGTATTCACATCCAAACTCATGTGCAAGAACGTCCATACATGTGCGAGTTCTGTGGGAAAACATTCGCAGTTAGAGGTTACCTCCTTGGCCATATCGTCAGTCACAAAGCGGAGCGGTCACTGGAGTGTAACTTTTGTGGGAAGATGTTTGTTTCAAAAAACCGCTTGAAACGCCACTTGAGAGGTCACATGGGTATTAGGCCTTTCAAATGCAGGCAATGCTGCAAGTCGTTTGCCTATGGTAGTAGTCTTAAGAATCACGTTAGGACTCACACTGGCGAACGTCCTTTCATGTGCAATATCTGCCAGTTGACTTTTTTACAAAACAGCCAACTTACAAGTCATATCCAGGCCCACACTGGCGAGCGCAAGTTTGTATGTGAGCACTGCAGTCAGACGTACACCCGTAAATATCATCTTGTTAACCATATAGTGAGGAAACACTTATGAACTTGTGTGCTTTCAATGTGGGTAGATTAGGTATGATCGGTTTTTATTGTATATTAGTTGCAGATGAACATTGAAGACTGTTGTTAACTGTTGACCTGATTTTTTTCCCCTTTGGTTGTGAAAATTTTAACACAATTTTTTGGGCACAAGTACTTAAGTGTCAATATAAGTCATGTTGGTGGAATTCAATAAATTTTATATTTGTTTTATTTACAGATATGGGGCAGAGTTTTACACTTTTAAAAAAAATCTGCAAAAGAATTATTGTAATAATTTGAATTTATAGGTTTTATCATTTTAGGTGTGGCTCTAATGGAATGTTTCTGAACATAGACTAGTTAGCTAGAAGTACAGTGGAACTTTCTTAATAAAAATTTTTTTATACAAAGTTTTTAATAATTCATACAAAGGTGTCTTCTTTCCCCTTGAAGTGAGGTAAGGAATTTGATAATGTTAGTTGGTATGCCTAATAAGCAATATTTAAAAAAAAGTATTACAATGTAATGTCAAGTCCAGTGGTAAAAAGAAGTCATTCTAGTGATAAGAATGTCTTACATTTCAATATGCTAAACCACAGTGTCTACATTTTAATTTTTTGAGATTTTTTGTAATTATTGCAAACACCTGTTAATACAACCCTCATTATTTCAAACTGCAAAAATTTAGGTTCCTTGAGGTTTATATTATTAGAGGTCTAACTGTATACATAATTTATCTTGATTTTTGAAAAAAAATTTTAATAGTGACAGTAATAAAAATGAGCTGTTGCTACAACAGTGTGTTCACTCAAATTCCATTTTGGAATTCCCAAACACTTCCCTGTTTTCCAGGATTGAAGTGTTTCCAATGCCATACTTTTTCCACCGTTGACAGAACAAATAAGCTGTCAGTCAAGTAGAATTAAATCACACTGCAACAGACCAAGCAAGCATGTTCAACATTTTATTCAGTTCATCAATATTTCTCACAATACACACTATCGACTTGATGCATGATGTGTATTTTGACTATTTTCTTTTTTTGTATCATCACGTGTGCACCATGTGCCCCAGACGAGACCGAACCCCAAGCGGCCGCTTCCAAGGCTGGCTGACCACCTCCTTAGGAAACGTAAGACACAAGAAAGCTGAATTTGGCATTAAAGTAATAGTCGTGCAAGTCGCCCCTGCCTAGTCAATCCCATGAGAAGGGGTACCAGCCCGCAACGCAAGAGAGTTGCTCCTAAGCGAGCGGCGGATACCACCCGCACATAAGGATATTTACCCCAGCCTCTCGCCTTCCCCGAGTGTGTACAGCCAGGCAGCGCTGCCCATGAAGAGAAGCTCCACATTTGCTGCCCATGAGTATATAAGGCAGTGCAACTCAAGAAACGTGAGTTGTTCATGGGCAGCTCGCCACAGCTCCTTCCCGTGCTGGGACTCTGCCAACCCTCTCCTCCCCGAGGAGTCAGCAGCAACAGCAGTTGATCTCGGTAGCTCGCTTCAGCACAAGTTGTGCTGAAGCTCTGTACTCTCCCTCCTCTCGAGGAACCCTTAATGTGACCTACTCACAATTATCAGTGACCAGCCCCTGACGTCTTTAAGCACACATTGCAGTCCCAAAGAGTCTACGCTTCTCCCCCTTGACTTTGCTATAAAGTTCTAACACCCAACACTAACAGTGTTACCCCCAGTCTCTTCTGGCTAACAGTGCCTCAGTTAGGATTTAGTTCTAATAGCAACCTAGTTGTTGTTCTTATTCTGACAGGCCTTTTCACCTGTCCTCTTACCTTCACTTCCGTAGGTTACATAGTGCATTGGTAAAACATAGGAGATAGTACGTGTCACCGTGTTTATTGTGAATGGAATAAACAGGTATTTAGTTTGGCCGTCGAGTATCCTTTCTAGAGTGAACTGAACCCTACCTCAATCTTTGTGTCATCCTGTACGGGAGCCACAAAGAACAGCGCATTGAAACTATTTTCCGACTTTGGAGTAGGACTGTGGGCCGTTCCTTGACAAGGACAGAATGTACGTCAATAAACACACAGTAGGTCACCCATACTGTGGACAGGATACGTCGTGGTACCTGTTAGCAAGACTACACGACAAAGTGATTAAGTAAGCCACCTGAGTTAGTTAACCCACTCCATCCACGGCGTATAGACCCGCCGGAAGGAATGTCAGGGTTTACGATGAGTGACCTAACCCGTTCTGGGTAATCTGTAGCTAGGGAACCGTTGCATGCCACCTCATTGTGGGCGTGAACAGTTGAACCTTCCTGCCCATGCCGTTCACCCACAGAAGGGGTATCAAGTGGAGTGACAGGACAGCTGCAGTCATTACGAAAAGCCAGTCTCTGGGTAACTCACCCACAGCAGCCTTCAGCTGTCTTACCCGCCGGGAACGAGCTCAACCCGACCGGTCAAAATGCTGAGGCCTCACCTTGCAGCCCTCCCCCGCCAACCTCTGTGGCCCCTTTGTTAAAACATCTGGAGCTGCACATCCTGTAGTCACATCCAGCTGGGCCTGCCCCTGGTGTTGGGCATTGAACCAGCCCCGAAAACCAGCACATCGCTTCCAGAAGCCAGAGCCCAGACGACTACCAGCACCTGTGCAGACATCCAGACCACACGCCCTTCGAGGGAAGCCACGTGGATACCCCAGCAGACTGCAGCCCCTGCACGTGGGCAAACCACAGCACCACAGTCTCTGAGTACACGTCAGCCTTGGGTGAGGCTTGTGAAAGGTGACAGCTGCAAACCTTGCACCAGCTGCTCAGAGGTGTCACCTCGTGCTGAACAATTACATGCCTAGCAGACGGCCTAGCCTGTATAAGGGAGTTGTGAAGGCTAAGTGCCAAATTCTTTAGGCTCCACCTCACTAGTATCTGCTCCGAGCCTGTTTACCTGAACTGACGCAAATAAAAACCTAGCCATCACGCTTCAACTCTAGCTTTTTCTTCGTGGCGCCCAACATGGAGCCACCATCCAGTTAACAGAGTTAATTCGACAGAACCAAGTCAATGCGACACTGAGATAAAGGAATAAGGCCAAGAGAAAATCCAGTAAATATACCGGACTTCGGGGAGTCGGGAAACACCCCATGGCACCCAAGCCCAGAAACCTAAAAAAATGTCAGAATGGGGAGATACCGTAGCCGACCTTGGTGAAACCTCCACGACTGCCATGGAGCCCAAGGGTTCCCAAGACGAAAGGTGCCGTCTCGCCTTATGCACTGGGAAGGGACGGTACCACATACAATGTGTACACTGCCAAGGTCGTTTCCTTAGCTATGTGTGGGGCGAACAGTGCTGCCTACAACAATTATTTACATTTTCCTTGACAGAGGTAAAAATTTCGTAACATTTTCCTGTCACATAAAATTCCCAGACAATTTTCCCTGTAGGTAGACATCCTGTACAAGTAATAAAATACTGGAGTATATTTTATAAGAATGCGTACAAGTTTGTAAAATAATTTTGTTTGTTTTCACTACGTGTAATATTATGCAGGTATGTGGAAATCATTTAATGATAAAACAACAAATTATTGCCAAAATATTGTCATTTGTTGATGAATTGTGGATTCAAAAACAACTTAGGAGTGACTAATTTGTAAAACTGTAATAATACAGGGTTAGTATAAAATAATACTCCAACTTTGAAGATCTATAATATCAAAACCAAACAACCTACAACCTTGGTTGACCAGTCAAATGAACTGTAAAGTTTGTTTACCATACATTCGTATATGTTCAATGTGACCACCATGAGCAGCCCGAACGACATCAATGCGATAATCAAACTCGTTCCACACTCTTGTCAGCATGTCCGGTGTTACGGTTTGGATGGCATTCGTAACTCTCGGTTTGAGGTGGTGAGGGGAAAACGAGCTCGCATTCGACACGTCAATGTGAAGGGAAAGGTCTGATGTTTCCTTAATGTGCCGAGAGATGACACTGGGAGCATCTGTCGTTGCACTATGAGCATGTGTTGCGTGCTAGTCCGCATCACGATGGCGACCGAACAGAAGATGTTCTGTGTTATTCAAGTTTACTAAATGTGAATTAGTTACGACTGTTCAACGTGAATTCAGTCGCTAATACGGACGTCGTCCTCCCGATAGAAGGAGTATCGTACATTGGTTTCGTCCGTTCCGTGACACAAGGTGCCTTTGCAAAGGTAAAAGTTCCGGGCGGACGCGTGTGTCCGAAGAGAATATGCAACTAATTCAACAAGCGTTCTTTCGCTGTCTGAGAAAATCATCTCGACAAGCTAGCGGGGAAATGCCAATCCCTCAATCGACGGTATGGACAGTGTTGCGAAAGTGATTATTGTACAAACCATACACGTTATAGCTTGTACAGGCGCTTACCGAAAGGGATAAAGAACTGAGACGTGATTTTTGCGCATTCATTCTTGCCCAGAACGAGGTAGACAATGCCTTCATGTCTAAGAGGGTTTTTTTCGATGAAGCGATGTTCCATACAAATGGTGAGGTGAACCGGCACGTGTGGATATGGGGTCAGGATCCTCCACATGAAACTACCGAACACGAGCGCGCTTCCCCCAAAGTGAACGTGTTTTGCGATGTATCCAAAGACACTGTTTTTGACCATTTCTTTTTTCACGGGCCCACTGTTACTGGAATCCCTTATTTGGACATGCTTACAGAGTGGTTGTTTCCTCAGNTTTTTTCACGGGCCCACTGTTACTGGAATCCCTTATTTGGACATGCTTACAGAGTGGTTGTTTCCTCAGTTAGAAGCGGCGGCGGGGGACTTCATTTTCCAGCAGGATGGTGTGTCACCCCATTGGCACCTAGCTGTTCACGGATACCTGAATGAGACGTTGCTGCAACGCTGGATTGATCTAGGAGCAGCTGGTGACCAGGCTCTTCGTCACTGGCCCTAAGAAGCCCGGATCTTACCCCGTGCGATTTTTTTTTATGGGGGCACACAAAGGATCGAGTGTTTCATCCACCATTGCCGGCTAACATTGACGACCTCAAAACGAGAATTATGGATGCCATCCAAACCGTAACACCGAACATGCTGACAAGAGTGTGGAACGAGATTGATTATCGCATAGATGTCGTTCGGGCCGCTCGTACTGGCCACATTGAACATTCATGAAGTTATGTTAAACAAACTTCACAGTTCCACGGTTCATTTGATTGGTAAACCAAGGATGTAGGTTGTTTGGTTTTGATATTATAGACCTTCAAAGTTGGGGTATTCTTTCATNATTTGATTGGTAAACCAAGGATGTAGGTTGTTTGGTTTTGATATTATAGACCTTCAAAGTTGGGGTATTCTTTCATGCTCACACTGTATGATTACTAAATTTGTTTTTTTTTTCGCATTGCCAAGTTTTAGACAATTTTTCTGTATTTGTTTGCCTCAGGACAGATTGTATGTATGCATATTGACATTGTTTTGTAATATAGCAATTTAGTCTTTGTGCTATATTCCAAGAGGGTTTTTATTATTGCTTCTCCATTAAGGGTGTTGGACCCCAAAAAATTAAATTTTGTACCAAAAATTGTTCAACTTATACACATGTAATGACATTTTCCTCGAAAAGAAAAATGTTTATACTTTATATTTTTTAAATAATTTATGTAAAATTCAAATTTTCTCTGTTTTGCTGCAGCCATAACAACAAAACTAAGTTGTAAAAATGACAAAAATTTACAAAGTAAATTAATGCCATGGGTTACCGCGTGACATGTGTCATCACCAAACAAACCATATATATGAAAAAAATTTGTTTATAGAAATTTTTGCATATTTTTAACTTTTGTTGACATGAATACGTCTTTAAATTTGCAACCATAGTGGGCAATCCAGAAAATCTAATGACAAAATCAGGGGGAATACAGTTTGGCATTGCAGCTCCGAATCTATTGTATACATCTAAAATTCTATTACACCACTAGATTGCCAAATTATCAAAGAATTTGTTACGTTTAGTGAGGACTGCGAAGCGTCGCGGGGGTAGGGGCACCGCCATTTTGAGTTTGTTTCGCCGCGTCTCATAATTTCCGCAAATTATAACTTTTGACACGGAGTAGCTACGGCACTCGTTTAGGTTTTAACTAACAGCTTTCGTCGAGATCAATCGATTGAGTGTATAAAACATTTGTGTGGCGTGGTCATGGTGAAATTGTACGAATTTAAAGTAAAACAAATTGAAAACTTAACACAATGTCGGCCTATACTCATCAAAAAGCCAAGTCGAAATACAAAAATTCCAGTGATACCCATGAAACCCCATATGATTGAGTGAAGCAGTGCCGGGAACGTAAAAATGTAGACGTATTCACGTCAAACAAACGGACGTGTCCCCAACACAGCCACACCCCATTTTTTAAAATGTATGAACTGTTATTTGGTGATTACATAATATATCATACAGTAGTCCATCGCATTAATTTACTTTGTTCAACTTAGTATGTTAAAATGGCTGCAGAAAAACAGAAAAAATTTTAATTTGACGTCAAATTATTAAAAAATATATAAAGCATAAATTGTTTTTTTTAGGAAAATGTCATCACATACAATGTGTACGGGCAATAATTGGCACAAAAATAAAATTAATTTTTTTGGGGTCGAATTGTTTCCCATATGTATTATTTCACCAAAACTTATAAATTAAATCTGTAACAAGCAAGAANTTTTTTTGGGGTCGAATTGTTTCCCATATGTATTATTTCACCAAAACTTATAAATTAAATCTGTAACAAGCAAGAAAAAAAAAACAGGTATGTCTTGAACAGAAGCTGTAATTTCAAGTTACCGAGGAGTAATGTGCGTCATTCTCAAGCAGGCTGTTTGTGTGCACCACAGGTTGAGCGAGATTAGGAGGGACTCTTGTTGACTCTGTGAATAAAAAATAATAGATCTGAACATAAGACAACTTTTGCCCTTAGAGAGTCAGATGGCAAAGAGAGCACAGTATTACCCCAAGAAATTTTAGGTCCATATTTTTTCTTTGGCAGTAATAAGATGGTCATGTTTTTTAATTGGATGCATTTGTTCCATTACAGTACAGGCCACTTAATAAAATTTAATTAACAAAATGTGCTTTATTATTAAAAATAATAAGTAAACGGATGAACAAGGAAAGTTTTAACTGCTCGGAAGGTGTAGTATACAGAGTAAAATTACTAACATGATTTCTCCCTCAAGTAGTTGTGGTATGGTCAATAGCAGTGTGTGTGTGTTATTTTAATGGTGTCCCTGCCCAACATTGTTGCATGCTTGTACCATGCCAGACGGGCCTGCATCCCGTATGGTGTTGGCATGACTTTGCAGCTACAAATGGTTTGTTAAGAGTGAAGACTGTGTGTGCTGCTGTTAGCAGAGGCACTTGTTCACTACTCCTTGCGTGTCATTCTGCTACGCCACTGATATTCAAGGTGAAGCAAAAAGGGCACTAGCATTCATTTATTCACTGGTGAGTTCATGTCTGTTCAATTGCAGACAGGTGATGCAAATTAAACTTAGTAGTAATGTTTATGAAGTTGTAAGCTCTAGTTTAGGGAGAGCCTTCGCTTTTAAGGCCTAGGTTTAGCTGTGGTTGGAGTCAGTTGTTAATAAAACACTTTTTGTCAAAGAGCAGTATTCAGTGTGGCACAGCTAGTTTCCATGGTGGAAGGAGTGACTTAGGTTGCTTTTGCCCAGAGAAGTGTTTGATAGGCCACCTAACTACCGTATGCCTAGAGTTGCAGACTATTAGACGTGAACCTGTGGGAAAGTCTTCATTAGTATTGCTGTTCTGGGCAGCAGATACTAGGGCCAGAGTGGCAGTTCAAGGCATTCGTGGAAGAGGGGATTTGGAAAGGACACCCGCCACTGTAGGTGCAGATGTAAATATCTAATTAAAATATGTCCCAATAATTTGTGGGTGAATTAACTAATTCTTCCAGTTTAAAAATGAAATCTGCTAATTTTTTAAGTAGTTACATATTTACTGCAATTATCACAATACATGACAAGAAGCCAGTAGGGTGGATTCGAGAGATTTGGGCAGCTTTAAACGGAGGGTGGAGCGAGGCTAAAATAGAGCAGCGCTGAAATGCAAGGGCAGTGGGAACAGGAGACCCCAGAGAAAACCCACTGACCAGTGACATCGTCCAGCACTATTCCCACGTGCGAAAATCCGGGAGCGACCCCGCCACGAATAAAACACAGCTCATCTTTGTGAGCCGTGAGCACTCTGCACGCTAGCGGCTGTCCCTGAGCCAGTAGGGCGATTCTTCCATAGTGACCACCTTTAAAATCAGATTCTGCAGTAGGTAATTGGGCCATGCCCATAAAAAAAANAGGGCGATTCTTCCATAGTGACCACCTTTAAAATCAGATTCTGCAGTAGGTAATTGGGCCATGCCCATAAAAAAAAGGATGGAATGCACTGGCGGGAAATATAATTGATGTCCACTGTTTCAATAATGTGAAATTCACAACCGNTAAAAAAAAGGATGGAATGCACTGGCGGGAAATATAATTGATGTCCACTGTTTCAATAATGTGAAATTCACAACCGTAACTGCCTGAATTGCAGTGGCAAGAGCTTGCTATTATAGCCTCAACCACAGGTGGTTCAGTCAGTTAAACAGCACACAACTGATTGTGTATTAACTGGCAAGGAAATCATTTCTGCTGAGCAACAGAACAAAGGCAGGGCGTGTATAAAATAAGTGTTATGTAGAAATGGGCTGTTAAGGGTACGTGTAGCAGAGTTAAGAGCCCATTGTGGGAGCTGACCAGAAGCGCACACACANGTAGAAATGGGCTGTTAAGGGTACGTGTAGCAGAGTTAAGAGCCCATTGTGGGAGCTGACCAGAAGCGCACACACAGACAGATCCTTGCTTATACACGATAGTTTACAAATACGGTAAACTAGTACGTAGAAATACAAAGTATTTGAGGCCATCCTGTCCTAACTTGCTGCCTGAAAACTGGTTTGATGTTGTGAGAATGTGGACACTGATACCGAATGCACCAACTGCAACCAGAAGACCATATTGCCNAGACAGACAGATCCTTGCTTATACACGATAGTTTACAAATACGGTAAACTAGTACGTAGAAATACAAAGTATTTGAGGCCATCCTGTCCTAACTTGCTGCCTGAAAACTGGTTTGATGTTGTGAGAATGTGGACACTGATACCGAATGCACCAACTGCAACCAGAAGACCATATTGCCGTCTCCAACTCTCCACCTGATGAAGCTGGCCTAGCCAGCGAAACATCACGATCGTGCAACTGCGTGACAAATGTGTCCTCCTTTGTGTGCATTACCCGTTGACAAGTACTAGACCGAGTACGTGAATCTCTCCTTTTATATATTTTTAATAGCCTAGCAGCTTACTTGTAACCTTAACTCAGGAGACTNGTAGAAATGGGCTGTTAAGGGTACGTGTAGCAGAGTTAAGAGCCCATTGTGGGAGCTGACCAGAAGCGCACACACACACAGACAGACAGACAGATCCTTGCTTATACACGATAGTTTACAAATACGGTAAACTAGTACGTAGAAATACAAAGTATTTGAGGCCATCCTGTCCTAACTTGCTGCCTGAAAACTGGTTTGATGTTGCAAGTTGTGAGAATGTGGACACTGATACCGAATGCACCAACTGCAACCAGAAGACCATATTGCANCTGACCAGAAGCGCACACACACACAGACAGACAGACAGATCCTTGCTTATACACGATAGTTTACAAATACGGTAAACTAGTACGTAGAAATACAAAGTATTTGAGGCCATCCTGTCCTAACTTGCTGCCTGAAAACTGGTTTGATGTTGCAAGTTGTGAGAATGTGGACACTGATACCGAATGCACCAACTGCAACCAGAAGACCATATTGCAGTCTCCAACTCTCCACCTGATGAAGCTGGCCTAGCCAGCGAAACATCACGATCGTGCAACTGCGTGACAAATGTGTCCTTTGTGTGCATTACCCGTTGACAAGTACTAGGCCGAGTACGTGAATCTCTCCTTTTATATATTTTTAATAGCCTAGCAGCTTACTTGTAACCTTAACTCAGGAGACTNGCCGAGTACGTGAATCTCTCCTTTTATATATTTTTAATAGCCTAGCAGCTTACTTGTAACCTTAACTCAGGAGACTAACGAGGTACAAGTAACAAGTAGCAGGTAAAATGGGGCACGTGGACCTCTGAGACTTCCAAAGATTTGAGCAGTTTAGTGTCAGACAGTCCTAGTGATTTAATTGTTAATTTCCCGAAGAACTAGAGTAGAAGATGGAGTTAAACCAACTAGTTGTCTTTGAAAAGGGTAGTAGTTATGTAAATGTTTTAAAGGATGCAGAGGAGCAGAATTGGACAATGAAGAGGACTTGGTATCTAGGCCTAGTAGAGAAATAACTATACACTTTATAGACGTGTATGAATATCAAAAGTAAAGGCACAAACAAAACATTTATTGTTCTGGTAACTGGTCGCAGATTGTGTATGGGGTGACCATGTACTAGTTTTCCAACCAGAATATTGCAAGTTCAATTCCATATCCGGTAAAGGAGGTGTGGGTTGTTCCCTAGCCACTTTAGTTTACTTTAAGGCAAAATACATTAAAATTTAAAATAGTGAGTGATTAAGTAAGCACCATTAAATTAAAACTAATTTGAAATCAATTAATATTTTACTATTCGTCTTTTGAGACTATGTGATCATGCTGGTTTTTATCAAAGATTTGACCTCTACATAAACCCTTGAAAAATTTAATGCAGAGACAAGAAATGTAATTTTTTATTGTCTATTGCACAATATTATTTGAAGTGATCCTGACTATTTACTTTGTTGATAACAGGCAGTTGTGAATTATCTGAAAAATTTAAACATTTGTGTTCTGTGTCAAATAAGACATAACCTCTGTAAAATATTTGTCATGTTGGTTGAGCTGACTGAGGAATGGCTGTTTTTTTTTAGTCCGGGTGAACAACAGCTCCCTCCACCCCCCCTACTCTTTGTGGCAAAGCAGGTAGTAGGGAAGCTGCTGCTGCTGCTGCTGCGACATCCTCCTAGTGTGAATCTGGGCCACACAGAGACCTCACCTCTAGCTACAGGAGATACCTTATTGTCTTTATTTTAAGCAAGGTTGCGCCTTTGAAATAACTGACTTTTATGCATTAAAAATTGGAAACTAATAAACCCATTTTATGTACTACTTTTCAATTTTATATTATACTGAAATCACATGAATTTGGGATTTAATTTTTTTGAAACAATCTCTGCAGTATTTCACCGGTGTATACCCACTGGCAAACATTTCTAGAAAAGCAACGACTACTAGGCCAACCTTCCTTAGGCGAGTTACATCCAACGAACGTGAACTTGGTAGATAGTAAAGTATTGACAGTGTTAAGCTCTCTNAACCTTCCTTAGGCGAGTTACATCCAACGAACGTGAACTTGGTAGATAGTAAAGTATTGACAGTGTTAAGCTCTCTCCTGCAACCACCGGTACAAACTAAGTTTGCCACTGTACAATTTTGTTTCGTATAGTGACTATGTCACATTTATTTTTTGTTTTCCGACTTTGGTAAGAAAAAACAAACAGTATCATCATCTAAATATTATTTATTGAAAACAAAAACATTTTCCTAGACTATTACATCACTTTCCTCAACATCACAAATTACACCGGCTCTATTTCCATTGTGATTTTTTTTGACATTGATGTGCACAATTCTTAGAAAAAGCAGTTTCACAAATTTCACAATTATTTTGAGGCGTAGACAAGTCATTTCGGAAGTGCTGTGCTTATGTGCATGAACTAGGTGAGTAAACGCTAAATGGTGTGAAGATGGAAGTAGTCTGCACAAATGCACACGGCGGCGTGGACACATTCAGAAGGCGATGCTGAATGGATAGTTGGGACGTCCCTCAGCACTGAAAGAAATAAACATAAACCTTAATAAAATGGCGATTCTACAACATGCATTTCTGACAGTTCCTTTGAAATCGATACATTCATTAAGTAACTGTAAACACAGAAAAGGGGGAAATTTCATCGCTCTCCCTGATTTAGCCAAATATGTTTGCACCTTGTAGTTCATGAAAAAATATTTTTCTAATCGCCAACATGTGGTCAGGGGTACATACAAAAGGTTCACTTCCTCTAGTGTTTGCCATGTCAAGGTCATTCTAAATTAAAATATAACGCGTAGTTTAATCAAGTGTTGAAACAATAAAACTATGTAGCTGATCTTTTGTANCAAGGTCATTTTAAATTAAAATATAACGCGTAGTTTAATCAAGTGTTGAAACAATAAAACTATGTAGCTGATCTTTTTACNCTTCCTCTAGTGTTTGCCATGTCAAGGTCATTCTAAATTAAAATATAACGCGTAGTTTAATCAAGTGTTGAAACAATAAAACTATGTAGCTGATCTTTTGTAAAAAGTTTGTGGCAGTATGTTTTACTGGAGCTTCTTGGCTACAGAGGTATTATAAGAAAGGTTCCATGAAACAATTGTAATTTCAATCCTCTGATTTTGTGAATCAACTCTCTACATGGGATAGTCAACTCTTCACGTTAAACTTAAATTATCGCATTACCGTCCATTTCAGTTAGGATGGCTACATTTCAACAGTTCTAAAAAAAATAAGCACCAATGTTTGTTTTTGAGTTGAGAAGTTTTGGTCACCAATTAACAACAAGCTCTTGAGTACCGGTGAAGGTGAACAAGGTTAAGACAGAACAGCGGGAGAATGCAAGGGCAGAGGGGAATGGGAAAACTTATAAACCAACGGCAATGTCGCCCATGTTTCCCCCCACGTGAAAATCTGAGACACCCCACCAGGAATTTAAGCCCGCTCACCTTGGTGGAAGGCACAAGCACTGTAGTAATTACTAACATTAATTGCCCAAACTCAAAAATACATTTTGAGAACTGAAGTGTTGATTTGTATGTGGTGTTGCAAATGCCATTCACCCAGCATTGATAACTAATTTATACTATTTGACTGTAATTCAACATTTAAAAACTCTCTATAAATGATTAAAAATTTAATTTAACAAAAAAAACTAGATTCAAAATTAACATTAAATGTTCATGCTTCCTACAGAATACNACAGCGGGAGAATGCAAGGGCAGAGGGGAATGGGAAAACTTATAAACCAACGGCAATGTCGCCCATGTTTCCCCCCCACGTGAAAATCTGAGACACCCCACCAGGAATTGAAGCCCGCTCACCTTGGTGGAAGGCACAAGCACTGTAGTAATTTCTAACATTAATTGCCCAAACTCAAAAATACATTTTGAGAACTGAAGTGTTGATTTGTATGTGGTGTTGCGAATGCCATTCACCCAGCATTGATAACTAATTTATACTATTTGACTGTAATTCAACATTTAAAAACTCTTTATAAATGATTTAAAATTTAATTTAACAAAAAAAAACTAGATTCAAAACTAACATTAAATGTTCATGCTTCCTACAGAATACACAGAGAGAAGGGGGGGAAAAAAAAGAAAAAAAAACTAGGAAAATTTTCTGTTTACACAAATTTCCAAAATTATCAGAGAATGTTTTATTCCTATCCTTCAAAGTTAACAATAACCAGACCTTGTGAATTAAACACTGAACTTTACTCACTCTGAATATGGGCAGGTTCTCACTCCACGATCCAGCGAGTCAATGTATGCAATCTCATCAGCAGAAAGCTGAAAGTCGAAGATGTTGATATTCTCTTGAATACGGCTTTTTGTGACAGACTTTGGAATGGGTATTGTGCCAATTTGCGTCTGTAAACCAACAAAGATGTTGGAAATTTATGTAGAAATTTCAGAGCAGGAACAGTCTTAGAAACACAACACAGTTGCTCCTTGAGAGAAGCATTCACACATTGATATGTGACATTTTGTCAATGTTAATTTTTTAATGTATTACTGTCCATTTCAGTTTGGAAGACTACATTTCCACAGTTATAAAAAAGTTTATTATATTTAATTATATAATATATGTATATATTATGAATGTGTAAATTAATCACTGTATTACCAGCAAAAAATTCCTTTATGACGAGGAAAAAATCTTTATGCATTTGTGTAGTACTGAACTTACTTTGGATAACTGAATTTATATTTCAATGTGCCTTAATACTTTACAACATAGGCACAAAATAAACTGAACAATTATCCTGCAACCTGAAAAATTTGCATTCCTACTTAAACAACTAGTCTAGTTCCTAGGGAAGGTTGAAAGAACCCCACCCCTCACACCCATACAGCATGTCTTTTCTCTCATTATGTTAATATAGTAAATTTTCTATTATAACAGTATTTGTTTCTTAATACCTCTCTGAATTAAACTTTTAAAATAAATTTATTTATTTTCCAGATACAATTTTTTAAATGATCGTTGTTAATTTTGAGCATCTTAGAGCAGCACTAAACCTGTGGTTGTGTCAATCATCTGTATCACTGTTATGAAAGAGGGTATTACTAGCAAATGATGAAATCTAATGCTTTCGTGGAGCATGTTTGCTTGAGTTAACCTCAATACAATGGCTATTTTCCTTCTACTGTTGTCCATAAAGCCACTGTTGGCCCTTCTTCAAATTAAGACCGTCGCAAGGCATTAGAAAGACTCAAGGTGACAGTTTGAGTTGCAGAATACAATTCGACCTTGTAACGATAGTTACTTTGTTATATAAAGACAGTAGAAAGTTAGAGAATAGGGGCTGCGGTATTTGCTGCAGTGCAGTTGTCTGCAGTGCAGTTGTCGCGTGCACCGCCCAAGGAGGGTGTACATAGTAAACTTGTGGATAGGTCCTGGTCGGGGTGGGGGTGAAGCCAGTTCGAGGGTGAACTAGGCTGAAATGGGAACAGATGACAGAGCATAGCCAACATAACAAAGGTTCTGTGCAGCACGTACAACAATGGTACAGCTACAGCAACTGCTGAAACCAAATGCCTGCGAATGACACGCTCCAAAGGAAAGTGAAATTACATTAGCTACTTCACTGTTTATAGCCATATCTTAAATTTATATTGGAACAAAAGTAATCAAAATGAATTTTTTTTAGAGAGTAATACACTTTAAAACAAAAATTGCATTTCACATTTACATATAAATATTTAAACTGTTGTGTTTTTAAAATCTAGGCTGTAAAATTTACTGTTAAGGTTGCTGAAAATTTCTAATCCCCTCATTTGGCATATCTATATTTATTGGTTTCTTCCCTTTCATAGCTTCCTAAAATAACTATAACATATTTTTTTTTTACTTTGATTTACATTACATTATCAATTAAACATGTCACAGTTGCAAATTATCTTGTAGAATTAATCTACACTGCTAATCAATAAACTGAGTAATAATTTTTTATGAAACTGAATTTTTTTATGTTACGATGAATCATTGTGAATTATTTCGTCTTTTAGTTAGTTTCTTCTCTCTAAAAGCCAGTTAATATTTGAGATTACATGTTTATATTTGTATATGTAACCTTAATATTACAATTTTTAATGTAANATATTTAATTATATAATATATGTATATATTATGAATGTGTAAATTAATCACTGTATTACCAGCAAAAAATTCCTTTGTGACGAGGAAAAAATCTTTATGCATTTGTGTAGTACTGAACTTACTTTGGATAACTGAATTAATATTTCTATGTGCCTTAATACTTTGACAAAACATAGGCACAAACCAAATAAACTGAACAANACTTTGGATAACTGAATTTATATTTCAATGTGCCTTAATACTTTACAACATAGGCACAAAATAAACTGAACAATTATCCTGCAACCTGAAAAATTTGCATTCCTACTTAAACAACTAGTCTAGTTCCTAGGGAAGGTTGAAAGAACCCCACCCCTCACACCCATACAGCATGTCTTTTCTCTCATGTTAATATAGTAAATTTTCTATTATAATGGTATTTGTTTCTTAATACCTCTCGGAATTGAACTTTTAAAATAAATTTACTTCTTTTCCAGATACAATTTTTCAAATGATCCTTGTTAATTTTGAGCATCTTAGAGCAGCACTAAACCTGTGATTGTGTCAATCATCTGCATCACTGTTATGAAAGAGGGTATTACTAGCAAATGATGAAATCTAATGCTTTCGTGGAGCATGTTTGCTTGAGTTAACCTCAATACAATGGCTATTTTCCTTCTACTGTTGTCCATCTTCAAAGTAAGACAGTCGCAAGGCATTAGAAAGACTGTCAAGGTGACAGTTTCCAGAGTTGCAGAATACGATTCGACCTGGTAACGATAGTTACTTTGTTATATAAAGACAGTAGAAAGTTAGAGAATATGGGCTGCGGTATTTGCTGCAGTGCAGTCGTCTCGTGCACCGCCCAAGGAGGGTGTACATAGTTAACTTGTGGATAGGCCCTGGTCGGGGTGGGGGTGAAGCGAGTTCGAGGGAGAACTAGGCTGAAATGGGAACAGAGGAGAGAGCATAGCCAACATAACAAAGGTTCTGTGCAGCACGTACAACGATGGTACAGCTGCAGCAACTGCTGAAACTAAACGCCTGCGAATGACATGCTCCATAGGAAAGTAAAATTACATTAGCTACTTCACTATTTATAGCCATATCTTAAATTTATATTGGAACAAAAGTAATCAAAATGAATTTTTTTTAGAGAGTAATACACTTTAAAACAAAAATTGCATTTCACATTTACATATAAATATTGAAACTGTTGTGTTTTTAAAATCTAGGCTGTAAAATTTACTGTTAAGGTTGCTGAAAATTTCTAATCCCCTCATTTGGCATATCTATATTTATTGGTTTCTTCCCTTTCATAGCTTCCTAAAATAACTATAACATATTTTTTTTTTACTTTGATTTACATTACATTCTCAATTAAACATGTCACAGTTGCAAATTATCTTGTAGAATTAATCTACACTGCTAATCAATAAACTGAGTAATAATTTTTTATGAAACTGAATTTTTTTATGTTACGATGAATCATCATGAATTATTTCGTCTTTTAGTTAGTTTCTTCTCTGTAAAAGCCAGTTAATATTTGAGATTACATGTTTATATTTGTATATGTAACCTTAATATTACAATTTTTAATGTAANCTAAAAGCCAGTTAATATTTGAGATTACATGTTTATATTTGTATATGTAACCTTAATATTACAATTTTTAATGTAAATTCTTTACACTTATAAATTAGTCAACAGGATAATTAAAATAGTCATATTACATTTAACTACTCGAAACACTGCCGCTATGCTTGCAAACTTACGTTACAGCTAGACTACCAACAGGTTCAGCCCAGTCGTCTGGCAATCTTTAAAATTCATGTCCCAGAGAACTGAACCCACGCCAACTGTTTACGATAGTATCACATTGTTAGGTTGGTAATTTAGGAACAAAAAGGGGATTCAAACATTATATTTTGTATAGGCCTAGTATTGAAAATTTAGGGAATATTGAGGGATGCACTGTTAAAATTCTATGCCTGATAATTCAAATTGACCATAAAATCATTTCAACTTAGTAGCCCATTATGTAAAAACCAGGAACCTCAACAATCCCACAACCTTCACGTAAAGNCATAAAATCATTTCAACTTAGTAGCCCATTATGTAAAAACCAGGAACCTCAACAATCCCACAACCTTCACGTAAAGGTTTGTGCCTTTCTTTGCATTTCATATGCTTCCGTCCCCCATATATCTCTCCAAGCAAAAAACTTTTAAGCATCTTACTTTTTATGCTGCAACTTTTTCAGAATTTTGTGGAAAAGTTGAGTAAATACCATGTTTTTTTTTTCTTGAATTGTTTTACATTATTAAAAAAGAAAGGTACCCAGTCAGTGATGGCAAGGACGTAACTCTGTGTCAACTTAAAAAATATGGNCCATGTTTTTTTTTTCTTGAATTGTTTTACATTATTAAAAAAGAAAGGTACCCAGTCAGTGATGGCAAGGACGTAACTCTGTGTCAACTTAAAAAATATGGAACAGTTTGAATGAGTGGTTTCAGAGAAAATGGATAGTAAGTTTAGAGGTTTTTCGCATGCTTCAAGCATAATTTTCTTCTTGCCGGCTCTTCTTCCAGTAACGAGCCCTGTCCCCTTGGCTTCAGTCGGCATTACGTGCAGCCCAGCAGCGTGGCCTCTAGATGCATGGCATAACCTACCTGGCAATGCCACGCGTGTGTGCACACTCACCAGGTAACGCAGGATGACCTGGGCGACAGACTTGCCGTGCTTGCCAGACAGCTCTACCAGCTTGGCGTCCTTGAGGATGTTGGGGGTGCCCGGGGGCAGGTAGTTGGAGCCGGGGTTCCCCAGTGGGCTGTACGCCGTGATCAGTATGCCGTGTTGCTTGCACAGCTCTCGGAGCTTCTTCTGGTTCATGTACGGGTGACACTCCACCTAGCAACAACATACACCACCATCTTGTATCATGCACACGTACATCGTGAGTATTACATTGGGGGATAGACCTTGCAACGCGACAGTCAGGGTGTCCACTGAAGTTACATTTTGAAATTCCCTGATTTTACCCTGTTTCCCAGGCAGAATGTTACCATTTTCCTTGACCTATTTTCAGGAGCGAAACCTTCTAATACCGTGTTTTTTCAATGCTGACAGGACAAATATGCTATCAGCGAAGCAGAATTAAATTACACTGCAACAGACCAAGCAAACAGAGCCAACGTTTTGACTTCACACAAAAATGATTTATTTTGTACAAATAGGCCAGCCCTATGTGACTTGGCAAAAATTTATTATTGCCAGTTCACAAACTGCATTAAAAATTAAAATTTTAATTAGCATATGCTTATAATTACATTATCCTGTATTCACACAACTAACAACTTCTGTAGAGAAGCACATTATTTACATTTTTCCTGACCCAGGTGAAAATTCCCTGAATTTTCGCTGCAAGATGAAATTCCCTGGCTTTTCCCTGTTTTCCTTGTGTGTGGACACCCTTCAGTCCAGGGGTGCCTACATAGGAGGTCTACGACACAAACTGCATTAAAAATTATAGGTGCGGAAATACAGATAAAAGGAAAAACCATGAAGACAAGTTTATTTTAGGTTCGGCTACCAGTACTCTGGTACAAAAATAACCACTTTTTTTTTTTCAGAAACCTTGCTTAAAGAAGTTTTTTGATAATTTAAAAATTTTTGATTGTTTGTTTTTAATTAATATTTTACATTGTTTATTTTTAGATTTTTTAGAAACCAGATTCGTTTAACATATGAAAAAAAATTATAAACAAGATTTTTTTTTCTTAAAGTTACAGATGTGCTTTTATTTATCCAGTGTTAGAATTTCTCTTCTTCAATATTTGCTGCAAAATTTTTCATTACAGTGACATTCGGTCAGCGGAGTTTTCGAAAATTCACCTGTGCATCCACCAATGTACACCGGACGTTCAAAAAATACTGTTTTTGTTGAGTCCGGTTCAACTGATTGATCCACCAGTTCAACCGGCCTGAAAATCCGGTGGCTATGGATCAAAACATCAACTGATGAATTTTCGAACGCTATCTTAGAAAACTAAAAATTAAAGACACCCTCATCTCGTAATTTCCAAGCATTTCGAAATATACAAATGTAATTTGTACGTAGAGTTTTACAAACTAGCATTTGGAAGCAGACTAAAATGTTGCTGAAAATCAACCTAATGTTCAAAAAAAACCTCAACTAATGTACACTGGTGTATCAACCATTGGTGGATCCATCAATAAATATCTGAAAACGTGGCTTCAGTTTCTGGTGTGTGATTTTGTGCACACACCTGGAGAAGGGTAGGTGAAGAATTTCGTACAAGAGCCAGGAAAGGGGACGGGATTGGAGATTCCTCGCCATCACACAGTCTGGAGATGGGGGGCACCCATATATTTAGGTGCAAGACTGTGTTGAGGAAATCACAAGTATATATATTCAGTGCATTTTCATGTGCTTACTATAGCTATCAGAAGTTTTGATTGATTAAGCAACTGACTTAATTTTCTGCTGTGTCCTAATTAAATTGATGTGAATAGCCATTGCACTGAAACTTACTTGGTCTTTCATAGAAAATGTTTATGTGTTTAAGATGATTGGGAGCTCCTGCTGCTTGCAGCAAAGCTGAACAACTGAGGGCCTTTAGGAAACTTTAACATCCGTTACAAAAGTAACACTCGCTGTTAAAACTGCAGTCTTCAAAATAGTACCTCTATATTAACAGAAACTGATATAAAAATGTTTGACCAACAATTTTTATTAGATAAAATGGTTTTTGTTTGTTATATGAAAATCATTATAGATAAAAACTAAAAAGAAACTAAACTGAGGAATGTGAGGTTCCAATCTGGATGCCAACAGAGAGCAGTTGCTAATTATAATTAATTAAAGGAAATAAAGTTATGCAATTGAAAACTAAAAGTTGGTTTGTGCCCGGCAAGACACAAACCCTAGCTGCCACATAGACTTACAAATTTATAATCTGAATGAGTATAATGCAGAAGTTCACCAATTAGTTAGGTGATGTGCGGCTGCACAATATGTTTAATAAAATTAATGACTTTGATACACCTGTCACCTGCAAGAGTTTCCATGCAGTGTAGACATCAATATGCTAAATGTATTTCTGTAGCGTTCCTTCGGTTATCGACTGCATGTACTTGTCATATGAAATGTTCTTACCCGACAAGGTAAATCAGAACTAAGTTACTCCAATAACGTACGTTTGATTTACAAACACGTGCACGTGATACCTTTGACATGCAGCAAAAACTTGCAGTCACTAAATTTGATCTCAGCTCAAGTGTTCCGAAACACAACTAGTGATGGAATATCTGCATGAAAAAATTTGTTGTTAAGCCGTGACTTACAAGCAAAATTCTTGAATATCACTTCTCAATAAATTGAAGAATAACCTAAGGAAGGAAAATTGCAGTACAGTTAAGGTAGGCAAGTCTTAAAAACAGATCACAGAATCTATAGACATCTTATACCAAACTAAACTTAAACTGTTATATAGTAGTTTCTCTTGTGTCATCGGCCAAATCTGTGAAACACAATCTCAACGTAAGTTACTGAAAATCGGCAAATCAAGATGTAATTTTGACTACCATACTAAGTTTGTTTTTATTTCACACATTATAGCTTACCCCTCCTTCAACAAACATACAATAACACTGAAAATTTTTAATTTGGGAGGGATTACTCGCGTAGCTTTCCTTCGGGTTGCCTTCCATTATGCACTAGCTATGGACCCGCCATGTTTCCGACTAAACCACTTGTTGGCCGCTCGAGAATAGTCAATCAGCGGCGCTCCTCCCACTAGCTGGGGCCAGTAGCCTATCATGGCTGTGCGCTGTTTCCCAGTTTGCAGAGTTACAGTGGCCATGGCGAATCAAGCTAAATGTTTCTCAGATGTGCTCATAAAATCTTAAACAATTTCATTAAAATTAAAATCCAATGGTTTTTTCTAAGGGGATCATCGTGCTGAACAAGTAGGTGAAAATTCAAAGTCTGTATCTTTATCTGTTTGTGTTTTATACTGTTGTGAATGAATTCACCACTAATAAAAAAAATTGTTTATATACCTTATTTCATAGGTAATCTAAACGTTTCCTGCTTGCTTTATAAGCAGATGACAAAGTCTTGTCTCGTGCTTAGTTTACACAGATAATGTGTAGCACAACAGTCAGTACTGCGACAGCCTTGGAATGATCCTCACTCTTTTTCATTTGCTTGCGTGTACAGTTTTTGTTGAAATTACGGTTCTGAGTAAACCTTGTGCAAGCATACGTAGATTTAGTTTAATTATTCTCATCGTCTTCCATAAAATATATTATTTTGATGTAGGCATGCACTGTCAGTGCCAGAGCGCCGAGTTGTTTTGTTTACGTTGTTATGATCTTTACTGGAGGAGTTGATGTTTGTAATAAATTTGCAGGAATTTAGCTTTATTAGATGTTAAAATGATGATTGTCTAAGAATAAATGGTACAAGAGTTATTATAATAAGAGACAATGCCTTTTTAATTGAAAGAGAGATTTATAATATGCATATTAATAAACACATTTAGTTCCATGTTTCCATTTGTAAATAGCGCATTCAATTATAATGTTTTTAAGAAATGGTTATTAGCAATAACCAATAAGTCTTTCTGAAAACTTAAATAATTATACGTTGTAAGAGTCGTAATGTCAGCAACAACAAAAAACAAACTGAAGGTGTGATGGAGTGAAACATCACAATGTTACCGTCCAGTCAGAGGTCGTAGCTGGAAAACTGCCTTCCTCTAGAAAGGCAGAGAGAGATTGGGTGTTGGTGTTGGCATACCTGGTTGGTGACCGGCTTGATCTTGGCGGCAGCAACCACGCGCTTCACCTGCTCGCTGTTGAAGTTGGAGATGCCGATGCTGCGCACCAGGCCATCCTCCACCAGCTTCTCCATCCCCTTCCATGTCTCCACGTAGTCCACCTCCACTATGGCCGCCTTCCCGTTCTCTTGCGGGAACAGCTCTGGTCCTTCCTGCAACAGTCAACCCCTACTTAGATACCGCACCACCACTGCAGAGGCAAAACCTTAACCTAAGGGGGATCGGTCCCGGCCATTTTGTATTGATGGAATTTTTGCAGTAACTTGCACTGCTGATTTTTTATTTTATTTTGGACATCGACAAGGCATTGGGCATTGCTTTGCACGTGTTCTAAAACATATACTGCTTGAACATTGTTGCCAGGATCATTTCTGTAACCGTCCACAAGAGAAAATTACTTATTTCTTGCCGTCAGTCACTAGTCAAAAATTAATAAAGGCAGTAGAGATTTAATAGTTTGATAAAGCTTTAGAAACTATTATTTAAGTCATGTTGTGCAGAAAATTTCGTTAAACATTCTTTAATAGAAACAATGGCAAAAATAGTAAAAATCCAAGATGGCGGGGGTCAGATCCCCCTTAATGCTTCCTATAGACTGTTCACGGTAAACTGAGCACTTTTCAAAGCCCTGCTTAAGATCTACTTGTATGCATATTGGGTATTCTTCCACCACACGTACCTACAATTAATATTGTCACAAGCCATATCACTTTATTAATATGTCGGTCAAGAGAAACTGTAAATTAGAGAAGTACATTTTTTTAAGTTCCTAATTCACACATTTATGAAAGAAAAAAAACATAGAAGTAATTTCAGAACTGAACATTTAAATTGTCTATATCGAATTACCAAAATTAAGAAACGAAGGTAAAGAAACAAAAAACCAGACAAATGCCAAATAATTAACAAAAAATAACTAGGAACTATAGAAGAAACTAGCATTCAATGGAACATGCAGCAACGAGGGACAAACTATGATAAAAAAACTATGAAAGCTAATATGGTGTTACTTTCAGAAACTGTGACATGTATGAACAGTAGATAATAATACACTTGCAGATAAATGTATTATCTGTAGCCAATGTGGTGATTATGACATCTGTGGGTATGGACTCCAGAACCACCACCCCCACCCCTTCCTCTGCACCTATGTCTATATACCACACTCTTTGCAAAAAGGACAAAAAAACTGGTTTTATGCCAAATAAACGCAATGGATTACTTTTTATTTCTCTTTTCTCCTATAATTCTGTCGGCTTTAAGGCTGTATGCAAGCACAGAAATATCTCAATTTTGTACACGTCAACGAGTCCCGGCTGCTATATACGAGGGATGTATGTACACGACAGAGTAGGAACACTTCATTTTGATAAGCACAGAGAGGGTTTACATCGTGGGCAGACAACTCGACACCCGCACGACAGGACACTTGCAGGAGGGGATCCATTTCTGTCCTTGCAAAGTAGGACAGGAGTGAGGTGATGCCTACCCCCTGCCCTCAACCCAGGGCACGCGTGCGTGTTTCAAAGTACTCGCCGACCGACCCGCCACGTAGCCTCGTGTATGTATAGGCTGTTCACTGTAAACTGAGCACTTTTGAAAGCCCTGCTCAAGGTATACACGTTGTGTATTCTTCCGCCTGTTGTAAAATTAACATTGCCATGGGCTTCGTCACTTTATTTAGGCGTCGGTCAGGTCAATTCAAACTCTAAAATTATTAGATCAGTAAATATTATCAAATCTGCTCATTTTTACAATTTGCTGCATTAAAAAAAAAATACCAAGCGAAAGAAATAATTTAAGCTATCGCAAATAATTACTTTTATTCGACGTTAAGATATGGAACTACTTTCCCTCCATCGTTTCAAATTTTACTGGGTGAAATACACTCGTTAAAATATATGCAGGTAGGAGCAGCACCTTATATATATATAGTTGATTTCAAAAGTGCTCACTATATCGTGAACAGCCTTTACCAAGACAGCCAGACCACGAGGGCTGGAACAGCTGTTTACTTCCTCACTTGACGGCTGAAGACGGGTTGACAGTCTGCAGGTCACGTCAAACACATGAACGTCATAAGGGAGGGGGGTTACACTTGCCCCCTTCCCCTGGAAACTGGACTTTTTTTTATACCAAATGCGAGACACACACTAATACAATCTTTTTCGTTTACAAATTATAAGTGTGTACGTAATCATTCTCGTACTTAACGTGAATTTTTTTTTATAACAAATAAAAATGCTTACTTAACCTTAAAAATGTAAGTTCCTACTGGGAGAAGTAACGAATTATTCCTGTTTTTCCATAGTTTTATTTTGATGATTGTTTATACTTTTGCATTTAATCGTATAATATATACTGTAAAAGACAAACTGATTCAATAACGGCACGTCACGGGGGTTGGTTAAATCTATTTTGCTCGGAATTACAGGAGTTTCTCTGAAATGCCTCTCACAAAAGTAAACACGCACCGCCGTGTGTTGGCGCGGATTCAAACGTGGGCATTGGAGTCAGTTGTACCACACGTACACTGCGAGCAGGGCAAAGCTTCGAAACAGATTGATCTGTTTCCCTACAAGGGCAGCACTAAGCACTACTTGAGTCAAGAGCT
>NQII01000271.1:1003902-1027431 GCA_002778355.1 Clitarchus hookeri | reverse complement strand
ACACGCTCTAAATCTCTGAATCAGCGAGAACTTTCATTGTTTCAAAAAGTTAACAGTGCCTGGCTTATCCAACAGCGACTTCAGTGAATTTAACCGAAAAAAAAAAAAAAGACAGTTTTCCTTCACTTGTTGATTCAGTGACATTTTCCACTGATTCATTAGTAGAGACCTGAAAAANGAAAAAAAAGACAGTTTTCCTTCACTTGTTGATTCAGTGACATTTTCCACTGATTCATTAGTAGAGACCTGAAAAATTAGCATTTTCATTTCTGGACAAGTTAGAATTCAAACCCCCGTACGTTTGTATTGCTTATCCTATTGGTCCACCCGTTAAATTACACGTCCTAGACAACTCTGAGCCAATAATAAATACACAGTAAAATGCAGACTGAATCACCGTCTTCCGCTAATACAACAAGCAACCAATGAACAGTGATATCTGCGTGATTTTGCATACGAAAATCGAGTATAGCCTACAGGTCATTGAACTAGCGAATTTTTCAGGTCTCTATCGATTATGTGTTCCACATTAAAATAATTGTTTGGCTAGTTCTAATTCGTGATATTCATGCACGAATTCGTTCTGTATCTCCCGTCTACTCCTAGTGCACTCTCTCCGGAACTTGGAACCAGATGTTCCCGAGTCTAGTGCAGTCTCTTCGGAAAAGTTCTTCTTTGCAACTTCCGTAAAATATTACACATTTACGCAGCCATGGAAGCATGAACAAGGAGAAAACTGCAACACGGACTTCCCCTGTTTACGGAGGAGACAGAGAGAGAGAGAGAGAGAGAGAGAGAAGGGGTGGGGGGATAAGCAGAGAGAGGACAGACCGTGTTGCTGTTTCTCGTCGGAAAGATGGGAAAACAAGGGGGGAGATACTTGTAGCTCATGGTTTACTGTTGTCAGGGGTGAAAGAGACTAATGCTCCAAAGTTTGCGTCTCCAACACCCCGCCCCTCGTGCCGCTTACCTCGGAGACTGCAAGAAAGCAGAGAGACGCGAATTCATTCCCCATCTGGGAGCCAGAACTGGGTCTCTCCGGGGCCTAGGACTGCCCTGGGTAGCAGATTGTTCCCCCCTCCCTTGCAGCTCGCCATCAACCCTTTTGCCCTCCAACGACGAGGTCCTAATGCACCCTCTCCTCATCCTTAAGGGCAGCGACACCCCTGGGAGAAGGACGGGAGCTCTCCTGTTCCCCAATAGACGACGGGTTGCTCCCCTTGGCCAACAAAGCAAACTGAACTCCGTCGCCTATAATTAACCATCGTTAGCCCGAAATTTTCTGCCTTGGGGAAACATCGCAATGCGTCGCCGATGTATGGACCAAATTTCAGTCAATATTAACCCCTTAACGCTCACAATATTTTTTTCAGTTTAGGCACGGAGAAGGGGTTGAGCGGTTGCAATGCTTGCCTCCAACCAAGGCGAACCGGGTTCAATCCCCAGCCGGGTCACTCCCGGAATTCCACATGTGGGAATTATGCCGGATTAAGCCGCTGGTCAGAAAGGTTTCTCTGGGATCTCCCGTTTCGCCCGCCCTTGCATACCGGCGCCGCTCCATTCTCACCTCATTCCACTCTCGTGGGCTCTCTAGACCTCGTTGTTATGAGCCGCCCAAATTCTCTTCACTCACTCACTCTACTGATAAGTTCCGCGTGGACAAGTGAAGTCGAGGCACGGCGAAAACAAAGCGCGCCAGCAAATAAAACGTTCTTCTCTCTGATGGTGAGTATAAATGTTTCGCATCCAGCCTGTTGGAAGGGAAGATTTATTTACAGAAATTCAACAACTGTTCAATGAATGTTCGGTTAAGGAGTACGAAACAAATCGATACTGAAAATGCTGATATTTATGTCAACATTACAGTATTCCATTTTTAAATTACGAATGCGTTTTATTTATTTACAGTATGCACGAAGATTTAAAAGAGGAACATATAGAGGTTTGGGCAGCTCTTTACGTCCGGGTCTTGAGAGCCGACGAGAGTGAAACGAGATGGGTAGGGCGTTGGTATGAAACAGCACAGGAAAAAAAAAAGGACGGGGGGAACGGGAGATCCCCGAGAAAACCCGCCGACCAACGGCATCGTCCGGCACGATTCTCACGTGGGAGCGATCCCACCGGGAATCGGAACCCGGTTCGCCTATAAGGAGGACGAGTAGTCTAACCACTACACCGCCGTGGCACCCTTAGAAAGGGGAATATCTTGAGAGTGAAGGTGTAAGAGACGAGAGGAGAGATTAGTTTAACGAGACTAATCTCCGCACAGAACAGAAATCATATGAAATACTAAAATGAGTCACTGATCATTCTAAATGAAAGTCTAGTTAACAAGCAAAAAATTTATCTCTCACAAGCAGCGTCTGTGTTATAAATGAAAGATATTCAGTCTGAAAAAAAAATTGCTCCGTAGCTTTTCGCTCACTCGAGGGCTACGCGATCAATTTGGCGGAGCTATTTTTATCTCGATAACAGAGCAAATAAGGTGGTACTCATCACAACCGTTGCAGTTTGTTATTTAAGCATTCCTGGCGATGAAATAACAGAAAAAAAACAGAAGTGTGTTCAAAGCACAGATCACTGTTATATTAAATTATGTCACTCGGGTCACTGGTGGGGTTAGAGGAGAATGGTCTAACCAGTAGTTTTCTGTTTATTTTCGGGTGTGTGAAGACAAACGTAAATATGAAAATTAAACATCTGTATTCGAACACGGATCCAAATCGCTTCAACTCGTTTTTCTTGGTAAATGTGCAAACAGTTATTCACAAATTTGTCCAATATTAACCTAAAAATTGCCAGTTTAACGTGTTAGCTGTGACAGTAAGTAGTTTCCAATCAGTAAAGTCGACAGTTTATTAGTCTGTTGCTGAGAAGTCTGCACTTTTCGTTGTTGGTTATTTTGAGTGATAACGGAAAGGGGCCAGCACGGTAAATACTGATAAGCCATATCTAAGGTTTATTCCAAACAAGTCTGGAAGCTCAATGCTTTTAGTTAGGCAACAACAATTTTCACCGCCAGGTTTCACTGGTGTTGCACGCGTACCGGGTTTTTTCATTTGGTACGTAAGTAAATGAAATAATTGCTATTTTCATAAAATAAATATAACTGTGTAAAACTTCTCTATTTGTATTGTGTTTAAACATGTACAAAAATAATTTTTTGTTATTCGCATACCAGTGGTAATACAAATAATTNCTCTATTTGTATTGTGTTTAAACATGTACAAAAATAATTTTTTGTTATTCGCATACCAGTGGTAATACAAATAATTATGCTCACATACTGTTTAATATTGTCAGTGCTTGGCTTTAGCAAAATATTGTCTTGCACAATTGATTTATATGTACGACAAATTAAGCTAAAAAAAGAGTAGTGAAATCGTTAAAAATTTAATTTTCATGGCGTTCCTGTGCATTTGTCTAAAAGGAAAGGAGGAAAGTACAAAGTTCCTTTTGATGACTGCTATATTCATTTCGCACTTAAATTCGTAATTTTTTTTTATTCAAATAAGCTTACTTATGAACGCTCAGTGCCAAACACAGCTGTACACTGAAAAGCCAAAACAATTCTGGTATAGGCGTGCGTATGCAAATAACAGAGGTATGGAACCAATCAGAGTAACGCGATGCAGTCGGCAGTGCCTNCGTGCGTATGCAAATAACAGAGGTATGGAACCAATCAGAGTAACGCGATGCAGTCGGCAGTGCCTATATAAGACAAAAAGCAGCTGGCAAAGTTGCTAGACCGGTTACTGCTGCTACAATGGCAGATTATCAAGATTTAAGTGAGTTTTAGCTTGGTGTTCTAGTCGGCACACGAGAGATGGGACATAGCATCTCCGAGGTAGCGATAACATTTGGATGTTCGCGTACGACCATTTCACTAGTGTACCGTGNTCGCGTACGACCATTTCACTAGTGTACCGTGGATATCGGGAACCTGGTAAAACATCAAATCTTCGACATCGCTGTGGCCGGAAAAAGATCGTGAACGAACGGAACAAACGACGACTGAAGAGAATCATTAAACGTGACAAACGTGCAACCTTTCCTCACATTGGCGCAGATTTCAATGCCTCCCGCATACCTTCAGACATTAGTCGAGTCCATGCCACGTCGTCTTGAGGCACTTCTGCGNCGCAGATTTCAATGCCTCCCGCATACCTTCAGACATTAGTCGAGTCCATGCCACGTCGTCTTGAGGCACTTCTGCGAGTTCGCGGGGGCCCTACACGATATTAGGCAGGTGTACCAGTTTTTTTTGGTTCTTCAGTGTATATTTTTTGTTTGCTCTTGTTTACACCATTGTAGATCGTGAATGAGAATCACGAAATAAATTTAATACTTGAAACTTTGTTTGGGGCAAGTAGATATCACAATTCGAGCCAAAAACTAACTTTTACACACAAATACGAGAGCTATTCGGAAAGTAAGGTCCGAATCGCCGTAGCTAATCGAATGTCGCGCGAACATTGTAACGCGCATCCGCACCGACTCCCGACATGCATTGCTCGCCAAACGACTCCATTTTCATCGGTATTGTTGCAGTGTGCGGTTTACAGTGTCAGTTAAAATGTTTAAAGCAATTGATCATCCCGCCGACTGTTAAATACGGTCAGAGATTCGCCTTTAGGTAGGCAAGCGCTTCGTCTCAGATGACGAGGTGAAAGAAGCAGTTACAGACTGGTTATCCTCACAGGCGGCAGGCGTCTATGACTTAGGCACACAAAAGTTTGTAGAAAGTTATGAAAAATGTTTAAACAAATATGGAAACTATGTAGGAAAATAGAGAAATATGTTAGACATTAAATAAACAAAGTTTTTGAGAAAAATCTGTGATGGTTTATGTTTTATAAGAAATCGGACCTTACTTTCCGAATAACCTTCGTAAATAGAATTTCTCCTCTTGCCGCCAGCTTGATAGCACGCCGGAGGAACTTAGTTCCGATCGTTTCACTCGCGTGACAGACTACCCTCACACAAAGCCAAGCGGCCAATAGTCAATTGAAGCCTGTAAGTGTGTACATAGGACATTGCAGTACATCCTCCGTGTTAATCTTTTAGCGAGGAACGGTGGCCCTTGCGGTACAATGTTCGCCGCCAGAGTGCACTGGTAGCGCATGCGTACAGGTTTTTTCAGTTTCATACGCTAAGTAAATTATATAATTACAGTTTTCATAAAATATAAATAATTATGCAGAATCTTTGGATTTGAATTATTTAAAAACCTGCTTAAAGAATTAACTTTTTTCTTCCGACTGTAGTGGAAATATAAAGAAACAAATTCACGTGTTGTTTAATATTCCGTCGTAAACTGGATTTTGGAAAACGCTGGCTTACACAACTTCTTTATTTAAATAGAATAGCTGAATAGAAAAAAAATAATGAAAATGTATGAAAATATTGTTTTAGGGCATTTCATAGTTCCTTTTGATGACAGCTATAATTATTTTGTACTTAAATTCGTAACGTTTCTCTATATAAATAAGGCTGATTATGAATGCTTAATGCTAAACACTACCGTATACATACGGTTTGCTCTTGTAAACACCATTGAAGGGCGTGAATAATAGTTTCGAAATAAAAATAATATTTTAAATTTCGGCAGGAGAAAGTTTTTTTTAAATCTCTATCCGAGCCAAACGCGAACTTTTACGGATCCGCGGTAGTTGAGCTGTTAGCGTGCTCGCCTCCCACCATGGTAAATCGTGTTCAATACCCGGCCGGGTTACCAGATTTTTCGCATGTGGGAATCGTGCCAGACGGTGCCGCTGGTCCGCGGGTTTTCTCGGGGACCTCCCGGTACCCCGCCCCTTCATTCCGGCGCTTCTCCATACTCACCTCAATCACACTCATCGGCTCTCAAGACCTCGATGTAAACAGCCACCCAAATATCTTCATTCACTTACTCGCTTAATATCATACCACTGAAACTGACGTATTCGTGTAGGATTACGGAAGTAATTGATTTACGAAATTCAATACCTTGTGTAAAGATTTAAGTATTTGTTCATTTATAGCAGTAGCGGTTTAGTTAGTGCCAATAAAAGTTGGTGTTATAACGGTTTTTTAAGCAGATAATAACAGCGTTTGAATCGCCGTGTTAAGAAATTTCACGCTGAACCCAAATCGGGAATTCAATCTAATCTGGAGGGACCCTTCAAAGTGGTAAACTACAGCTCTGTTCTACACGTGCAGTATTGGTGACGTCATGCAAGTACTGATCTGCATAACAGTACATTTGACTTGGCTCATCGTTGTCATTATTCACACCCTGCGCATTGCTAAGACGCACCCTGGGCCGAGAAGTCTCCATTCGTGGCGATAATTCTGACACTGCATTAAAACCCTGCATGCTACACACCAATTAAAAATAATGTAATGACAAAGAAAATGGTAAAATATTAATGTAGATACACACTGAAGAGCCAAAAAAAAAAAAAAACTGGTATAGGCGTGCGTTTGCAAATAACAGAGGTATGGAACCAATCAGAGTAACGCGATGCGGTCGGCAGCGCCTATATAAGACAACAAGCGTCTGGCAAAGTTGCTAGATCGGTTACTGCTGCTACAATGGCAGGTTCTCAAGATTTAAGTGAGTTTGAACGTGTTGTTATAGTCGACGCACGAGAAATGGGACATAGCATTTCCGAGGTAGCGATAAAATTATGATTTTCGCGTACGAACATTTCTCGAGTGTACCGTGAATATCGGGAATCCGGTAAAACATTAAATCTTCGACATCGCTGCGGCCGTAAAAATATCGCGAAAGAACANGGACAAACGACGACTGATAAGAATCATTAAACGTGACAGACGTGCAACCCTTTCTCAAATTGGCGCAGATTTCAATGCCTCCTGCATACCTTCAGGCATTAGTCGAGTCCATGCCACGTCGTCTTGCGGCACTTCTGCGTACTCGCGGGGGCCCTACACGATATTAGGCAGGTGCACCAGTTTTTTTGGCTCTTCAGTGTATGTGAATTCCGGGGAGGACAGAGTAATAACATGTAGTAAGCAATATTTGAAACACCGACGCGACTTGAGTTTGTATCAACAACCACAACTTCTTCTTCTTCTTGCCACGTGACGAGAAACTGTTTTTTGACTTCCAACTGAGGCAACCTCAGGATTTCGTTGGAAATGCGGAGACTTCTCAAGCAGACTACCATGTGTTCCATACCAACTCGCTCGACTAACTCGATCCAAAAGTGGGTACGAAGCAAGCCGCGCGGAGTGCATTCAGAACGACACGCTACTACAGAAAGAGGAAATTCACATCAGTACGTCAGTGCGCTTTGCCTTTTCAAACGGCAGTGTTGGTAGCGTGATTCTCACAGTATTTTTATTTACTGTTCAGAAACGTAGCGCGCCAAAACTTCTTTTTCTCATTTTCTTCTCATTTCCCCGTTGCGGTCCCGCTGCCCTTTCTCAAGGTAACGCGATTTCCAGAGCACGTGACCAAACAGATCCGTGGATTAGACCGCCCACAGCAATATCACTTTCGTTACCTTTCTTTTTTTTTCACCTCGGCGTAAGCAATCGCGAAGGGCCGGCAGGGGCGAAGGGGTTAGGAGGAGGCAACAGCAGAAGATCCTGACTTCGCCACTAACTTACAATGTAGCAGGTATCAAGATAGCCGCCAGGGGAGAGCGTTTAAGAAAAGTTCTGGAGTGCAGAGCGGAAAAACCTCCCACGACGCCGAGACAAGAAAATTCCGATTTATCGGGTCGGTTAAGCCGGCAGCTCGCTATCGAAAGCGCGGTAGGGTGAGAAGCCAGGATGACCCGGGAAACTACATAAACCCTCGCAGATGGTCGTAATTCTGGGGTGGCACGGTTTAAGGGGGGGGGGAGCTCAGTCTGCCAAAGGCACTGGCGAGGAGGTCTAATGCCCCGAAGGCTACTGCTNCCTCGGAAGTGTTTCTGTAGATTGTTTGTGTTAACCTCGAGACAATATATCTATCCTTCCAAATGAAAAACCAAAATAATACTTTATTGCAATACCCCCAACCTTCAAGGCACATTATAGTCTGTGCTTGGAGGAATTAACTACGACCGTATACGCCACCCTGTCTTCCACAGTGGCGTAGCGTCACAATGTTTGGTGCAACCATAAACTAATTAATTTTTTGGGTGTCTTCTCGTTCGTAGATCACGCCGACGAGTGAGTGAAGGGACAATGGGATGGAGTGTGCGTGCAAGCTCCGCAGTGCCTGTTCTCCGTGTTCCTGCACTGGACTGCTTTCCTGACAAGAGCACTGCCAAGTAAAATGCAGACGGGATTTGAAGTTATAACACCGTTGCTGTAAACGCATGCTTCGAGATACTGTCTTTGACGCGTCTTCCAACCTATTTTCAATGCAGCAAGAAATGCACAGTCTTTAAGCGGTTTCGTCACCTTTTTTGAATAAAACATTTGAATAATCATCCCCTGCACGACTTTNTGGCTTTGACGCGTCTTCCAACCTATTTTCAATGCAGCAAGAAATGCACAGTCTTTAAGCGGTTTCGTCACCTTTTTCGAATAAAACATTTGAATAATCATCCCCTGCACGACTTTCTTGACCGTTTCCTAGGTACGTTATGTATCAAAAGCGTTTTATGCTTGTGTTAAAATGAAAATTCCCAATTTTTGGTTATGTCGAACTTTCTATTATATTTTAACTATAAATTATGTTATTCCATTTATAATTTACATGATTAAAAAGGGAAGAAAATATGTGTTTCTGTAATGCTTGGTAATAAATAGTTATTATGTAAATCATTATTATATTCAGTACCAACGAATGTGGTAAGTTCTGGTGTAACTTTCTAGACTTGGCTAATCTTTGTTTGCACGAGGCGGAAGAATATCCTGGAAGTATAACCTGAGCAGAGATTCTGATAATTTGGAAATAACCGTGAATGGACTCTGCTTAAAGAGACACGTTTATTACTGTTTGTTTCGATAGTTGTGTTTGGGTAATGGGAATCGTTATTTTAAGGGACGTGCACAGAGTACGAAAATCGGTCTATCTCTAGTTTCTAGTCTCCGGGAAAGAGGTCANATCGTTATTTTAAGGGACGTGCACAGAGTACGAAAATCGGTCTATCTCTAGTTTCTAGTCTCCGGGAAAGAGGTCAGGCAGTGCCCAGACCCAACCAGAACGCTTCAAGCCGCTTGTGAGTTATCTACGTTGGCCGTGCAGGTAAAGTCAGGCGACATCAAAATATTTCAAGCATACAACGCCAGCGTTACCCACATTTATGCGCATAATGTCTCAGTCAGCCAAAACGTGCTGCCATCAAATATGATATTTTCGTGTGAAGGAGTGTTGATCTTAGTAACGTGCATCTTTGTAATATGCATCTCAACATGATCACATAGCGTAGCTATCCAAAATGAACGAAAACTCGCTTCGTGGTATCTGGTCGCCAGACTGAACAAAGCTTTGAATTACACGTGAAGAAATTATTATTGATATGAATCGGTGCCAATGAAATCCACTCAGCTCCCTTATTGTAACTGTGTACACATCCTTTAGCTACGAGAACAAGTGAAACATTTCCGTATTTGCTACTCTTTAGCCAACATTAAGCTACAGAATAAGCAATGAAGAAAACGTTCTTTTTTTTTTTTTCATGCGTTTTTCTTACATACCTGTCAGTCAAAAATTTTAGATATTTTTCACGTACGCATAAGATAGGTAACTATATTCGCGCAACTCAAATATTTGAAGTATTTGTTTTTTAAACCAGTGCCACTGGTTACTCTTAGAGTCATGTCTAGAATTGCACTAGAAAAATCCGTCCTCTTTACTCAAGTGCGGAAATACTGTGAAAATTGCGCATTGCATGATATTACTGCTCGCAATTTGCTCAAAGTAGTTCATCCGTCTCGTAATAGTTTCAATCCACTTTGTTATAGTCCATTGACGGTTTCTTCGGATGTTTTGAAACGAACCTTTGAAAAATCACCCCAGGAGTAACATGTCAAGCGGTGTTTTAAATGACTTGTATACCACAAAAATATATCACTGCGATTAATTTTAAAGTATTGTATTCTTGATTAAATGAAGCTTTAACTTAGTATCTTCTATAACTTGTAATATTTATTTCGCATTAAATACGAATTGAAAACACCGAGAGCAACGATGTGTTGGCAGCGGATAGTAAGAAATAGTTCATAGTTAAAATAATATTTTGCGTTGGTTTTTTGGTACGCTATACGTAAATTAAACGTTGCCTATTGATGTATTAAAATTTTTAGGAAGCACTGAAGAGAACATATTTCATTGTTACAGTTAAAAAATATCAGCGCAAATTACTGTGCGTAGGCCCTAGTGACATGGTGTTTTTTTTTCGTCCGAGAAAGAAAATTCAATAGGCGGAGCGGAGCTTGTCGCTCCCTCTCTCTATCTCTCTCCCGCTCCCCCCCCCTCTCTCTCTCTCGGGAAGTTTTGCACCGCTAGTAATAGCAGGAAAATTATACATGTTTTCAGTTGTAGCTTATTTCATAATTATTTCAGCAAAAATTATGATGTTTTAATTTGTAATTTACAACTGAAAAGAGAGTTTATTGTTTTAATACTTATTATAAAATATTTAGATGTGATGGCGGGACGGTTACAATCCGAAGTTGGCAGAAGTGGCGACTGGCAACATGACAAGGCGTGTTGGTGAACGACGCGTTAATTTAAATTTGTGAAAAATTCTTAGTCAAGTTGGTANACTGGCAACATGACAAGGCGTGTTGGTGAACGACGCGTTAATTTAAATTTGTGAAAAATTCTTAGTCAAGTTGGTAGACGTTGTGTTTTTTAAACCTACCTAGGCGAGTTACGATGCTGTGATAAATATGTTTTTACACGGTAGGAATAAATGTACTGTAAAAGTGCGTCGTGAGCTGTATGCGTGTTAAATAGTATTGTCGTCTTTCCTTTACGCTGAACCAGTGTGTGCGCGATCGCAAATATTGGACGTGTGGCATTTATACGTTTTAAAAGTAAACTGGTTTTATGACGAAATTAATGTTTTGATAAGTCACATTTGTTTACTTATCGCAACGTAACTTTGCCCTAGGTGTTTAAAACACAATTGTTTGACGTGCTTACATTTCTGTGATTTTAATGTTTGCCACAATCCCAACTAAATACTAAGCCCAGCCAGATAAATTAAAAAAATAAAATAAAATAAACCTACAAAACAGTAAGTACCAATGCGTAGAAATATTAACGGAATAAAAGTAAAGGTGGGCCTATTTGTGTGCACGTTTACCGCTAACTTTTAAGTTTTTCACTGGTACGTGGAATATATAAGCGACACGAGTTGCGTGCTTGAATTTAATGTGACTTTTCTTAGGACTGGAATTTTCTTCCAACTGAGGACGTCCTTTTAAAGAAATAATCCAACACATATCAATAACAATAGGTTAAATNATCGTTATTTTAAGGGACGTGCACAGAGTACGAAAATCGGTCTATCTCTAGTTTCTAGTCTCCGGGAAAGAGGTCAAGCAGTGCCCACACCCAACCAGAACGCTTCAAGCCGCTTGTGAGTTATCTACGTTGGCCGTGCAGGTAAAGTCAGGCGACATCAAAATATTTCAAGCATGCAACGCCAGCGTTACCCACATTTATGCGCATAATGTCTCAGTCAGCCAAAACGTGCTGCCATCAAATATGATATTTTCGTGTGAAGGAGTGTTGATCTTAGTGACGTGCATCTTTTTAATATGCCTCTCAACATGATCACATAGCGTAGCTATTCAAGAGGAACGAAAACTCGCTTCGTGGTATCTGGTCGCCAGACTGAACAAAGCTTTGAATTACACGTGAAGAAATTATTATTGATATGAATCGGTGCCAATGAAATCCACTCAGCTCCCTTATTGTAACTGTGTACACATCCTTTAGCTACGAGAACAAGTGAAACATTTCCGTATTTGCTACTCTTTAGCCAACATTAAGCTACAGAATAAGCAATGAAGAAAACGTTCTTTTTTTTTTTCATGCGTTTTTCTCAAATACCTGTCACGTACGCATAAGATAGGTAACTATATTCGCGCCACTCAAATATTTGAAGTATTTGTTTTTTAAACCAGTGCCACTGGTTACTCTTAGAGTCATGTCTAGAATTGCACTAGAAAAATCCGTCCTCTTTACTCAAGTGCGGAAATACTGTGAAAATTGCGCATTGCATGATATTACTGCTAGCAATTTGCTCAAAGTAGTTCATCCGTCTCGTAATAGTTTCAATCCACTTTGTTATAGTCCATTGACGGTTTCTTCGGATGTTTTGAAACGAACCTTTGGAAAATCACCCCAGGAGTAACATGTCAAGCGGTGTTTTAAATAACTTGTATACCACAAAAATATATCGCTGCGATTAATTTTAAAGTATTGTATTCTTGAATAAATGAAACTTTAACTTAGTATCTTCTATAACTTGTAATATTTATTTCGCATTAAATACGAATTGAAAACAGCGAGAACAACGATGTGTTGGCAGCGGTTAGTAAGAAATAGTTCATAGTTAAAATAATATTTTGCCTTGTTTTTTGGTAAGCTATACGTAAATTAAACGTTGCCTATTGATGTATTAAAATTTTTAGGAAGCACTGAAGGGAACGTATTTCATTGTTACAGTAAAAAAATATCAGCGCAAATTACTGTGCGTAGGCCCTAGTGACATGTTGTTTTTTTTTCGTCCGAGAAAGAAAATTCAATAGGCGGAGCGGATCTTGTCGCTCTCTCTCTCTCTCTNATTATACATGTTTTCAGTTGTAGCTTATTTCATAATTATTTCAGCAAAAATTATGATGTTTTAATTTGTAATTTACAACTGAAAAGAGAGTTTATTGTTTTAATACTTATTATAAAATATTTAGATGTGATGGCGGGACGGTTACAATCCGAAGTTGGCAGAAGTGGCGACTGGCAACATGACAAGGCGTGTTGGTGAACGACGCGTTAATTTAAATTTGTGAAAAATTCTTAGTCAAGTTGGTACACGTTGTGTTTTTTAAACCTACTTAGGCGAGGTACGATGCTGTGATAAATCTGTTTTTACACGGTAGGAATAAATATACTGCAATGTGCGTCGTGAGCTGTATGCGTGTTAAATAGTATTGTCGTCTTTCCTTTACGCTGAACCAGTGTGTGCGCGATCGCAAATATTGGACGTGTGGCATTTATACGTTTTAAAAGTAAACTGGTTTTATGACGAAATTAATTTTTTGATATGTCACATTTGTTTACTTATCGCAACGTAACTTTGCCCTAGGTGTTTAAAACACAATTGTTTGACGTGCTTACATTTCTGTGATTTTAATGTTTGCCACAATCCCAACTAAATACTAAGCCCAGCCAGATAAATTAAAAAAATAAAATAAAATAAACCTACAAAACAGTAAGTACCAATGCGTAGAAATATGAACGGAATAAAAGTAAAGGTGGGCCTATTTGTGTGCACGTTTACCGCTAACTTTTAAGTTTTTCACTGGTACGTGGAATATATAAGCGACACGAGTTGCGTGCTTGAATTTAATGTGACTTTTCTTAGAACTGGAATTTTCTTCCAACTGAGGACGTCCTTTTAAAGAAATAATCCAACACATATCAATAACAATAGGTTAAATACTACAGTTCCCCCCCCCCCCNCAAGGCAAAATATTTACGTGCATTACGTGTAAAGTGATACGTCGTGTATAACAAATACGTTAACAATGTAAAATAATAACCGTAAGAACTATCGTCAATACAGACATTGTTAAAAAGTTGACCTTAATGTTGTTAAAGACCTAAATTATGAACATTCGTATGAAATGATATTTGAAATATAGCTGGTAACAGTAAACAAATCATTTGAGAGATAAAACGTAGAAGAGACATATATGGCAGTGTTTGCGTTTGCATGCAGCGGAAGGATACGTTATGGTTAACCAAAATTAGAACTTCAGCAGAGGTTCAGAAAAGTGAGAAGTAACCGTGAATGTACTACAGTAAGGGTTTCCGTAACTTATGCCTAGGGCCAGTAACTTTCGCGTAAAAATCGGAGCACACAGTAGACTNGACTACAGTAAGGGTTTCCGTAACTTATGCCTAGGGCCAGTAACTTTCGCGTAAAAATCGGAGCACACAGTAGACTCCAATACTATATACACACCTCAGCTGTTGTTTTCCCTCCATCGGATGCTGGTGCCGTGTCCGTCTTTGACCAAGCCACTCGGGACTAAGTAACTCCGACACTGAACCTTCGTGATTCGTGCGCAAATGGTTAACACTGGCCAGAACATTTTTTAGCCAATCAAAGAAGCTGGACGACCCCACAGTGCTTTGGACTGTACCTTGTCTCAAAATCTTTTCGCGAAATATCACTGCCCCTACTTATGCCTGCACGTTGAACTGCTAAAATTGCAGTCGTGACTGTAAAATATGCAGAAACTATCTGCGACTGCAGAAAGTCTCACAGAGGTAGGTGGCCAACAGAAAGACTGTACGCCGGTAGAGAGTGTATTGTGTGGTCGTTGTTATGAGAGACGTGATCCGCGTACTTGGGTTTCCCTAGCGCCNGCGACTGCAGAAAGTCTCACAGAGGTAGGTGGCCAACAGAAAGACTGTACGCCGGTAGAGAGTGTATTGTGTGGTCGTTGTTATGAGAGACGTGATCCGCGTACTTGGGTTTCCCTAGCGCCGTATAGCTTGCAGAACAGGCGAAATAGTCCAACCAAGCAGCTATTCCATATTTCCGGAACATGTCTGCGAAAATATCTCAGCTACAAAAATAAAAACTGATTATGAAGTGTGCAGTTTTCTTGCAGTTAGCTCATGACTAGGGAACCGGCCCGGCTTCGCCCGGTAACAATTTTGTTTTTACAGCGATACTTTGAAAGGCAAAAATGGTTACTCTGAGTCATACTTAAAAGATAAACATATTATATCACGAACTTTTCTGTAGGCCGTTTTGAGGGCTACAATTCTGTAGTACATTAATTTGATGTATCTCGTATGGCTTAGTCAGCGCAAGCCATGTAAGAGCCCTAAAAGCGATTTTTTACGACTTGATTCCGAACGGTTCGACATTTCTCTACTATCCTTACATTAAATACATAAATGTTTTATACACTTAAACCTTCCTCGAGAAATTCTCTAAATGTTGTTGAAAACCGTATCAAAATCCATCAAGTAGTTTAGACGTACTAAGCGAATATACAGACATACGCGGATAAGCGACTTTGTTTTATACTATTTAGAGATTAGCAATTTTGACAATGCGATGAATATGCCGCCACTTTTCAACCACCGACGCCATGTTTCGGCAAAGAATCTCACCCTTTAAAACAAAGTGTCTCTGCCAATGACATTGTTCTCACTGAAAGAACGTTTAATATTCTGTTACCGACCAGTGAATAAATGCTACGCGTTTCGGTACCATCGCCAAGATCAATGGAATTCACCGTAAGACAATACAATTAACAATGCAGCAAATTTCAGAAGATCGTTATGAAAGTAATAAAGTTTAAAAAACCACAACGAAGAGAACTATCGACCGACTTTAACACACGACTCCTGTTTACGAAGTTTACCATTATTCTTCCAGAATGTGCGTACATCAGATTACCGCCTAAATTGTAAAATAATAAGTGTTTTAAAGCAGTGAAATGATACTCACTGATAATTCAGGGAATACAGTGTAACCCATTGGCGTTTACGTAAAATGAACTGGGAACCGATGCCTTAAAGAAGTGTAACTCTCTGAAGACCAACGGTATTCACTGATATATCAGTGAAATTCAGTCACTTCAATGATCAGTGGTTGTAGTGGAGTTTTCATTGTTTCTCCAGCGAGTCTCACTAATTTAGTGGGATTTTCACAGTTTCAGCTTTAAAAGCGAAGTGCTCAGACACCGTTATTTCTTGATTTTCTGATTCCGATCTGTTGCCGAGCATGCTATTGCATCTACTTACAAGTCTGAGAAAACTGGTAAAACATTTATTCAAGGAAATATATTAAATATTTAAATAATTAAGCTGCTTTGCAAAATATTTCTAAAACAAATTATGTATTTTCCATTGTGTATTGATACAGATAGCAGGTTACTTGAATTAAATTATTCAAGCAATAAATTAATACAATAAATTAATTTATTTTTATTATTTATTAATATGTAGTATTAAAAAAGTTTGTAATGTGGAAANATAAATTAATACAATAAATTAATTTATTTATATTATTTATTAATATGTAGTATTAAAAAAGTTTGTAATGTGGAAAGTTTCGTACGCATTTCTTTATTTCTGCTACTTTCAAATGTTGACGTTTCCTAACAAATAATTTTTTTTGTTATAATTTAATTATACGCCTCTGTTGTATTACCTACATTGGTAGAGGCAGTAAAATTTTTCGAAAAAAAATTTCGAGACAAACGATGTTTTATGTCACTACATGGTCATTTAACTTAGTTGTTTGGATAAATTAGTTATGGCGCGTTTTAAACTTTTGCATGCGAATCTTATGGGTATAATCTCGAAGTTACTGAATCCTTAATAACAGAATTAAATGTGGAAAAGGCTTTTGATGTAGAGGGCAACCAACTGTGGAAAACGAAACAGGCTTGTGTGCATAAAGCCCCGAAGTCGCCCGGCTTCATAACATGTCCTAAGCTACACAGTATGATCTGTAGACCAATATAAAACAATGCAATATATAAAGTTACAAGTTGTTGAAAATGATCCGTAAAGAAAAATAGCTGGACCAGTCGCACGCCATTAATTTTGTTATTTGTNATAAATTAATACAATAAATTAATTTATTTTTATTATTTATTAATATGTAGTATTAAAAAAGTTTGTAATGTGGAAAATTTCGTACGCATTTCTTTATTTCTGCTACTTTCAAATGTTGACGTTTCCTAACAAATAATTTTTTTTGTTATAATTTTATTTATACGCCTCTGTTGTATTACCTACATTGGTAGAGGCAGTAAAATTTTTCGAAAAAAAATTTCGAGACAAGCGATGTTTCATGTCACTACATGGTCATTTAACTTAGTTGTTTGGATAAATTAGTTATGGCGCGTTTTAAACTTTTGCATGCGAATCTTATGGGTATAATGTCGAAGTTACTGAATCCTTAATAACAGAATTAAATGTGGAAAAGGCTTTTGATGTAGAGGGCAACCAACTGTGGAAAACGAAACAGGCTTGTGTGCATAAAGCCCCGAAGTCGCCCGGCTTCATAACATGTCCTAAGGTACACAGTATGATCTGTAGACCAATATAAAACAATGCAATATATATAGTTACAAGTTGTTGAAAATGATCCGTAAAGAAAAATAGCTGGACCAGTCGCACGCCATTAATTTTGTTATTTGTACAAAGAAACTATCTATACACACTATCACGCCAGTGTTTGGAATTTTTTCCCCCACCGATACTGCATTGTTCTCAGAGCAAATATTTCCGATATAAAAAAAATTTCGCAGCATAATTTTTTATGTGAAATTTTACTGTGAAAGCCTGTTTTGAACGATTGCGTTTTAGTGGTAAACTTTCTCCCCTTTTATTACTTTGTTAAATTCGATATTTTAGACAATTTCATCGTATTCACAGTCTTCACCAAAGGTATATTTTCCCTTTAGCCATCAACAGCTTCCCGTCTGCTGTTGGGTAGAACTTAAAGTGACAACCAAATACGCTATCAATGGTTGGACCGCCATCACTTACAACTAACTAGACCCCTGGTCAATGAAATGCGTCCGGACAAGCACACGGTATTTCTTCCCTACAAGGAAATAGAACCAGTTTTATTTAAGACAAGTTTTATTTATTTTAAATTTGTACAAAATGCTGTTTAACTTGTAGACACTACATGCAAGTTCCATTTTGTTGCGTTGTACGTTTTACGCTGAACATTCTTCGCATACTAGCATGAGAAAATCACAATTTTATTTGGACGAACAAATAATAACAGCTAACTCGTCGAATTGAGATAATTCACATCGAAAAAAAAAAATACCATAAATTGTTTCAAGAAATCTTTCGAATCACGCTATGAAATAAATCCGCAATTTTAAAATTCGAACAATATCAGTACATTATTGCATATCTTTTTATCTATTTTTGTGGATCAGTGCCGTATAAAGCTTTGCAATATTTTGCAGAAATTTAATTTAATGGATCGCTCCATTGATGCGTATTTATAAGTACTTAGCCTTCCTTTCAAACCTCCGATTAAACTGCTATTTCAATATTCCAATTTACCTTTAAAAAATATTTGAGCTCGATAAAGAACGAATCCTCTGGTTAAGACTAGGAAATTACTATTTTTCCGTTAACATTTTATACTAATCTTCATGGAATACTGAGCACGTACGAATCATTGGTCATCTAATGAAGTTCCTGTGGAACTGATTGCGTACGTTTTAAGCGACGACCGGAAAACGCGCTACTTTGGCCACCCCGCGCGTTTGAGATGGAAATGGCGTTCCTCATTTCCCTGCGAATCACCGGGCTTTCCTTCAATTTCCGTTTTATCTCCAATACCTCAGCAAGGCCCTGATTCAGCTGGTGGAAATCGCGTGTCAGCTGATCTGCGGGGAAAAAAACAACCGTGTCATTCAGCTCCGTGTCCGCTGGTGAAGAATACTATTTAAGTATTAAGTGATACGTAAAATAGTTTCGGGAAATAAGTATAGAGATTGTAAGTGTCGAATGGCAAACATTTCTTTAATTTTTTTTGTAGGACAGAACGCTGTCGAATTTGAAGGCACTCGAATCAAATAAACCGAAAGAAAGGCATTGCTTAAATAAACTTCGAGGAGTATTATTTTGCAGAAATTCGGCGATGGCCAAAATAAATGTATAATATTGTTATGGAGTGTACCATATAATTGCATAGCTTTGCTCTGGGCGATTACATTGCTTTCTTGAGGTGATCGTAGCATTATTTTTCCATGTAAATTATCTCCTTTCTCTGCAGTATTTTGGTTTTAAATTTGTGTTCCTCAAAGAAAATTAATATATTATTTTGTTAAGTGCTGGAGAAAAACTGTAAAATATAATTATAAATGGTTGAAAATATACCATGAAATATTTACAAGTTTAGCGGTAGTTGAAGCAAATTGAAGATAAGGTTTCTTTCTTTTTTTGCTATCCAACACCATAAAGGGCTTGTTTTTAAATTGTTTATTTTTTTGGAATGCGCCAATACAGTTCACGTGACAGAGAACTCCATCAAATAGTGTGAATTGTATTTTGAAAGGACCACGGCTCGAATTGCGCGTAACTGGCCAGCGATCCGTGNCCCGCTGTGTTTCCATCCCACAGATGTAACTCGCGCATGAACTCGCGGCAGCTGCAGACGGTTTTTTTTTTTGTTTCCGATGAAGCGGCAATTGTACGCACGAACTGAAGTTCCCTTTCAACTTCGGATAATGGTGAATGGACCGCGCGAACTCCGCGCCGAGGCTGTCTTTGACCAGTTTCGATGGTCGCGTGTGCGGACGAAACGAGTGAAGAACCTCGTTAGCGCCGAATTGCGACCATCCCTCCCTCCCCCCACGGCCCAAACAAAAAAAAGCGAGCGACAAAGGTGAAGGGGAGGGGAGTTGTTTGGCCGAAACGATGGAAATACGTTCCGCTGTTCCCCACCGCCGCTCAAACAATCGCCGCGTCTAACCGTTTAACCGACGTCAGCATATGTTGGTGAAAGATCTAAACAAAGAGGCGTGTGGTTCGAGGAAATTTACACAGTTTTCACTGCTTGGTAGTAGCACACATCATTAGCTCGTCGATTAAGTGCACTTGTGTCACACACACACACACACACACACACACACACACACACACACACACACACACACACATAAACAATTTTTAGGCGTTGCAATATAACCTTTTTTGGGTTGCGACTGTAAAAGTGGTGAGAGCAACGTAATGTTGCACTGTAATGTAAAATTATATTTGAAGCGTCGATTGCAAGTAACACAAAAATATAAAATCACCCTGCGCACAATATAGTTACTGTACAAACAACCAAACGTCAGTTTTTTTTAAATAGTGAATTACTATTTTTTATCGAATAAAAATTTTTCTTTTTGCCAAATAACCACTTTACCCTTCTATGTTAGGTAAAGTGGCCATTGCCTGGCCACTTACGTTCTTCGAATTTAACAGATTATTGCATGTGAACCAAAATCTACATCCGTTAGCTGGGAAACCAACTGAATACCAGCACTGTTAAGTCGCGAAAACCAATACACACATGCCTTGGCCATTGCCAGGCGTTTGGAAAACAGATCAAATATTTTATTCCGGCGGTCTGCTAGAAGCGACGATGCTGTGCTATTACCTTGGCTGACTGCAACCATGATGCCTTCTTGTGGCGAATGTTTCAACCAGTTGGCCCAGACAATGTGTTGGGATTGGGATTGGAAAGGTCTTATTAACGTCCCACTCTGTTATGCCTGAAGGCTTATCAGGGGGACGGCTTATAAACTAACCTGTGACCTTAACTGAACTAACATCCATGCCTCACCTAAGATTCGAACCCAGAACCCTCCCCCCCCGTATCAGAGACCGACAGCCCTCCAACCGACTGCCCTACGGGAGGTCGGCTCGAACTATGTGGCAGGCCATTTTGCCCTCTTGGACGCCACTACACGAAAGCTTGTCCAAAGTAAAAACTAAGTATCTACTCAATTTTATAACCCGTTTTCAGCCTACTTTCCAAAGAAAAGAAAGACTTTTGAGATCACTTTCCAGTCTGTGTGTGTGTGTGTGTGTGTGTGACTGCGTGTGTCCCCCCCCCCCCCCNTGAACCGTATTTCACTAAACGCGGTACACGTATATTACTAAATAAGGACACCAGATTTTAATATTTTTCAACCACGTAATACACTTACTTTCAAAATAGCTGCCACTTTAATATTTAGGGTGATAGATCATATCTCGGGAAACGTTTAACCGATTTAAACCAAATTTTGTATGCTGACAGCACAGGTGAAATAATTGAATTCAGAGGTGAGTATTGTTGTCGGTCTGCTGTTTTTGAAGATAGCGTCACATGCAAAAATTAAACTTTACGTCATATCTCTAAAACCACTCAACCAATTTTCTCTAGATAAGTAATACTGTGATATGCCAGGTATATATGAGTATAGGCAATTTACAGTAATGTGAGCACTTTGAGAGCCCTCTTATTTGGAAAATTAGTCATTAAATATCTTTTATTTCAGCCCTACACGTTAACTTTAGAGTGCGGTGTAATATGCACACTGTGTTTATTACATACATGACAATATTTATTTAAAAAAACGCGGTTTAAGAATAAAAAATGACCTAAAGGAAAAAGTAACTGAGGCCTCAAATGTGCTTAATTTATCGCGAACAGAGTATAACTAAACTTTATTAGGCAATTATTTTCAAAATGGCGGCCATATAAATATTTTAGGTTTATTTGATTAACTTTTAAAACGTTTCATCAATTTCAACCAAATAATGTACACTGAGAGTATTTATTACAATCATCACATAAGCCAAATAACAACCACTTTCATCCGCCATTTTGTAAGGCAGCACTACATGAATTAATAATGTTTATGTGTAATATATGGGGAAACAATTGCCAGATTCCTACAAAAGATGGCAAACAAATAGTACTGCAGTAGGTGATGTTGAGTAATATGTTTTAGGTTTGGCAGACACTTATTTAAAAAATGGTGGCCATTTAGCTATTTTAGTATTGTATGTTATATCGACGAAACCATGTAATTAATTCCAATGAAACTTCGTATGCGGTTTTTATATATTAAAACCATAAAATGTGTCCATACATAATCTCATTTGTCAGCCATTTTGTAAAATAGTATTACATGACAAATTAAAATTATGTGATATCTCTGAAGAAACAACCGATTTCCACAAAATTGGCCAATCATTTAGCACTACAGCAGGTCATGTAAACATATAAACTTTGAGAGTGTCAGAAAAAACATATTTTCAAAATGCCGACCATATAAACATTTTAACTCAGAATTCTTTATCTTCGAAATTACTGTAGAAAATTCAACTCTATTTTGTATGGTGAGAGTATCAATTATGTCCATAAAAATTGTGTATGCAAAGCCTCAAATGTACGCCAATTTGTAAGATAACCAAACGTGAAATAATGCGGTTTTTATACAGTATCACGGGAAACAATCAACCGATTTCTTTCAAACTTGGCGAAGAATTTTTACTGTTGTAAGCCATATCACATTGTATTTGTTTTAGATGTGTAAGTCTCTTATTTTTTGACTGGCGCCTTTAGACACACTTTAGCTTGGTGTGCTATATCTACAAAACGATGCAACACATTAAAATTTTAATTTGTATATTGTATCTATGATAATCATCGAATGTGTTAATACATAAAATTTTTGTCCTCCATATGATCGCCACATAAACAGTAGAGGTTTAGCGCCATATCTCGAGGACCAATCTATCGATTCATAACAAAATTTCACGCAAGTATTGCTACAGTAGGGTATGTAAATTAGCACGTGTTATGTGTGGCAGGCATGTTTTAGAGGGGTTCATACAAATAATAATTATTAATTTGTTATACATATGGAACGTTTCAACAAAATTCATAAAAATTTTGTACGCAAGCAATTTTAATTAGAAGCATCATTAATGAATATTCGTAAATTAATTAGGGAAGGAATGGGTTAAATATCCTGTCTACCCAAGACCACGGTGTTAAGAGCCGCCCAAACCTCTCTACTCCACTCCATTCCACTTCACTCCACTTCACTCCGCTGTTCACGATAAACTGAGCACCTTTGAAAGACCGTCTTATGATCTACTTGTATTCGCAGTGTGTATTATTCCACCACAAGTAAAACTACCATTGCCATGGGCCTGATCACTTTATGCATGCGTCGGTCAAGCGAAACTGCAAGATTATTAAATAAAGAATTACTTTCCTTTGTAATTTTCTTAATTCTTAAACTCACGTGCGTTAAAAATACAAAGAAATCAACTCAGTAATCACAAACGTTTACCTTACAAATTTAAGAGATTGAACTACTTTTTCCCCCGTCGTTACTTACTTTGTTGGTCGCACGTGTGTCAATGCGTTCGCAAGAAATGTATGCAGTTAGGGACAGTGACATTTTTCAAAAGTCGTTTTCAAAAGTGCCCATTTAACCGTGAACAGCATATTCGCAGAGAGTTCGAAGTAAACGTTCCTCATCGCGAACCGAGCCTTAGTGTAAGTTTCCAAGGTCACGTGTGGGTATTTTCTTCCTTTCCTCTGGAAAAGCTCGTTTTAATGTAAATGCGCAGAAGAAGGCGAGTTTAAAGAGGAGTATGTAAACAACCAGTAAAAAAAAAAAAAAAAAACTGGCAAGTGAATCCAGAGCAAGGGAATGATGCAGATGTAGAGAGCGTTATCACGAAGCACTAAGGTGGGTGCTACTTGAGGAAGAGCCTTGGCGGACGGGCGATCCGAGACCTTACGTGCCCTCCCCGGGGTTCGTGCACCGGTCAAGGGTCACGCC